>CM053622.1:328501142-328556358 GCA_028646595.1 Phalanger gymnotis | reverse complement strand
GAAGCCAAGTAGTGAGGGGCTTTAAATGCCACATGGAGGAGCTTGTATTTAATTCAGGTGCCACTGTAGCTTCTTGAACAGGGGAGTGATATGATTGGAATTTAGGAATAAGGATGGATTAAAGAGAATAGAGACTGGATGTAAGGACAACAATTAGGAGGCTACTGCAACATTCTTGGTGAGAAGTGCTAAGGGCCTGAGGTAGCGTTGGTAGTAATATGAGTGAATTACAAGAGAAAAATGTGAAAGATGTTATAGAGGTTATAACTTACAAAGTTTGGCAAATGATTAGAAATGATGATTGAGGAAGAGTCAAAGATAAATCTGAGGTCGTCGACCAAAATGACTCGTTAGGATGGTAGTGTTTTCAACAAAAAAATAAAGAAATTGGGGAAAAGGATGAGTTTAAGGGGAGAGATAATGAGTTCTTGTTTGGACATGTTTCATTTGAAATGGCCCACAGAACATCCAGTTCAAAATGTCCAATAGGCAGTATAATGAAGATTTGGATCTATATGGGTGAAAATAGGATGGATACTAATGAAATCATGAATCTATTGAAATAATTAAGTCACCATTAAATCTGTTACACAAATAGGTGAATTTCCCTCTAAGTCCTATAGTTGGTAAACCAATGCTAGTAGCCTGCAGTGTACAGTGAGAATCTGTTCTATTTTTATTTTTTTTCCTTTTTCTTATTTTCAGAAGTTCAACAAGTGAAGAAAATTATGATGATGTTGATATGCAATCCAGTGGTAAGATATGTGATATTAACCTTGGGTTTTACTTAATCACCCAAGAAATCAAAAAATGTTGTTGATCCCATGTGACTTTTGATTCATAAAATCAGGTTTACAGGGAGATGGACATGGAGTATAGAGAGAAAATAATGTTTTATTTAAAGATGCATATTGATGTGTATATGTATATACAGATACAGACATATATACACATAGAAATATATATCTATACTGTATATCTATATGGATATATGTATATTATACATGTGATATTTGCATAGCACTTTTAAGACTGATAAACTACTGACATAAGTTATCATTTTCCTTAGAGTAAATATGTTCTGAGTTGCTTCTAACACCTGTGCTCCACATAAGCTCGCAGAATGTTGAATTTACCTTTCTTTCAAAAGAGACATGATGGGATCTTTTAGTTTGTTGGATTATTTCATAGAGTTCCTTCTGAATGACTTTATGTCAACTTAAATGTTCATAAATCCACTTTTTAAAAGTTCCGTAGCCCTTATCTTAAAATGTATTTCTATTTCTTCATTAAAACATTTCCAAAGAAAATATCTAATTTCTTTAATAAAAAATCTTGAATGATACTGAAATTATATCAATGGTGGAGAAAGTGACAATTTTCATAAAACCATACATTAAAACTTTATTAATTTTTGTTTGTTTCTAGATCTTGGAAATCCAGATGAGGTCGGGTAATTTGTTCATTTTTCTTTAAAAATAAACAATTCACTTATTTACTTTATATGCTTTTACTTTTTCTGATTAACTGCAGTCATAATTTTTAAAATGTTTAACAATTAAAATTTTAAAATGAATTAGTATCTTCTCAAGTTGCTATGATCCAAATATGTAAGACCAACAAGTTAAGCGACTGAGTGTTTTCCATTTTTATTCTTATTTCAAAGAATCTCACAGAATTAGGACCCACCTCCACCCCCACCCCAGTATTATATTCTTTGAAGATGGTATAATAGCTGTACAATTGGTTATGAGTCTAGCTGCATGCTGGAGAGATTAGAAGGGGGAGAGGCAAGATTCTTTTAGTGTCTGCTATTTCCATTCTAGCTCATGAGAAAGTATTTTAAGAAAGGCTTAAACTTTCATTCTTACACTCTATGTGTGAGTCACAATGTTTTTAACTATTTAGTTTTCCTTCTTTTGAAATCAGTAGAAATTTACCATTAGCTATTTTTTCTTTTATAGGATCAAGACAGCAGTGGAGAAACATATGAAGACATGTGAGAGCTATATTTTTTATAAATGACTCTTAAAATAAAAAAAAAAGATTAATGCAACATCTGTACTAGGAAGGATAGGGTAGCTATGCTAGAAAACCAAAAATCATTGTGTTCAAATGACTGGCATTGGGCAGGTTTATTGTAACCTTTGATTCAACATGAAGTATTAAAGAATCATGAGGGTCACAGCAATCACAACAGAGGCAGGAAGAATCCGTCCACTACCAGGGAGAGCACTGTTTCTCTAAGGATGGTACATAAAAAGGTGTAAGAAGCTGAGTGAGAGGACATGTGGACTAATAGATGAATCACAGACCCAGGAAACAAAAAGCCAGTATTCTTCGTCATTTGCTTTCTAGTGTTCTTGGGGAAATCTCTCAATCCAATTTTCCTAGTGATGAATGGTTTTTCTTGGAGGGATGCTAGGTTTGGTGTCAAATAAAAATACATCCCTGGAGGCCACACATAGACTTAGAAAACCAAAAATTAACATTATTTGTTGTATTTTTATTGATTTTGTTAAACATTTCCTAATTACGTTTTCATCTAATTCTGGCTCACTCTGGAGTTTTGCTGATCACATGAGGTCTACCAGCACCAGTTTCCTATGCATTGGAAAGTAAATTTTATTGGTCCCCAAATGAAACTGGTCTCCCCAAAAAAATGTTTCTTGAAAAGTAACTGAAGGGCGTACAATGTGATATTTCCTGTTAAGTAGTGGTGGGATTCAGCTGGTTCGCAGCCTAATTTTAGGTTTAGTTCTGCAAACCAGTTGTTAACAGGGGCAGGGCCTGTGCCGTCCATGTCAGTGGCAGGGATGGTGCCTTGGCTCAGTTCTGTAGAAAATTGGTCGTTAATTCATTTGAATCTCACCACTGCTGTTAAGCTATCTTAAATGTTGGCACTTTATATATTTAATCCATCAAAGACTGACATAAAATTTCTGGACACACTAGAAAGCATTGTCCCCATATCTTTCAGTCATCTACTTATTAATGAGAAAAGAGAGAAGGGACAGTATCTCCATTCACTGGTCAAGTAGCTCTAGTTTTGAGTCAGAGGAACTGGGCTCCAATCCGTCCCTTGACACTTCATACCTGTGTGTTTTGGGGCAAGTCACTTAATTTCACTGAGACTTAGTTTCCTCGTCAATAAAAATGATGGGGTCAGATGAGCTGGCCCCTGAGGTCCCTTCCAGCCAGAGCCTGCAGTCTTCCTACCCCTCCTCTTCCAAGAGTCCTCCAGTATCCACACCTCCAGGCTGCCAGGGCCTATGAAGTGTATGGCTAGTTGGCGCCAACTTAGCTTCATTTTCAGTATCCATGATCTGGACAACCTCTTCAGCTGTGGGTAGAAAAGTAGAAAAGTTTTAGAGATAATGACGGCTAGAGCATCAGTTCCAATGTAAGCAAGGCAAAAATATCTGTTGGCAGAGAGACAACAAGAGAACGAGAGAAGAAGAGGGATAAAGAAGAGAAGAAAAGACTAGAGCAGGAGAAGAAAGAACAGAAGGAGAAGGAGAAAAAGGAGCAAGAGATCAAGAAAAAGTTCAAAGTAAGTTCATTATTTGGGGCTTGGTTAAAAAAAAAAAGATTAACTTTCTGAAGCTTTCTCCCAAAGGGCTTTAGGAGTGCCAGAACTAAAATAGACTGATAATCATACTCTGAAAAAAATTGTCTCAATCCTTTTAGGTGATGTCTCCCTTCCTAATACAAGCATGTTTAAGGTTTAAGGAAACTTGACGAAATAAAGGTATAAATGGGTCATGAGCTACATTACTGGATGAAACTTCTAACTGATAAGGTCACAGATCCATCTAAGGATGTGAAAAGTGAACTTTAGCATGATAGCTTCTCCATTAAAAAAAAAAATCTCTCAACAAGTGTTTTTTGACTAAGTGAAAAAGAAAGTCAGGAGCTCCCATTTTGCTATGTTTAACAAAAGGCCATACCCAGAAATTCGAGCTCACCCCCATTCTAAGCCCAGTGTTTGCCCTGAGAAGAAATAAGTAAGAGAATCTTCACTGATCCACGTCTCAGAATCATTTTCAAGAGCCCTGGAGTTGGAGTACTGAACCTGGGGTCATGGGACTTGAGGTCTAGTCCCAAATCTATGACTTTCTGCCTTTGTGATCTTAAGCAAATCACGGCATCTCTATAGGCCTCAGTTTCCTCATCTATATAATGAGAGATAGATAATTGATCTCTAAGATCTCTTCCAGTCCCAAAACTACAATCTCAGGAATAATGGCAGCTTGACTCGATTTACCCCAATCTCTGAACTTGGCACTCTTGCTGTGCTGTGGTTTCTAATATCTGCCCCACCCCATCTCCTTTAATCTATGCTTTATCCTTCCATACTCCTGACCTGAGATTTTATCTGACCTCTTACCTTTGTCCTCTCTATGTTGCACTCTTTTAACCTTCATCTCACCTTCCTGTGTTCCTGACCTGCTCTGATCTCTAATAACTGAAATCCCATAGCATTCCCACAATCTTAGTGTGACCAGAAAAATTAGGTTATGATTATTTGAAATGAAAACTGGATGTTCATTTTACCACAAGATTCACCATAGGTACTGAAATATTAGGAAATCCTTCAGATAAACGTGACTTCAGAATGTTACTCAGCTCATCCTAATGCTGGCAAGATGGTATCAAGCTTTTCAGGATACCAGTAGATGTCTGCTTAGATGGGGGCACCTACCTACCTTTTCCAAATAGTTGCCAACTATAACAAAATAACCCTTCCTGTCTGCATAGCCTGGCCTCCCTCTGACATTTTCAGTCCTACAGTGGGGCAGTAGAATAATGGGCTGATTGTTTGGTGAAGCATAAGCTTCCTTCAGAAATTGGGTAGAGCAAATCCACATGAAGCCTTCAGTACTTCACACAGAAGGTATCCCAAAAGCCTTAGAACAGTTTTTAATTAAAGCTTAAAACTGCACTAGGACTTTTGGGACACATCGTAGGGTAGATGCTCAATAGAAGTTCAAATATACATTGTTTTGTTTATCGATTGATGTGTTGGGATACTAGGCAGAATACTTAGAAGCAATAGGTTTTTTTTCAGCCACTGAGCAATACGACCTTGTTCTTTGGGCCAACTACATCCTGGCCTAGCCCTTGATACCTTCCGTTCCTTAACCATTGCTGTACTCTAAATGTCCCCTAGACATGACTTCTGGTTATTGCCCCGGTTCAAGCAGATCAGGTATGGCAGACAGGACAATGAGGTGTTTGGTGACTAGTCCTCCTCTTTGTATTTATTTGAATCCCCGAAAGCCCCAAAACCTAAAAAAAAAAAGTGTGGACAACATGCTATTTCTTGCTCCTTGAAGCTAACAGGTCCTGTTCAAGTCCTTCATCAAGCCAAAGCTTGCTGTGATGTCAAAGGAGGGAAGAACGAGCTGAGCGTCAAGCACGGGGAAGAAATTGAAATCATCCGCATCACGGACAACCCTGAAGGAAAATGGTTGGGCAGAACCTCCAAAGGCTCATGTGAGTCCAGAGTTCCTCCCTTTCTTCAAAACATTTTCCTTATGCCGTTGTTCTCTCGGTTCTGCTTTTTCCCACCTTGCATCATTTCATCTAAGCTGTGTTTGTTTGCATTTGGCACATCAGTCATTCCTCAGAGCTCTGATTCTGCATCCCATTCTAGTCACATACCACAAGTGATTGAATCATTCCTCAATCTTTGGGCACGTGGTTTGTTTCAAAATGTTTCAAAGTGTTAAAAATAATACTGCTGTGAATGTTTGTGGGTAAACAGGTCCTCTTTTTAAGGGTGGGGGAGAGTGGGGAAAACTGAACTTGTGATTTCATCCATTTAGAAAACACCAATGAGGGACTTCTACAACCATTTCAGATTCTTCTTTGCAACTTATAGTCTTAGGAGGTTGCCCAGGGAACTGAGAGGCTAAGGGACCAACCAGAGTCATACAGCCAGTATGTAGAAGAAGTAGGATTAGAACTCAGGTCTCCCTGATTTTGAGGCCAGTCTCTTGTATACTATGCCATGCTTCTTCTCTCATACTGTCCTCTTGACACTAATCTCCATAGGATCTAAATAAGGAGTGAGGAACCTGTGGCTTCGAGGCCACATGTGGGCCTCTAGGTCCTCAAGTGTGGCCCTTTAACTGAATCCAAACCACAGAACGCAGAACTGAAGTTTGGATTCAAAGGGCTGCACTTGAGGACCTAGAGGGCCACATCTCACCTCAAGGCTGCAGGTGCCCCACCCCTAAAATCCTTGCTAGATCAGAAGACTGCGTGGTAGAATGAGAAGAACATTGGGTCTAGGGTCAGAAGACCCACATCTGGCACTTAATACCTGTGTGACCAAATCACTTATCCTCCCTCAACTTGGTTTCTTGCATGTAAAATAAAGGGGTTGGAATAGTAGCCCCTATGATCTGAATATTTTTACAACCTCCATTAAATCCATATTAATTTTCTTCTTATGAGAAAAAGCTTCAATGCTAGATGAAACATAGCACTTTCAGCACTTTGTAAGACAGGTTACTTACATCTTGGCATTAACTAAATTTCATCAAGGCAGGGTTTTGAATTGTTTTAAAGAGAGCATCACAAAGGATGTATATAAAGGAGAATCACAAAGCAGAGAAGTTGGTGTGATAAGAAACATTTGCTACAGAAGCCGATTGTGGCTTCTCAAACATGAGTTTTCTCCCCAATCTATAGACGGCTATATTAAAACAACAGCAGTGGAGATCGACTACGATTCCTTGAAAAGAAAGAAAAATTCAATGAGCGCTCTTCCATCGAGACCCGTGGAAGACGATCAAGAGCTGTACGATGATGTCGCTGAACACAGCAGCGTTAGCAGGTGAGTCCATAAGCAAATGAGGAAGCTACCAAGTTACCTCTGTTTGTCCTGTGGACACTGAGTCCTGGGGAGAATGTCGTCTTCGTGTCTCCTGCTTTCTCTCATTGTGCTGTCCTCCAATTAAATTATAAATCATGAGAACTTGAAAAAAAAGGTTAGGATCTCATTATAATGGATTCCACATTTATTTGTCATACTGTTATTTACTAATGTTGACTTTTATTTGAAATAAGAAAACATTTGCCCCAATGGGTAAGTTGGATGTACCAAAGTTGATCTTTTAATAATATTTGTCATGGGATTTGGGGATTTGGCCTAAATGCCATTGCAGCGTTCTAAGTTCTAAGCAGGTGCCATGACTGTGTAGAAAGAGCATGCCCCTTGGAATCAGAGGACTTGTGTTTGAATCCTGTCTCTTTGTGTGTCTTTGGGCAAATCATGTTACAGGCCTTGGTTTCCTCCTCTGTGAACGGATTGAACTAGATGGCCTCTGAGGTCAATTTCTGCCCTAAGTTCATTATCCATGAAAACTTATTATTTGTATAATCACAGATAAGTCAATTCACCTCTCTGAGGGGGAGGTTCATAATATTTGCCCTATTTGTCTCAAAGAGTTGTGTGAAAAATCTTTTGTAAGTCTTAAAGTACTACCTAAGTATAATTTATTATTATTGCTGTTATCACATCAATCAATAAATGTTAAGTGTTCTATGTGCTGGTCATTGTGCCGGGGCTACAAAGACATAAATGACACAGTCCCTGACTTCAAGGAGTTTACATTCTATAGGAGGAGACAGCATGTATGCATATGAGTACATACAAATCACATACAAAAAAAGATACAAGATAATTGAGGAAGAGGAGTACTAGTAGCTGGGGAAATTAGGAAAGACTTCCTGTAGGAAATGGTACTTGGCTGAGCCTTGAAGGAATACAGGGATCCCTAAGGGAGCAGTGAGGGGAAAATGCATTCCTGGCATAGGGTACAACCTGGGTAAAGGTCCAGAGGTGGGAAAGAGAAGTCATACATAAGGAACAGCAATAAAGCCAACGTGACTCATCCAAAGAGCACGAGAAGAGAAACGAATAATGTATCATATTCCTGAAAAGATAGCTTGCATCCAGCTTATGAAGGATTTTATATGCCGAACAAGAAATTTGTATGTGATCCTAGAGAATAGGGAGGCACTGGAGTCATTTCTGCAGGAGGATAACACAGTAAGACCTGTGCTTTAGGAATATCGCTGCAGCAGCTTTGTTAGACAGAGTCATCATCTTGGCATAAACCATATCTTTCTCTCTTTTTTTTCCTTACTTCCACTCCTTGCCCCTTTAGTCAGTTCAGACTACTATGGCAGAAATGCACACCAGTGCCCACTCCTTTTGACTTCCCTCCGCCAACCTACCAAGGGCAGGAGTGAGGAGAGAGAGGTCGGAGGCAAGATAAGTCACAGGTGATTTCAGCCTCAGGAAGGCAATCTAGAACACTTGGGAAACTGATTCACTTGGACTGCCTTACCCAGCCCTGGCTTCCAGGCAGTGAGGTGAGGTTGGGAAAAGAGAAGTCGTCACAAATTTTCCCTGGTGGCAGCCCCTCAGAAATTAGGAGGCCTCACTAAAGACAGGCTGGGATTCCCCAATGGGGTCCGGTGAGGGGCTCTGAGCATTTAAGCCTGAAGACTTTGTCAAGCAGAGGTCACAGCAGGCTCATCAGCCACAGGTGAAGAAATGGTTTAGAGCAGGGAATGATGGGCTATAGGGAGACTACTAATAATAATCTCAGTACTTCACAAACATTATCTCAATTGATTCTCACAGAAACCCTGGGAAGTAGGTGCTTCCCATTTTACAGGTAAGGAAACTGAGGCAGGGATTAAGTCATATAACCTAGTGCCTGAGGACAGATTTGAACTTGGATCTTTCTAACTCAAGGCCCAGCATTTTGTCCACTGTGCTGCCTAGCTGCCTCATACAACAGCCCAGATGACAGGGCCTGAGTTAGGCTGGCAATCGCTTAATAGGAGAGAAGGAGACCTAGAGTCACAATGGGAGATCTCATGAAAGGAGAATCAGCAAGCATTGGCAGCTGATGAGATCTGTAAGGCAAGACAGCATGAGGAGCCTGAGATGACTTGAAACTTGCAAACCTGAATGATCGGAAGGATGGTTGTGTCTCATAAGTGATGGGCAGGAAAAAAAAAAAACTCTGCCCTGAAAGGTCACTTTGGCCTTTGGATATAAAAGTTCAGCTTCGTCATCCCTCTAGAATTTTAAAGGGAAACTCACAAGATTGACATTTTTTTTCCTTCGGGTCACTCAGACCTACATGGTTTAAACAGTCCATTCTAAATGCCAGCTCTTTGTTGTATGCTTTGCATCAATGACACCCTGAGGTGCATTTCTGCTATTTAACCAGTGATGTGGCTGAACAGATTAGTAGTGGTCCTGCCTTTTGTGGGGCTGTCCCCTGTATCTTCTGCAGCCCAAGGTAGAAGTTATGATGGCTATCTGAAATACTGTCACATCTACCCTTGTACTTTAAAGTACTTCCCTATCCCTAAGAGGAGGAGCTTTGTCCGCATGCTTTGTGTTTGTGTACTTCCCCATTTTTCACACATTTTGGCAATGCTATGAAGCTCTTAAGTAGGAAACATCAGTAACCAATTAAAAAAACACACACAAAAAACCATTGCAACTAAGGGAACCTGGCAGAAACACAGTCCTGGGATACCTCAGTTAACAGTTTCTCTAGAACAAGTGTCTGTAGGATCGTGATGCCCATTTTTAAACATCTACTTCATGATTTGTGGACCTTGGGTGCCCTAGTTGCCAGAGGAAGTGGGGGAGTGTTAAAGAGGAAGCTCTAACATGAGCTGCAGAGCTGTCTAGCAGGGAGGTGCTGACAGACCTTGCATGCCTCTACTAAGCCTGCTCTCTTCTTTCCCCATCCTCCACCCCACAATGAAGCTGGAAGCTTTGGCAGAGCACGAGCCAATTTATTTGCAGGGGAAGAAAGGAGGTCCCTGGTCATTTTGCTGGATATCACTTCTTGCCTTTCTCTTCCTTTTTCCCTTCTCATCCAACATCTCCTCCCCAACTTTTCTTTTCTTAGATCTGACAACTGGCAGTGTGACTTCAGGAAAGTTATTCAGCTTCAATGATCCTCAGTTTTTTCATCTGAAAAAATGGGAGTAATGATAATTACATTACTTTGGAGGAGTTGTGAGAAAAGTGTTATATAAACAATAAAGTGTTATATAATAGTAATAATACATTTTATATAGCTCTTTACAATTTACAAAGTACGTTCCTTGTGATAGTCTATAAAGTAGGTAGAACAAATTATGTTATTGTGGGTTTGGTATTTTAGGTTTGTTTTGTGTGGTTTTTTGGAGGGGTAAGATACAGAAGGGTTTGGTCTAGGTCTGAGATTTCATTCATGTAGCAATCCCATTACCAATAAGAATCCGTAATTCATCTGTGTCTTAGAGAGCTGCCTAGAAGTCACTGAGAGAAACTAAGGCTAAACCGCACTGCTAGTAGGTGTCAGAGGCAGGACTTGAACCCAGTGCTTCCTGACTCCTGACCCACTGCCCTCTTTACTGCATCGTGAATTTTTCTTGCTCCTTTCCTTATCCTTCTCCCTATTCTTCTTCCCTTTTCCCTTTCCCTTCTTCCTCTCTTTCACCCTGTTCCCCTTTTCTTTATGATAATAATAATAATAATAACTAGCATTTGTATAGCACTCTAAGGCATATTTTTTTCCCCTGGGATATCTCCACAAGAAAAAGGAACACGTTGAACTCGATTCAACAAGCATTTACTAATTTCCCATTATATTCTAGGGGCAGCTAGGTGGTGCCATAGTGCACAGAGTGCTGGAGCTGGAGTCAGGAAGACTCCTCTTCCTAAATTCAAATCTGACCTCCTAGCTGCATGACCCTGGGCAAGTCACTTAACCCTGTTTACCTCAGGTTCCCCATCTGGAATAGGAAATGGCAAACCACTCCAGTATCTTTGTCAAGAGAACTCCAAATGGGGTCACAAAGAGTTGGACACCACAGAACATTATATATACATATATATGTATATGTATATATGTGTGTATGTATATACGTGTGTATATATATGTACATATACACACACACATATGTATGGGTATGTATATGTGTATGTGTATATGTGTATATGTGTGTGTACATATATATGTATGTATGTATGTATACCTGCTTTATGCGCTGATGATACAAAAACAAAAATGAAAAACTTTTCCTGCCCTCAAGGAACTTACCATCTACTAATGATACAGCATATATAGAGAATATCAAATAGAAAATAAATAATTTCTGGAGGGAGGGTATTAACAACAGAGAGTCTAGAAAAGACCTTTTATTTCCTTTCTAATTTTGATTATTATTTATTTGAAAGTATAAAATTGTTAACAGTATAAAAGTGGAACCAAAACTAGAAATTCTGGTGTTCAAGGCAAATTTATTTCACACAAGAGGCCAATATGCACTTGTTGGCATAGTCAGGCATAGAAGCAGGATAGCCCTTTGCTCAATGGGTCTAGCCTGAGCTTCTACAGCATGGTCAACAATCCTGACCCACGATCCCCTGGGTGAGATGGTGGAAGCAGAGAAAGAGCCAGGTCGAGATTATAGTAGAGGAACGCCACATTAACAGTACTCTCAGAGATGGCACCTAAAGCCTGGGTGAGGTATTGGAGGTGGTAAAAGACTTTGAGACATGAAAGCCATGGGCTACCTAAAGGACCAAAAAGCATGTCCCATTCAATGGACAATCCTTTAGGCTCTAAGAAAAAAGCCCTGGTCGCTGCACTCTGGTTACAGTTTTAATGTAAACTGGCTAAAAGCTCAGAACCTTTAACTTAATATGGTAAAACTTAAAACCTCACAAGATGGATACCAACATTTAACTTAGTCTGTGTAGATGATCTCAGAGCTTCGTGATTCTTAGCATCTTCTTCTTATCACTCTCCCTGCTTTACTATGGAAGCTAAAGTGCATCAAGGGACTATTTTGTATTTTTCAGTTTCATGGGTTACTACAGGGAAAAACAAAACAAACAATATTATCATGTGGTCCCCCGCCCCCTAGGAATATATGTCACTCCTCAAGCTCTTTTATCCTGCATTATACTTGTCAAACCATTCTCTGGCAGTTTTATCTTCTCTAGTGAATTGTCTCCTGACATATACCTTCTCTCCAGCTTATGTCCATGAATCATCCTATATGTATCAGAACATTTGACATGTGTACCAATTTTTTCAGACCTGCTAGTGGCCTTAGTAATAAAAAATACACTGACCCAATATTATGGTGTTTGGCAGTTTAGTATCTCTAATAATTTCAGAAAAGGTATGAGTTGCCATATACCACATTTCAAAAAATTCCCAATATGAATGTTTCATAGCCAAGTATATGATTAGTGAGTACATTTTTATGTATAAAAATGGATTTTTTTTAAAAACTTCCCATATTTTCTAATTTTTCGTTTTTGAAAAGCCATGTCCAAGTAAGGACTTAACAAATGTTGATTATGCTACAAAAATGCATGAATAAATAACAAATCTGTTAGAAAAGGATATTGCTCCAAGTCGAAGGTGTCATTTAAACTTAGATCATGCTCACCTGGGTAACTTTTAAGCCTTGAGGAATTTCTGAAAGGAAAAAACAAATTATTTTCTTCAGCAAAATAAAGTGTCTGAAGATCAAAGTGCCCTTTAATTGACTTTGCGGTTGATTACTGTTTAATATTTCGTAAGTCACTATCCTTCAATATAAAGAGACAAAAGGCAGGTTTTACTTTGTTTTGTTTTGCTACTGGCAGATCTATGTAATAAAAATAGGAATGCAGACCTGGAATAGGGAGAGCTCTTAGAATTATGCGAGGCTAAGAAAGCATTGCCCTGTCGTAGATCCAGATCACTATTAATAATAAAATGTTGTTCTTGTTGAGCTTGAGTCATGTCCAACTTTTGGTGATCCCATTTGGGATTTTCTTGGAAAAGATACTAGAGTGGTTCGCCATTTCCTCCACCAATTCAGGTCAGCACTCTCTCTGCAATTTACCAAAATTACCTAAAGCAGAGATATCAAGCATCCCTGCAACTCAAAACCACATTAAAATGTAATTGGGAAATATTTAACATATTGTACTTTTATGTACAATAAATAATACAATAAAATGTAGATAATACATTTCAAAACCAAGTCAATATGTGCTAGCAGAGATCCTTACAATACAGTACAATGTACAATACAATAAATACAAATTTAAAATACAATAAATATAATACAATAAATACAACATACAATACAATAAAATGTAGATAATACATTTCAAAACTAAGTCAGTATGTGCTAGCACAGATCTTTACAGTACAATACAGTACAATGTACAATACAAAAAATACAAATTTTAAGTACAATAAATATAATACAATACAATAAATACAATATACAATACAATAAAATGTAGATAATACATTTCAAAACTAAGTCAATATGTGCTAGCAGAGATCCTTATGTGCTGTTTAGTGCCCCCCTTTCAATCTGAGTTTGAAATCACTGGCCTAAAGTGGTTAAATGACTTGCCTAAGCATCACCAAAGCAGTATGTGTCACAGGCTGGACCGGAACTCATCTTCCTGCCTCTGGGGCTATTTTCTCTATCAACCACTTCAGCGGTTTGCAAACTATAGCCCGTGGGTCAAATCCAGTCACTTTTGGACCTGATAACAACGGATCACTGGCTAGCTAGCCATGGTTAGCTGATCCCTGTACTATTTCATACTGTTTCTCAATAGATTTTAAATTCTCAAACTTGCGAACTGCAGAAATAGGTGAACAAATCTACCATGACAAAGTATACTGTGAGTTCCAGATAAGATAGGAGAATTGGCCTTCTCCATCTCCTAGATGGAAAACAAACAATGGAGAATCTCTTTAAGTTGTTCGAAAAAGGAAGAAAAAGGGAAATCAGCAAAGGAAGAAGTAATTGTCTAATTTCACCTGAGAAAAATAATAAAATTATATACCATTCATTTGTATACTAAGACTTCCTAGCACAGCAACTAAGATCTTCACAGTTTACCAGTACTCAAAAATTCTGCTTTCAATTCTCAATTGTATTACTAATTCATGGGAACTGATTAAATCATTTGGCCTCTGTCTGTGGTTAAATTTTATGCAAATGATATAATATTTATTGTATGCTCACCATGTAAAAAGGAACCATCTGCAGCTTAGTGGATGGCAAACTAAATTTGGAATTGAGGAAACTGGGTTCAAATCCAGCCTCAGAAATCCACAAGCAGTGTGATCGATGAACCTCAGGTAACTCTCAAGACGCAAGTTATAGACATGAAATCACAGACCTTGGCACGTTGACACAATGTATAGAAGTCACTGACCTGGAATGTCATTTGCCATTCATGTTCAGTTATTTCAGTCCTGTCCAACTCTTCATGACCTCATTTGGGGTTTTCTTGGCAAAGATATTGCAGTGGTTTGCCATTTCCTTCTCTAGCACATTTTATAGATGAGGGAACTGAAGCAAACGGGGTTAAGTAACTTGCCCAGGGTCACACAGCTAGTAAATGTCAGATACCAGATTTCAGCTCAGGAAGAAGAGTCACCTGGTACACTATCCACTGGGCTACCTGGCTTTAAAAAAATATTGTCCCTTTTTTCCCTTAAAATTAAGAAACTCCAAATATGAAGCATATACAAAGCAGAATGGGAAAAGAGAGATAAATGCACATAAAGCTTTGAATCTGTACCGTGTACTGTTTGCTTCTCCCTCAAAGTACATGTAGTAAAGACATTAGCATGTAGCAAATACGTAACAGGGTTGTTATTGAGATGGAGTGTGGGACACGGAGGAGGGGAGCTTTCCAGAGACATGCAGCAAATAATGGCGAGAAGAGATAGAGGAAGTTACTCAATGAGTCCCCTCCCTGCTTCTTTTGTTGCTCATCGGTAACAGTAACCCTGGGGAAATGTATGGCTTCGTAAATCTCTCTGTGATTACAGGTCTGTCTGTCTGTCTGTCTGTCTGTCTCTCTCTCTCTCTCTCTCTCTCTCTCTCTCTCTCTCTCTCTCTCCCCCTCCCCCTCTCCCTCTCCCTCTCCCTCTCCCTCTCTCCCCTCCCTCCCTCCCACCCTCTTTCCCTCTCTCCCCCCTCCCTCCTTCTCTCTTCTCGCCCCCTCTATCCCCCTCCTTCCCTTTCCTCCCCTTCTCCCCTCTATTCTTCCCTTCCCCGGTCTGTGCTTTCATTTCTCCTGCTTAACACTTCAGGATGCCTTAGAAAACTGTTGCAAGGAAAAACTCATGGGTTTCGCAAGTTCGGCAAGGTGTCGGCATGGTAGAGGGCATAGTGTCGCCTTCCCTCTCACGCCCCCTGCGGGCCAGAGTGGGAGAAGAGCCACATCTACCACTCGTCTGTCCAGGCTCATCTTTCCCAGTTCTTTTACCTAAATAATATCAACCCAAACTAAGATTAACACTGAGATTTGGCGTTTTGATTTGTCTTTGTCATAAAAAATCCAGCCAGGGCGTAAATCGTGGCACAAAAAGGACGCACAGGTGGAAAAAGAAGCATGAAGGGCTGGCCAGCACAGTCCCTTAGAAATATAACAGGAAGCCCAAGGGTTCTGACTTCGAGGGCAGAAAATGGTGTTTAATGCGCCAAAGCACCTCATAGTCCTCACCCCTCCCTTCCCACCAGCATCAGTCAGTCAGATCACAGCAATTATCAGTCATCTCAGTCTCTCTGAGTCAAAGATCTAGAATACAACAAGCCTGGGTAGCAGCGTCTCTCCACCTGTTCCCAGGAAGAAGGATGTAAGTTGAGGGGCAGCTAGGTGGGGCAATGAGTAGAGTGACAGTCCTGGAGTCAGGAGGACCTGAGTTCAAATTCGACCTCAGACACTTGACACACTTATTAGCTGTGTGACCTGGGGCAAGTCACTTAACCCCAATTGCCTTGCCTTTCCCCCATCAAAAAAAAAAAAGGAGATTTGTCTAATGCTCTTACCCTGCTTCCCCCTCCTTCTTCCCTAGTCTCTCTCCCAGAATTCTCCAGGAACAGAACAGAATTCATGAACAGAACCATGAACTCTCCAGAAGCCTTCACACATAGCCCTTCCAAGCATTCTTGCTCCAAAACATCCATTTCTGGTGGATTTGGGGTGGTTGTAGATTACAAGGAAAGATTATATATATAACGAACATGTTATTTTCCAAACTATCCTATTTGTTTCCCACTGACTTTACTTCTGTCCTCTTTTATACCTTTAAAAAATGCTTTAGTGACCCTCTTTTCTTACTTTTTTTCCATTTGGTAACTCTGCTTCTAACTCTCCCTCTTTTCCCTACTGCCCCCCCACCCCAAACTATCCCTCACTAAAAAACAAAATCTTTGTACCAAATATGAAGAGTCAAGCAAAAGAACTCCCCATAATTGGCCATGTTTAAAAATATGTCTCCTTCTATACCTTGAGTTCATCGCCTCCCTGTCAAGAGATAAGTAGCATGTTTAATCACTTGGGCTCATGATTGGCTAATTCATTACTTAAGTATACTGTTTTGTTACTATAAAAATTGTTCTCCTGGTTCTGCTCAATTTACTATCCATCAGTTGATATGTCTTCCTAGTTCTGACTTTTTTTTTCTCATCTCTTTCATAATTTATTACAGCATAATGATTCTCCATTATATTTATATACCACAGCTTATTCAGCCATTCCCTGATTGATGAGTACCCCCTTAGTCTTGAGTTCTTTGACATGATGAGAAGAGCTGCTAGAAATATTTTGATACATAAAAGACCATTTTTTTATTTCTTTGGAGTATAGGCCTAGTGATATCACTGAGTCAAAGGGTCTGCACAGTTTGGTGACTTTGGAGGTATAGTTATAAATTGCTTTCCAGAATGGCCATAGCAATTCACAGTTCCACCAGCAGTATTAGTGTGCCTGTTTTCTCGAAGCCCCCTCCAACAACTGTCATTTTCCTTTTTTTTGATCATTTTTTCCCCCAATCTTATGGTTGCGAGGTAGAAGCTCAGTCGTTTTAATTTACATTTCCCTAATTATTAGTGATCTGGAGCATTTTTACGTATGTCTGTATATAGGTTGGGTTTCTTCCTCTGAAAATTACCTATTCATATGCTTTGACCATTTATTAACTGAGGAATGGCTCTTGTTTTTATAAATATGAATACACGCATACACATCTTGGAAATGAGAACTTCATCAGAAAAATGCTGCAAAGATTTTTTTTCCCAGTTAACTATCAATTTACCTCCATTAATTTTACTTGTGCAAAAACTTTTCAATTTTATGTTATCAAAATTGTTCATTTTATCTTCTGTGATCCTCTCTACCACTAGTTTTTATGAATTCTTGGGAAAACTTTTAAATAGAGGCAGCCTGTTCTAAGAACATCCTAGCTGAATACATTAACTTAGGCTGATTTGCCCTGATTCTCAATTTGGTTCCTGCAGTTCTTGAATCACTTAAAATATTAACTTTTATTGTGACACGTTAAGCAGAAAATTCAATTTTGAATTCAAGGATTTAAAGTCTATACGACTGCTAGGAAAAATAATCCCCTCATGGTATTTTTAAATGCTTTGTTGCTAGGACAAGCCACACTAAAAACAATTGCCTGATAAAATTGAAGCAAATGGAATTGTTGTTCTTTGTCCTTTGTTTTCAAAAGGGACAGATAACTTCACAGGTGATGTTTTGACTTGTGTGTGAATTGGATTTAAATTATATAAAGTTGCACAAAGTCATTAGCCTCACTCTTTCTTCCTGAATCATCAAAGTCCAGTAGCAAGACAAAAGTCAAGATGACTGAAAATGGCCAGGGGTGCAGTGGATGACTGGCATCTTTGACACCTGACCAAGCTCAAATGCTCCCCGGCACCTGCTTTAGTCGCTTTCGTGGGTTTTGTGTTCTCATCTGTCCATTCTGCCAGGGAAAATGTTCACATGCTTGGGATAGACATTCTTCTAACTCACCAAGGGGTTTGAGGCCTGTAGGTTACCCTCTATCTGTTTTAGCCCATTTACCGAGAGAGTTTACTGAGGTGTGGCCGCTGTTATGCCTACTACAGCTTCTTGGAGCCACAAGTAAGAGTCGGATGAATCAGATGGACACCAAAGGTAGATGACCAGCCCTGAAAAAGTCTGAGCAAGCCCTCAAACTGGAGGTGCTAGCCCTCCCCAAACACCCTATGTACCCCAGAAACAAATGGAATACTAATGCATTGAATGCCACATCTTGAGCTAAAACCCATCGGGGTTCATATTTTATTTGCTTGATTACTATTGATTTGCCAACATGAGGAAAAATGATTGATTTCTCCTTATTTGGTATGAGAACAACACTGACTTTCATTCATCTAGAATATGCCTTCTAAAGCTCTAAGTGATGTTTCCATCTCTTTTTTTTTATATGAGATTGCCTTATATCTTTTTAACTGGAAGCTAAAAATTTCACCAACTAACTCAGATTATCTATCTTTTTTTCAGTCATAGTCAAAGTGGAAGTGGAGGTAAGATGAATATTTTTATTGGTCATTTCTTTTGTGGTATAACACCTATACTTAAAGAATTAGTATTTAGTATTTAGTTCCCAGATCGGGGAATCTTCCACAAATTGTTTAACTTCTCTGAGCCTGTTTTCTCAACAGAGGAATGAGGGCAATAATACATATATTATCTACCTTACAAGGCTGTTATAAAACTACACTGATATGATACATGAAAAGTGTGATGTAAATATGAACTAATATTGCTTCCAAACTAGTTAAGTTGTAGTTAAATTTACCTGTACTCCCTATTTGAAAGTTAAAAGCAATATGAAATGGTGAAATATATAACAATTTAAGACATGGACATAAACATTGCATACAGTTAATTTCTTATCAAAAGTTTTAATATGAGGACAGGGTCCCGACCTGTGATTTCATTGGCACAGGGAGCTCCCAAGTGAGGCAATCTCTTCACCAATGGAGGTTGGTATCTCCTCTGCTATTTAGAGTCCCAGAGGGTTTGCTAGAGCACTGGGAGGTTAAATGATTTGTGAAGACATACGACTTATCGGGAACAGGACTTGAACTGGGTCTTCCTTGGTTTGAAACTAGTTTTATCTGCTCTACCAGTACGACTCTTAATATAAATGATTTTTTTAAATTAACAAGACCTTTTTTTTTCTGCCATCCAAATCAAGGAATGTTCCCCACTCAGGATGATGAAATTTATGATGGTGTTGAAGACGATGATGATAATGGGTAAGAGCATGAGATTTGTCATTTGTCTTTCTCACTGAAAATTGTAACATTTTAAAAAAACAATTATTCTTGTTATTCCATTAACATGAAGCAGACAAAAGAGTAGACATTATGTGATCAAGGAACAATTATTTAAATATGTTAACTGAACAGAACTGACATTTTTACACTCATCAGTAGGAGTAAATCAGATACTGTAATTATACTAGACTTCAACTAGAATTGTCTTTTCTATTTGGGGGACTTCAGAAGGAACATAGAAGAAGTGAAAAAGGAGAGATAAAGGAAAGCGATAAGTATTATTGCATGCATTTAATTGAGTAACAATTTATTTTGTACTAAATGTGTACAAAAATAAACCAAGTTGACTGGAAATACAAAGGTAATTATAATCTAATGTAACAATTCTCAAACTTTTTGGTCTCAGGACCCTTTTGCACTTCTAAAATTATTGAGGACTTCTTCCAAAGAGCTTTTGTTTATGTGGGTTATATCTATTGAAAGGGCAACTAAGTTATGGAGTAGATAGAGCACTGGGCCTGGAGTTGGGAAGACTTATTTTCCTGAGTTTAATCTGGCTTCAGATACTTGCTAGCTTGTGACCCTAGGCAAGTCACTTAACGTTATTTGCCTCAGTTTCCTCATCTATAAAAGTAGCTGGAGAAGGAAAGGGCGAACCATTGTAGTATCTCTACCAAGAAAACCCAAATGGGGTCATTAAGAGTTAGACAAGACTGAAAAATGACTGAACAAATATCAATATTTACTGCATTAGAAATTAAAATATCTTAACATTATTATCAAATATTTTTTATTTTGAGGTGCCCCTGAAAGGGACTCAGGGATTCCCAGGAAGTCCTTGGGCCACCTTTGAGAATTATTGACTCCTAAAGAACATGGAAGACCACGTTCTTAAGGTCCTCACTGTATACAGCGGGAGGTGGAAAGAGATATGTATATAAATAACTTATATCCCTGAGTTTGAGGAAGAAAGTGTGGTATGGTGCAAAGAGCAGTGGTTCTGGATTTAGAGGACCTGGTTTCAAACCTTGATTCTGGTGCTTACTCCTTGTGTGACATCGGATAAGTAATTTAATGTCCCTGTGCCTCAGTTTCCTCATCTGTAAAAATGAGGAGGTTGAACTTGAAGGCTTCTGAGGTGCCTGCCAGCTCTACCCAGCTCTATGAACCTCATAACCCCATAAAATCACTTTCACCTGTGGGAAGGAAGTGATATCTGGGTCAAAGAAGGCTTCAGAGAGCTAGGTCTTAAAGAGCAAGACTTCAGTGGCTAGACATTAATTGAGGATAGGGTCTAAGGGAAGGGAGTGAGGGAAATCAGTTTTAGAGATAGGGAACAGCTGAGCTAGAGACATCAGGGACTTGATAAACAGAAGGTAGCCATTTTTTTTCCAAACAACTTAATCACTAATTTATTATTTTTCATGAACCATCTAGAAGTCTAAATTGTATCACAAAGATCATTGTAAAATGGGAAGAATGTAGCAAACTAAGTTAAATAACTTTATGGTGTTTGCGATGTAAATAACATGTAATAATTAACTCTTCCTGGGTTTAATCTTCTTTTTAAATAATTTAAATTGAGAAGTCAAAGACTTAGAGCTAGAAGGGATCTTGGAAATCATCCATTCCAAATCCCTCAGTTTACATTTGGGGAAACTGAGGCCCAGGGAGGTGAAGTGAATTACAACCTATGAATTATTGACTCTACATGATAGAGCAAATCAATGAGTAGATATTTAAAACTTGACCTGACTTCGTATCTTGAAAACAAGAAGAAAATTCAATGAATAGGCAGGATGGACAATCATAGCTAGGAGCAACTGTCAAGCAAAATTCATCAAAGAAACCCCATTTTAAGGACTAAGAGGACCTGGAAGTTCTCTTTTGTCTCCTTTTTTTTCTTTTGTAAAGGTACTAGAATATGTGTAGTTTTTTTGGCTTGGATATAATTAAGCCCTTAATTAGGATTTTTTCAACTAATCCCACAATTACAGTAAAAGCGGACGCATATTTTGAGCTAAAATAATATCGACTGGTTTTAGTTCTTTAGTTCCATGTATCAAAAACAATGCTACTCTAAAAGTATATATGTCCCTCTTTTAAGAAATTATTTTCTTTAGTCCCCAAGACAATATGACAAAATGGAAAAAGCTTTGTATTCAGACTCTGAAAAGCCAATTTTGAATTCTGAGTCTGCTGCTTAACACCTATTGGTCAAGTCATTTCACTTCTGTGAGAGACAGTTTCTCTATCTGTAAAACGAGAGAGTTAGACTAAACCACCATTAAGGTCCTTGCCTGCTCTAAGTGCCATGATTCTAGTCATTGGTTATGTTAAGAAATACATGAGTCACATGAATGTCTGAAGGAAATTATACCCCTCCTAAAAAGGCTTTTAGAATGTTTATAATCAAAGGAAATATTGTGTAAGTCCAAAGATATTATGGATTGTTTGCTGTCTGAATTTTGACCCATAATCAATAAAGTATGAATGATGAAGGCATCTGAATGTCAACTCAAACATCTTTACAGTTCAATGATTGCATTCTGATCAATGCATGCATGCTCCAAAGCTCCACGCTACAGGGCGAAGAGAGGAGTAATTCATGGACCTGGGGGATTTTGAAGATGTTAAAGGGAAAAGATGACAAAAAGAAAAGTATACGAAAGAAATCTAAAGACACTGAGTCAGACAGTAACGAAGACCTAGTGTAAGAGTCAGCCGACCACGTGCCATGCACAATAATGTCACTAATATTACTCCAATGACTACTAATATTTTCATAACCAAATAACCACATAAGCAAATTGGTTTTGATAAACCTATTTCTTAACATACTCTCTGTAATTAATCATCACCATGTTCTTACTATTTTTTTCTTTCACTCATAAGTTCACTCAACTAAGGGACTGTATTTTTTACAAAATACATTTTGCTTTCCCAACACACACTAAGAGTATACGTTAAAACAGCTCATTTTAACATTGTGTGCACAGCTAAGGCACAAAATCATAAAATCATATTTCATTATTTAAGAAATGACCTGATTGCTTTTAAATCGAGCATGAAGAGACCATGTCCTCTTTCAGTTATTAACTTGCTAGTTATGTACGAAATAAATAATTCAATCCAGGACATTTTTATTGACTACTGAGCAATGAACCACATGCCAAAATAAAGAATATCATATCTAAAGACACATGGAACTTGAGTTTTTATTACTCTTTAAATTATCTATTTCTTTAGTGCTGTACTTTAGATAAAAGCTATAAGGCTTTATCCTAATAAAAAAACAAAGAGCTGGGTTTTTTCCCCATTTCCCTTAAAACCATGAGTGGAAAAGGCTTCCATCTGAATTTAAAGATGATAAACAGTGTTCCCTTGTAAGGAGAACCTTTACTTCAGAGGTTTCGAATGGATTTACCGTATACATTTCAAAAACCTAGTTACTTTTCCAAGGCAATTCATTACATGTAAGCAGGAAATTGGATTTGAAATTTCTATCTGAAACAATAGTTCATCACTTTGATAAACAGAACGCTTAAAATTTCTAGGAAGAAATTAAAAGAAATCATCTCTATACAACATCACTTTAGAATAAACCATATTGCAGGAGGTATTACTCTATCATTTAACCGCTTTACAATGATTTCATATCACTTTTAAATTCATGATCTCACACTGGGTAAAATGGACATTCCCCTCTTGGTCACCATTTTTCCTATACTATGCCAAAGAATTGAAATACATACAGTAAGAAATATTTGTATTATTTCTGTTGATTTGAAATTCTGCTTTATAAACTTCCAAGCAATCTTGAACCAGAGATGTAGGATGGCGGTCAAATTGGAACTGGGCCAACAGATTTAGTGAACTCAATTTGCCGTAGCCATTCATGTGGCTAACCAGTTTAGTGACAACCTGGGAGCACTACTCTCTTTCTGTGAACCAGATTTATTTATTTTTACTCAACTGATTTGGTCAGTCATCTAAACATGATCTTGGTAATGTCTTATTTATCTTGGTTCAATGCAAATTTCCAAATGAAACCCAAGTTTCACGGTAAAGGCTGGGTCTCATTGGGGAAATGGAAGATAAGAGGGGAATGGCAATCAATGAATTAATTACTGAAAACCTCCTGGCTATCACCTATTCACATCTATTCTAAATAATAAGAAAATATCTGAATTCACATGGTAATATGATTGTAACTACTTTTATTTTTTTCTAGTTTCCCTTCTCCCCCAAAGCAGCTCGGATTGGGTAAGTAGAGATGACATGCATCTTGTTTCTTGTTCCATGATATAGTAGGGACAGCTCTGAACTGAGAGGAGTAAACTTGGGTCCTAATCCTGACCCTGCCAGGACACACTGTTTGACCTTTAAGCCAAGTGCCTTTTATCCTCCCTGGGCTAGTTTCTGCACCAGCTAATTAAGTCAGTTGGACTAGATAAATCTCAGAGATACTCCCCAGTTCTGAAACTGTGATCTTTGGTCTACACTCACGAATGTGTTGTAAAACGTCCTACTTTAAGTGAATAAATGAATAGATGGACGGGTAGATAAATGAATGAATGAAAAAGCATTTTTTAGAAATTTTATTTATTTATTTTTAGTTTACAATATTCAGTTCCACAAGTTTTTGAATTCCAAATCTCCCGTTCTCTCCTTCTTCCCCCTCCTCAAAATGGCATGCAATTTGATATAGGCTGTATATATACATTCACATTAAGCTTATTTTCACATTAGTCATGTTGCCAAGAATTCTAACCAATGGAATGAACCACGAGAAAGAAGAAACAAAACAAAACAAACAAGAGAGAGAACAAATAGTATGCTTTGATCTGCACTCAGGCTCTGTAATTCTTTCTCTGGATGTGGATGGCATTTTCCATCATGAGCCTTGAAAAAGCATTTTTAAGGACTTATTATATGCCAAGGACCATGCTAAGTACTGTGAATAAAAATAGGAAAAGCTAAACAGTCTTAGCTTTTAAGGTGCTCACACCCTAATTGAAAGAGATAACATACAAAAGAAATTCCAGCTGCAGAACAGATGGAGAAGCCTAGAAGTCCTGAAGATTCAGTGAGCAAGGGGACGTCAAGGCCCAGAGGTCCTTGGCTTATACCAGGAGGTCAGTGCCAGGACTTCAGGATATAGAGGCAAGGCACATGATAAGGTCTGGTGGTCCTCCGCCTCATGGGAAAGCATAGAGCTGTTAATATCTATCTCATCCAAACCCTGTTAACACCCAAGCAGCTCCAGGGAGATGGAGGAGAGGAAAGGCAAAAGGTGTTCTCGGGACTAACCCAGGGAGAAGGTGAGATGGGACAGAATTAGCATAATTTCCGGCATTCTTGTTTTTTCCCCCACCTAGGCAGAGCACCTTGTGATTAAAAATCAGTTTCTCTAAGAAATACAGTCACATTCAATTATGCAAAGACTTCTAGAATCTAACTAGAAAAAGATGCATTGTTTAGAATATCAAACCGAATACAAAATAGTATGGCATTTATTTTCCTAATATGATAATCTAAATCAGAACTATAAGAACAAGGGCGTGAATCAATCACTGTATTTGAATCTATAATTTTCAGAGATGCTCAAAAGTCTTGCCACCCCAGAAACCACTGACTGAATTAAGCTATAGGTATCAAATATAACTGCTGTGGCGATCTAAGTAAAAATATGTCCAAGACCAAAAAGATTAAAAATGTAAAGAATATAGTGGAAGTGGTTAAGCACATCATTACTTGAAATATTCTCAAAGGATTTTTCAGCCTTCCACATCTCAAGGATGACTCAACATTTATTAAGTTCCCTCTATACAAGGTGCAGTGATAACCAAGAGAAAAATAAAATAGTTCTTGGTGTTAATTGAAGGCACATATATTCTCATGGGGATGCAAAACATATAAAGAAAATGAAATTCAAAGTATATACTAAATGATAAAAAGTAATTTCAAAGAGGAGACAGCACTAACCACTCCAAGGTGGGAGGGTTAGGAAGAGCCTCTCATACAAGGTACCACACTATAGAAGTGGCATCTGAACTTGGCTTTAAAAACCATAGGGATAAAATAATTCAAGGATCTGTGATTTTGTGGGCATAGATGACAATTCCTACTCACCTTCATGGATGGTCTTTGAGGTTAATTGTAGAAAGAAAAAAAATTCAGCGTGTAGGCAGTCTCAAACCTGAGGAGAAAAAATGGGCTGCTAGGTGTCACAATGGTTAGAGCACTGGGCTTGGAATCCATAAGGCTTATCTTCATGAGTTCAAATCCTACCTCAGACACTAGCTGTATGACCCTGGGCAAGTCACTTAACCCTGTTTGCCTTAGTTTCCTCATCTGTAAAATGAGCTGGAGAAGGCAACGGCAAACCACTCCAGCATCTTTGCCAAGAGAACCCCAAATGGGGTCACGAAAAGTCATGCTTGACTGAACAACATCAACCTGTATGCTGATTTTATTTTTTACTACAAGTAATTGCAAAGACCAGAACCAACTTAAGAAAAATTTCACAAGTTGCCTTCTGATCCGCTTCTTTCAAAACAATACCTAGTAAGCATCAAATCTCTATTTCAAAATCAAAATTAATCTTTTTTCCTGCTCCATCTCTCCTCTACTTCATGCTTTGTTAGATGCAGGAGATGAAGTCTATGATGATGTAGATGCGTCTGACTTCCCTCCTCCACCCGTAGAAGTCAGGTAAGAGAAACAACAAGTTTTCTAGTTCTATTGCCTACGGAATTCAAAAAATACAGGCTATCCCAAAAAGTCTTAGTGTGGTTTTAAGCTATTGAAGCTTACTTAACTAAATTAATAAGGGAAAAATTAGGCTAGGATCTAAGAAAAAATTGAAGAAAATAGCAATAGTCATTGGAGTAAGATTTCCAATGGAAGTGAAATCAATATTTTAATTTCACTGCTTTATGCAGCTCTAGATAACATATGTAGAAGAGGCCCATTGTTCTAAATTACCCATTTATTGTGTAGAAATTAATTCAAAGCTATTAAAGCTTTGTGCTGCACTGAGACTTTTGGGACACCCTGTACAAGTAGAGGACACCACAAATACTAGATTTATTCCTTTCACCTACCTGTATCAGCTGTGTTCTTATTCCCTATTTTACTTACTCTGTTCCTGCCCTTGCTAGATTCTCTCTTTGGCTTCCTTCTTGTTCTGCTGCCTCTTGTCACCTTGCCATTTATCTCCCCAGCTCCTGAATAGTCCTATCTGTCCTCCTGCCTTAATTCAACCTACCTATCATTACATTTGCTGGGCCCAATGTGTCCTAGTCACCTCTCTCTCTCTCACTTTCATTTTGTTCTACTCTCTAATCATTCTGTCACTTTCAACTCAGCACTCAGTCATCTTGTTCAAACTCCCACCATACTCCACAAGCAGATTATTCTTTCTTTCCTTCCATCCTTCCTTCCATCCTTCTTTCCTTCTTTCTTTCCTTCCTCCCTCCCCCCCCCCCTGTCTCTCTGTCTTGTTAAAGCAATGGGGCCCCCAATAGTCTCTTAGTCAGTCGTGTCCATTATTCATAAAAAAGTAAAGTGTGTGTTGCTATAAAATCATTCTTGCAAAATAGGAAATTAATGAGAGAAATTTTAGGCTAGAATCCAAGAAAAATAATAATAGCTATTGGAATAAGATTTCCAATGAAGGTGAAATCAGATACTCTAATTTTACCACTTTATATAACGTGCGTATGTGTGTGTGTGTAATATATGTAGGAAAAGCCCATTGTAATACAGTGTCCATTTATCGCATAGAAATTAATGAAGCATTGGAGAAACTGAGCCAGTTAGCGCTCAGCCAGAAAAATATAATCTGTTCTGTTTGCACATGAAATATTTTCAAGATTCCATGCTAACCCTGAAAATTCTTTATGACATTCTCACCCTTTTGCCAAGAATTATTCCACTGCAAAGAAGATGGAAGCTTAGCTCAAGGCCAAGTTTTGTTTTGTTTTGTTTTGTTTTGTTTTGTTTTGTTTTGTTTTAACTGCTGCTATGTCGTTCTGGCCAGCCCAAGTTCCAGAAGAGATTAATTGGGGAATTAAGACCTGAAGGTGTAATGCCATCTAATTGCAAATGAAAAACGTTCATTTTGTTTCTCATATTAAAAATTCTTGTATGGCTTCGATCCCCATTATTTCTGCTTCTTCTACACTACTATTTTTTTTTTCAAGCAAACAGATGGAAGTCATATAAATGACTAATATTCAGTCAAGTCAGAAACAAATACTTAACTATGTGCTGTTAAATGTTTAATAGCCTAGTCCTCAGGGAGTAAAAATGTATCCATCACAGTTTTAACACTTATATTAACATTTTCTCCATCACTTTATTAAGTTTAGATGACCAACAAAACAATAAATCAAGCCCTGATTTGTATTGTTTTCTGACTTTCAAGGTGCAAATGGTCACACTAAAAATGTAACCATCAGCTCTCAAGCCTATATGGGTGAGCTGCCTCTAGTGTACCCCTGTAAATACCTCACCTTAAGGTGACTAAAGAGTAGTTAAAAGTCTTTCAGGCGCAGGTGAACTTTGTGGCATGTCTGAGAGACTTCAAAATCCAAGGATATCTGTAAGCCCCCAAGAACAGACATCATCTTTACTGAAGCTCTTGATCTACAGATCTACGATCTTTTCAGTGCTAGGACGAAAAATACAGAGGAACGTCAACTCCTCCAAACTTTCATTGCATGTCACTGATATAACCAGGATCACATTAACCAATGAATGGCAAAGGTCTTCAATTCATCAAGTATTATTACAGTTTAATTCATATGCTTTAATTATATGAAAATTGGTTTATGTTGTGATTTTGGTCTAGACCTAGGTCTAAGCCTATGAGATCGTCAGTACAGGGATTTCTCAATATGGAAACCCCCTCTACCAACCCAGAAAAGCAGCTGCTCAGCAACTGATGGTCTTGGAGAGTTATCTGGGTACGCTAAGAGGTTAAGTGAATTGCCTAGGCTTACACAGCCAATGTGTGTCCAGAGTAGAACTTAACCCCAGGTCTCGCTGACACCAAGGCCAGCTGTCTGTCCATGGCACCATCTGCGCCAATCATGTTGTGATTATAAAATAGAAAAGATTTAGCTTTATTGACAAGCAGTCAGTTCCCTTGAAACAGAAAACGTCTTTGCTCTCTTAAAGAAAATGAATAGCAAAGGATTTATACTAGAAATAAGAATATTTAAAGTATCTGTTGGAGGAAAAAAATGCAAACAGAATATGGTCAATTTGATTCTGTGAACTTTTAAAAAAAATAACTGCAAGCTTTTTCTTTGGGGTTTTATGAACACTGCTATATGGCTCATGGCAAATGAGATAGAAAACCTGATGGTATCAGAGCCTAAAGGAAAAAAAATGTTCAGTCTCTCATGGACAGAAAAAGTTCCCCTAAAGATAAATATCTCTAAGTGAATATTTTTGAGTCTATAATTAGACCAAGAAAGAGTTTCCATAACCTCCACTGGTACCCGTTCCAGTGTTTAATAACCTCACCGTCAAACTGAAAAATTTTTAAATAAATGTTGAAGACAAAAATAAAATAATTAATAGAAATTTTAAAGTAATCCTCACCATCATGAAGTCAGTCCTTATTTCTAATTTAGTTTCTACTGACACTTCTTTGGCCTCTTACCTCATGCTATGTCCTGTAGACTTAATAAGAAACAGTTCTTCACCACTTTTAATGCTCATAGGATCCTAGCCCTGTAGCTCTAAACTTAGGACCTCAGAGACCATCTTTTCTAACCTTCTCATTTTACAGATGTGGACACTGAGGTCCAGACAAGTTATGTCCTCTATAATAGCCCTACAAAACCCTCTGGAGTTTGTTTCTCCAGGCCAAAGAGCCGGATTCCAGTTTTAAAAACCTTATCAGAAATATCCCATCTTCCTATCTTTAAGCATTGCTTACTTTCTGAATTTATAAAAATGTTTAACACCTTGACTAGAAAAGGAAATTAACTGTTCACAGAACTAGAAAGGACCTCAGAAGCCAAATCTAGACCCTTTGTTTTACATATAAGGAAGCTGAGGATCAGGGAGGCTAAGTGACTTGCCCCAGGTAACAAACATCATAGGTGATATCTGAACTGAGGTCCCTCGATTCAGATTCTTTCCCACTAGACCATGCTTATATAGTTAGAGGAAGAGGTAACAGATAAACTGCCTATGTGTCACACTGGTACCCACATAATATTCAAAGAGACATGGGAAGTTCTCCATATGTTGGGTAGGTATCTTATGGAAGAGTTATAGAAGAATAATATGGATAAGAGTCACATAAAATGACAAGAGATGGATGGGATGCAATCAGCACTTGTGGAGAGGCCATGGATGTATCAATATTGAAGCACGAAACTCTTGGTCTTTTCTAGCATTCTCTCACATTTAAAAAATATTTCAAATACATCCACAAAGCTAATTTGAGCAAGAGTTTCCATTGGCTTCTAAAACAATCCCATGAAGCAGGCAAGAGACACTAATGAATGAGAACTAGAGAAAGAGTTCACTGACCCTCCTTTCAGAGCATAACAAGATTCACAGCGAAGCATCAGGAATATTTGAACTAAATTGTTTTTAATGAGAATTTGTTATACAAATAAAGAGAAACTTAATGCTGTACACTTAAAAAATTCATATTTAGTTGTTCATAAGGAGTTTAATGGTAAAAGGACTTGCAGAAATTTAAATTTCTTCCTCAGCCTCCATATTTAGCCCTACATCCATTTCTTTTCCCTTTAACTACTTCAGCATAGTTAAGCTAGAGTATGTGAAAGACATTCCCTGGTGAGTGCCATGCCCCTCACCACCAGTGCGGTCACTTCTCAATAAATCCATTACCTGATCAAAACACTGCTGACAACTCTTCCATCAAAAAAAAAAAAGATACAAACACAGAAAAGCATGTGGCAAAAAGAAAATGAAAGGCATGTAGGACAATTGGAAAAAAAGAATAACTCTTAGCCAGTTCCAATAGCTTTGCAGGCATTCTTTTTCTTCATTAAGAGTCTACCTTCTTTATTGTTGATTTAGGTTACCCATCATTTCTTCCCAAATTTTAGATCATTATGAAGAAAGTAGCATCTAGACAATAGTGTGTGCGTATATACATACGTATATATGTATATAATTAAAATGACAAAAAAAACTGTTGCCTTGGCAAGGAGAAGGGAATTTAGTTAAAACTTCATGAGCTCAGGCAAATCACTTAAATTTTAGGGCTCAGTTTTCTTATGTCTAAAATGAGTGAATTTGAATTAAATAATGCCTAAGGTCCCTTTGAGGTAGAACATTCAATGATTCTATGTTTTCTTCAGCAATCCCTCCTGTGGTATAATTTGTTACACTAAATATACTTGATTCCTCAAGAAAATGGATAATTAAAAGCAAACTTTAAAACTGTAGTGCTACCAGTGACAATGTCTTTCTATTGTACATATTTGGATTATGAAAGTCATTTCAAGCTTTGATGGAAAGTGTTACTATGCTGTCTATAATTCTCGTATTATAGTCTAGGAGTGAACTTTGGTAAAAACAAATCAGAAGACCCAAAGAAGCTGAAAAAGCAAGAAAAAGAAGAAAAGGAGTTCAAGAAAAAATTCAAAGTAAGTCAATCAAATCTGATCAGAATTTCAAAAAGTCAGTAAAAATTGGTGCATATTTCAAAATACCAATGAATTTACCAATTTCTCCCAATACCAATTAAAAATAGTAATGATACTGATTTACTGGTTTTCTTGGATGTCTTATTTATTTTGTGGATGGTGATTATCCAAAATCACATTTTTAAGAATGCAGTCTTTTAAAAACCTTCAAGATCATGGTAATATTTTCCAGTCAACAATCCTATCGTTTCATCCCCTTACTTAGCAAAGAGATAATTTTTAAATATCAGCACTTTAGGCTTAAAAAAAAACATTTTGAACTCATCAAGCATTAGATAAACATCTCAAATGTGCAAGATACTATGGTGGTTATAGGAATGTGGTATAAATGACAGTCCCTGCGCACAAAGAGTTTATAATCTGTTACCCAAATTTTGTGATTTAGCTCATTGTGGACAATTTTATAGTGCCTGAAAGCATTTAATAAATGAAAAACTTGTGCACTTATTCTCATCCTATTATAATTCAGAGCCAAATAGTCATTTTATACAACAAAAATGGTGAATAAAGATGTTAAATCCTCTATTTTGGACTCCTATAGTCAAAAATAATTTCTGGTTGGGTTCTCATTTGCCTTTTCCATAAATGGGACATGTTGATAACCCTATTCTTTCCAATTCAATAATGTATAGAAGTCTGATTATGCAAATAAAAAATCATGACCCTAACATCTCCTGATTCTTCTCCTATCTATATGGCTATTCCTTCTCAGAACACTTTTGCTGGCTCATCATCCATGTCTTACTCTCTTATCCCAGACATCCCAAAGCATCAATACTGGACTCTTCATCTACTCTCTCAATACCATCAGTATGATGTTCTCATCAGCTCCTATTATTTCAAGTATCATCTCTATGTAGATATATATGTAACATATGACATATTATATGTATATAATATACATGGAAATACCCACACAGAAGCCTACTATCTCTTGAGTTCTAGTCCAACATCAGCAACTGTGCTGGACAGCTCTACCTGGATTTTTCATAAGCATCTCAACCACAAAGTGTCTAACACAGAACTCATATTTTGCTCAAAACTTATCTCACCTCTTAACCTCCCTATTAATTATTGGCCAGAGGAAGCTTTATCTTTCAGTCACCCAGGTTTACAATCTAGATGTTATTTAGATATATTGTTAAGTTGCCAAGTCTTGATAATTCTATCTCCACAGCATCTCTTGCATCCATCTCCTCTCCACTCACACAGGGTCCATCTTAATTCACATCTTTATCACTGCTGCTTAGACTATTGCAATGGCCTCCAACTGGACTTCATAACATAGTCTTTCTCTTCTCCAATCCGTCCTCTCCACTGTTACCAAAATAATGTCCCTGACCATATCCCTTCATTGCTTGAGAATCTTCAATGGCTCCCTAGTGCTTCTAGGATAAAATGCAAACTGCTCAATTCAGCACTTAAAACCTTTCACCAGATATCACTAGGCTATATTTTGCCTTATTTCACAATACTCTCCTTCACGCACTCTATACTCCAGACAAACTCACTATTTTTGTCATTTTGTCACTCAATTTGTCATTCAGGTGCCAATTTGTCTATCCTTGTTCAAATGATTTGAGTGTGATTATCTGTTTAGATGTCATATCTACCGGTAGAATATAACCTTCTTGAATGTAGGGACTGTTTTTCATTGTTGTTTCTGTAGCCCCAGTGCCCAGCCTGTGACTTTGAATATGTCAGACATTTAATTGGTGCTTGCTAAATTGTTGGATCAAATTGAATAAAACATGGAAAATTGCTGTTTTAACAGCACATTTAGGGAAAATACAAATAATATCTCTTTTGTTTTCAGTTTGATGGTGAAATTAGAGTCCTCTATACAACTCAAGTGGTGCCTGCTTTAACTTCTAAAAAATGGGGAGCCAGAGATTTACAGTTGAAGCCTGGAGAATCTCTTGAAGTCATACAAAGCACAGATGATACAAAAGTGCTGTGCAGGAATGAAGAAGGGAAATGTAAGTCATTGTACATGCTTTGCGCTATGTATCATATCCTAGTATTGTCTAAGATCAAATGACAAAATTGTGCATTATTTGGATAGCACAATGTTTTTTACTACTTTGGGGTATATACTAGAAAGGAGAATTTTTTTCACAGGCTTAGATTCAAATTATTCTCTCTCTAAGTAACTATAGAGTAAGAGAATTATAGTAGACAATCTCCAAGTTCTCTTCCACTTGGAATCTTATGATCCAAGCCTAGTGTATACTATATGTATAGACACAATGAAAAATTTTATTCTGAAATGTTGAATACCTTTTGTTCTGCCCTGGTTTTGAATTCTTTATAGATTGCTTCATGTATGTAATTCCAATTTGCTATTTTGCAATTGTATTTGCTTTGATTTAATATTTGAGTGACCATCGTTATAAATATTAAATTCATATAAATAAGAGTCTTTGCCCTTTAGGAGTTTTTAATCTCCTTTTTTTTTGAAGATTTTATTTTATTTTTGATCTCCTTTTCTACAGCTTTCAAATGAACTTTTTTTTTTCCAAAACTGTACAAAGCAAATGGTCATTTGGTCTGTACCTGGGATTTCTTTGATGTAAGGAACTCCTGATGAGGGAGGAAATCCTTATACCGATGCAAATCTGAAAGTTCTCTACAACCAGTAGTCTTAAAGAGCTCTTTGGAGCACTGACAGGTTAAATGATTTGTCCAGAGTCTGACAGTCAGTGTGTGTCAAAAGCAGGACTTGTATTCATGTCTTCATGACACCAAAGTCAACTTTCCATCTACTATGCCAAGCTGCCTCTGATGGGACAGAGTCATGGGGATGATCCCAGAATATTCAAAGTTATTACAGATATTTAGGTTTATAAAATCTGCCCATATCCCTTCCTCATTGATGCATGGACACATTTCAATTGGGATGTTTAGTGAGTTGTTTCCAGGTCATCTCTACAACCAAGGATAGGAGGCATCTAGTGGACAGAGTTGGAGACTGGGATTATGTCTACAAAATACCAACAGAACTGTTTGAAAAGCAAGAAATTAAATTAATTAATTGATAAGTCTAAACCAAACAAAACAAGTGGTTCAATAATTTTTTAACCAAATTAACTTATTATATTGATATTGTATAAAAAGCATTTTAGGAACTAAAAGTCAAATGTTAGAAAAAAAGAACAATTTTATTCTGGGTTTGTCAATATGGTAGTATAGTGATTTAAGCAAATCAGTTTAGAGTACTGTGCCTGAGCAGTCATCTACATATAATGAAGTCAATGATGACATTTATCAGACAGAGATTCAAATCCCCTCCTCTGATGCTTGCTATCTGTATGACTTTGGCCAAGTCACTTAACCTCATTGTGCCTCAGCTTCCTCATCTATAAAATAAGATGGCATCTAAGATCCCTTTGAGCTTCCCATTTATGATCTTCTGATTGTGTGATTGATTGGCGCAATCTATTCGAAGCAGGATATAACAGGCCAATCACCTCCCTAGCCACAGACACTGTACCCCACCTCCCCAAAATAGTTTTGAGGAAAAGTCTATGAAAGTACTTTGTGCTTCAACTAGCAAGATTTCAATTAAGTCCCATAAGTGACCAAGCATAGTAAATAGATTGATGAACTTAAAGAAAGGGAGACCTAGATTCAAATTCTGCCTCTGACATTTGCTACTACACTAGCTAGGTGGCCCTAGATAAGTCATTTAACCTCTAAGCCCTAGTTTTTTTCTCCTATAAAATGGTTATAATAATGGCACCTACTTCTTTGGGCTGTTTTAAGGATCAAATGAGGTGTTGTAGTTAAAGTGTTTTGCAAACCTTAAAGAACTATATTACTTTCCACTACCATTATTATAATGGATCACTTAGGGATACTTTAATTCATGTATCTTATTGATATTATTTCTAATGTTGCCAATAGTTACTATTAATAATATTATGTGAAAAGGATGTGTTCTTTCTGGGAACTACATTCCCCAGAGGCCTGGGTGAGGGTCTACAGCATGGTAACATCACCAAACATCATATGATAAGTGCTTTTAACATCTACTTTGATGAGGATTTCTAGCTTCTTCATATTGTAGAATTCAATGCAGACTTCTGGGAGATATACCCACTTACACTTAAAACTGTAGAGTGTTTTTTAAAAGTTTACAAAGCACTTGTATACATGTTATTCGAGGCAGTGAGATGGTGCAGTGGATAAAGCACTGGGCCTGGAGTCAGGAAGACTATTCTCTATCAGCTCAAATACAATTTCAGAAACTCACTAGCTATGTGACCCTGGATAAGTCACCTAACCCTGTTTACCTCAGTTCCTCATCTATAAAATGAGCTGGAGAAGGAAATGGCAAACCACTCCAGTATCTCTGCCAAGAAAACCCCAAATGGGATCATGAAGAGTCAGACATGACTGAAAAACAACTCAACCACAACATATGTTACTCACTTAGCCCTCACAATAACACTATAAGGCTACATTTACCTCACAGTAGGTATTATTTCTGTTTTACACAAGCAACACCTGAAGACCAGCTAAATTAAATAATCTCTCCAAAGCTACATGCCAAGTAAGTGGCAAGCCTGAGACTTTGATTTGGATTTTCTAATTCAAATTTGTTCTTTTCGTTATCATGCTGCCTTCATTTATATCCTTTCTGTAGACCCCCAATGCCCTGTGCTTCTCTCATCAGGCTATGGAATCCATAACATTTTATAAAAAGGGAAATGCCCTATCCCTCATAAATGGGTCAGAACATGCCTTTCTTGAGATATATGAATTAACCCTATAATCTCAACCTGATCTAATTTCCAGTTATAGCCTACCATCATGATGGGTTGTCTTAGAAATTATTATTTCAGGCCTACTGTGTAACACATGGAATCTTTTAGAGCCATGTATAAAACCTAGGCAATTGGTCAAGCATGCTTGGGTAACAGCAAGTCACACCTTCCCATTTTAATCCCATCCTATTCTTCTCTTGGGGTTAAAGATGAAATTTGGTCCATTGTTCAATCATGCTTTTAGTATTACAATCCCTCTAAAATAAATTTTTCATCAAATCCAAAAGTTTCTAGTGTTGTCTCAAGAGTTCAGATTACTATTCATCCCTTAGAGGGTAGTATTTCCTTGGCCCTGGAGTGTAAGGTCAAGCAAAGTGAGACTTTTTGTTGTTTTTTCTTTTGGAGTACTTCTCAACACTAAGGCAATCAAGTGCCTTTGAGTGAGTCTTGCCTTTGTTTGTAGGAAGGCCCACAACCTTTTGCTAATTAGGTTAAGAGAGATGCGAAGCCCTGGGGCCCTGAAAAAAAGTATGTATACCCTGAGGGTAGCTGTTAAGCCAGAACTCTCAGAACTGCAGAAGGAGAGGTTTTGTTTGGGAGCTCACTCTTTGGAAGTGTGTTCCTGTGACTTGGCTGGATGACTCTGGGTAACGTTAAGGAGCTCCGCCCCTTTAAGAAACCCAGATGTTGGTACTTCTCTCTCTGGTAACTATGTATGTAATGTCTTGGTCAGACAACTAGAAGCCCTGTCCATTGATTTGTGTTTATTTGCCCTGTTTGTATAATTTCTGCTTGCAATTTCTGTTTGCGTTTTCTCTGAAGTTCAGGGTGCTGAACTTTTTCCCCTGAATGAAGTAAATGATATATGTATGTTTAATTAAAATGAGATTGTAAACTCCTTAAAGTTTCTTTCCTTAGAAAAGCAGATCAAAGAACTTGTGCTAGCAGCCCTCTTGTGTGCTGGTGTTATTGGCCTTATACCTCCACAGCAGCTGCTAGCAGCATTGTTGTTACACGGAGTTAATCCATAAGCACTTAGTAAGTACCTACTAGGTGCCAGAGATACAAAGATAAAATCAAAACAGCCATCTAATATCTGATGAAATCTGCTGCTGCAGAATCCCCATAATATCTATTGAAGGATGTAGTTTCCAAAGAAACACACCCTTTTTACATATGGACAATTCCAATGATCAGTGTTGAACAGGCAACAAGTTCATCTACCGCCTGTCAGTCATTGAGAAGAAATCATTTGTAAACATTAGAATAAGGCAGCACCTAAATAGTCCCCAGCCCCTGATGAGTGGAGAAATGTTGAATATGTTTTATAGATTTGCCCAAATGTAATTGGACATATCTACAGTTGATTAGGCAAATCAACATAGTATATTTTAATAGCTTTTGCCTGGAGATACCCAAATTGTATGCTTCTTTTCTGAATTTGACCACATTTTTACATGTATATATATGTGTGTGTATGTGTGTGTGTGTATACATATATTCATACATGCACATATACATGTATTTCTATATACATATAGACGCATATAGGTTGATCCCAAAATCTTAATGCAGTTTTAAGCTTTAATAGGTTAAACCTGAATTTTATATATATATAATGAGTATACATATGTTCGTATGTGTATACAGATATACACACATATATGTATGAACACATATATACATATTACATGTGTGTTCACATTACATATATCTTTAAATTATCTCAGCTTTCAAGAAGAAAGAAATGATGATACACATCCAACCCCCTCACTTTACAGATGAGGAAACTGAGACCTAGAGAGGAGGTTAAGCAACTTGTTCAAGGTCATAAATGTACATCAAAGAAATAAAAACCGTGATCAAGTGATTATTTTTTACTTTGGGGACACTGAAAATTTTTTTAAAGGAACCATTTACCAATTCAATAAATTTAGCATTTTTTTGAGTAGCTTTATACTCACAAACACCCAAGTTACTCACTAGCTAGAAGTGATCACTACACAAAAGCCAAACAAATGTTTTGGGATAGAATTAACAGTCACATATGGGTGTGGGAGTTCACTTCTGAGCTAGTTCTGCCCTACCAAATGTCAACAAAACATTTGTTTCATATCAGTGTGTTCTCTCCTACTGAGGGGAGATTTCTAGACAAAAATTAGATCTCCTGTCTGTGGCAGTCACTTTCATATGGGCCTTTACATAATTTACAAGGCTTTAATACAGAAGCTGTTCTGTTATACCAACATCCACCACTGGGAATATTCACATAGGAGCAAAGACAGGATTTATCAACTATAAATAAGATTTATTTCTATGAACTATAAAGTGTAGATTATATAAAAAATTATAGTGGAATAATTCACTTTCTTTTTGACACATCATGAATCACCTTTAATTGAATTAGGTTTTTAAAAGGATTCAGAAAGCAAAAGCACCATAGTATTAGAAGTCATAACCCTGGAAAGATCCTGTCCATTAGCAATGGGTAATGATTTTGCAGCTGATGGGCACAGAATTAGTACATTATTTCAGGAAACTGAAAGAGCAATAAGGTATCATCTACTTGATCCCCCAAAACATCTCCTCTCAATAGTACTAATAATAGTTAACATTCATTTAACACTAAGGATGAGTTAAGTGCTATACAGAAGAGAAACACTTTCTTAGGAACCCTGAGCAGGCAGGTTGGAGGAGGGATTGTTGTCAGTATTTGAGAATCATATAGAATCACTTTTATATAATTCATGATGTTCAGGAGAAATAGCTGAGCTCCTTATCATGAACGACAATAAATAGCTTTTCTAATAGAAAAGGCTATGTCTGTGCTTAAATACTAATGTTATCAAATCCTGTAGCACAAAATATTCTGGCAAATGATTTTGAAAGATACTGTCATGGTTGCTCCAGTAACACATATATTAAAAAACACCATATCAGCCTGAGAACAGACTTCAATTTGATAGAGTGTCATTGAGATTCTTTGTATCTTTCTTGTGAAAATATAAACCTGTTTTAATAAGCATCCAATTGATTAAAAACTGAAATACATTTTGATCCATATGATGAGGATGAAATGAGAACCACATCTCAGATGATAATTCCTAATTTTGAATGCATTACTCCAATCTCATCTCTTCTCATTTAATTGGGAGCTGTTAGGAATGCATGCCAACACAAAATAATATTGACTTTGCATTGAAGATTTGAAAGAAAAGGTTTTGTCATTCTAAAATAATTAGCTTAGAGTTGCATAAATAAAGGTGCCATGGAAACTTCTGCCACTGTAATCTCCTTAAATAAAATTCTTTCTGAATGCTTTTTCCTCCATTACACATTTATAAAGAAAAACTGAAATGAAGATAGAAACGTCCAGTTCATGGATGAAAAAAAAATGTAATGAAGTATTCAAGTTTGGTTTTGGTTCCTGACATGGACTCATTTTGTGAAAATTGATATGATTTATGCTTTGTGGCCCTGACACAAAGAGTCAATAACTTATTCTAAGAGCTGACTAATTACAAAGCTCATCTAACATGAGACAAGCAAATGGCACTGAATATGTCAGTGATGACTTCATCTCCCTTTGGGAATTAATGTAACTTACGATATTGGTCTTAATTGAAGAGAGAAGTCTCTTAACGTGAAAGTAAGTGGCAGGTACTTTGGTCTCAAAACAACCCTAAGATCAGCATCATCAATTTTTAGATGTTTTTTTGTATATAACCTTTCTTTTTTGCTAATATATGCTTCAGTGAAATGAAAGGAAGGCATAAAATGATCTGAACTTGGAATTTTTCAACCTTGTCGTTAAAATATTGTTGCGTATTCTTTATTCTTTGGTAATTTTGATCCATTATATTAATCCATACATTAGGAAATAGCAATCGTAGGGAAATGAGCTATTACTAAAGAAAACATAATGTTTATGTTTTATTTCCTTTGAAAGACAGTAAATCTCTTCTCATGAAAATATTGCAGAAGAATATTCTACTCTTGTGGAATTCTTGATAGCAAAGGTTTTGCTTTTTCCTGATCTTTTATCTGTGATTTGCTAGAGTGTATTTCCAACCTTTAAAATGGTTCTTTTTCATAATTGTACCAACCTCAAGAGTTGTTGTGAGGCTCAAATGAAATAATTTTATGTAAAGCAATTTGCAAACCTAAAGCACTTCATAAATGTGAGGTGTTTTATTTTTATTAGTTTTTTATGCTAAATCAGTAATTATAAGATTTTCTTCCGTGTTTAATAAATGTTATATCTATAACATTAATTTTTGCACATGCGATCTTGTTTTCAACTTCTATCCTCTAATGCACAAACTAATTTGGATAGCAATAATAATTTATATTTATATAAAACTTTAAGTGTGCAGAGCACTTTGCATACATTCTCTCATTTAAGCCTCACAATCCTGTGAAGCAGATACTAAAGATATTATTATGCCCATTTTATAGATAAGAAAACTGAAGTTCAGAGAGGTTGGATGACTTCCACATCATCCTGCAGCTAGTGTATATCTGAAGGTAGATTTGAATCAGTCTTTCCTGACTTTATATTTACTACATAATATTACCTCTCTGGAACAAAGAATAAATCTAATGCGCTGTTCCAAAACCAAATAGGGCCAAAAGACTCAATCGATCTCATTCACCAAGACCAATCTCCAAAATTCTACAGGCCTTTTACTCCTAGTTCTTTAGGTGCTGCATATGCAGATCATTCAAATGTGACCCAGTCAAGCTTTCAGGAATATTCATGCTTTTATAAGCCTAATTTAAATGGCTTTACTCTTCCCAGAAACCCGGTTTCTGGATACATAAATTGGAATTATCTCAAGTAGAAAACACAAAAGTAAAACAAAATCAATTCTAAAAGGTCGATAATATATTATGAAATGTAACAAAAAATAGTAGAAATTCACAAAGGCAATAGCTGTGCTTTCACTATTTTCTTAGAAAAGTTAAGTACAGTGGTAGGCAAATAATAGCCAACAGCAGCCACTTAACTAATATGTATAAAATCAAATTTAATCTGGTGAAGTAAAATTTCATTATGATATGATATTATAGTACTATATTATATCATAGTACATTATTATTATATATTATAGTACATATTCTTTTATGTACTATAAATTATTATATTATCATATATAAATACTATATTATGTATAATATATTACTATATTCTATATTGTAATATAGTAATATATATTACATTATAGTAGATACTACATATGTGTGTGTTTATATGTGTGTGTGTGTGTGTCTATACTATAGAAGGAAGAGGAGGAGGAAGATGAACAGGAGGAGCAAGAGGAGAAGGAGGAGGAGAGAAATCCAAATTACATGATATTTGAAAGAATCTCAAAGACCACCTAATCCAACTTATGCTTGAGCAAGGACCTCCTCTATAATATACCCAACAAGTGATCATCTAGCCCTGAAGCCTTAAAGGCCTCCAGTGAATGGGAACACATTACCTCCAGAGGAAGCCCATTATATTTTTAGATACCTCTAATAGTTGTTAGGAAGGCTTTTTTTTTTTTAATCTGCAATTTCTGTCTGTTGTGCCCAGTTCTGCCCTCTAGGGCCAAGCTGAACAAGATTAATCCTCCTTCTAAATGATGGTCTTTAAAATTCTTGAATACAACTATGTTGTTTACCGTAAGTCTTCTGTTCTCTAGGCTAAGCATCTAACAATCCTTCAACCAATTCTCATGTCTTGTCCTTGTCTTAATACTGTCTACCAATGTTCTTTCTAAAATATAGTTCCCAGAACTGAACATAATAGTCTAGATATAGTATGACCAGATCAGAATACAATGAGACTCATTTCATTCTTTCTGGATTCTACGCCTCTATTAATGCAGTACACACTAGCTTTTCGACTGTCATGTTACATTGTGGACTCATTGAGTTTGAAGTCCACTCAAACCTCCAGATCTTTTTCAGAGTAATTTCTGTCTAGTTCTACTTTTCCCACAACTTATGAAGTTGATTTTTTGAAACCCGTATTTAAGATTTTACATTTATCCCCACTAAATTTTATCTTACTAGATTTTATCAATGATTAGCAAAGAAGCATCAGCAACCATTGTCTTTTAATCCTAATTTTTGAAAAGATTCCTTCTAGTTGGGGGGAAGGAAAGTCAGGAGAATGTAAGGGTAAAAAAAGATATTGGAGAGAGAAGAATATTGTAAAGAACCATGTTACCACCTCTAATGCCTTCTGGTTTTAGATTGCAAACACAAACTTCCATTTCTTAAAATTAAAAATGATATTTTTCTAAATGACATATTAAAGACTTGTCTCTATTTCTTTTTATTTAATAGATGGTTATGTCCTTCGGAGCTGTTTGGTGGACAAGTAAGTAAAAATTATCTTTAGTGCTATATCTTGTTGCAAGAAAGAAATAGTTTTGTGACTTTTGCCAGTTTTTTGTGTCAAGTGGAATAACAACTTATGCTACATAAATGCGAAAAGTATTACATTCTACACATTAATGGCAGTAATTGTGATTATAATTTAGGTTTTCAAAAGATGCATTATAGTAGCTATGCTTTCTGCTAGCTCACATAGTTAATATTGCAAACTCACAGGTCATACCCACAATTTCTCTTATTAATACTTTATGGTTTTGTTCCTAACTTACTCAACTAAGTTAATCAATTGAGCAAGGAGTGATTTCTCTCCTGTAAAATGAGAAGAGTTGGACTAGATGCCTTTTAAGATTCCCTGTAATTCTATGCTCTGTGACCTTGTCCTCATCACTTATCCTCTCAGTGGCCCAAGCAGCTAGCTCTCTATGACTGCTGGTTATCCCAAAAGTCTTAGGGCAGTTTTAAGCTTTAATAGCTTATTAAGCTTAACTACCTTAAAACTACATTAAGACTGTTGTTTACTCACCCTATATGAGTTGCAGAGCAATTGCTGATCTGAACATCTGTATTAGTGGAAGGAATTACCTCTTTAGTAATTCCTTGTGCCAATGAAATCATAGGTTTTCCCCAAGCCCCACCCAACCCCCCAAAAAGATCTTAAAGTCTGTGATTCTAAGTATTTAATCCTAGAATCAATAGGGAGTCACTACACCATAAGTATGGGAGTAACATGGTCACACCTACACTTACGAAAATCACTTTGGCAGCTGTATAAGATGGATTGGAGAGGGGAGAGACTTGAGGCAGGGGAGTCAATTAGGAAGCTATTGCAAGATGACAAGGGACAGCCCGAACTTAGGTGGTGTCTGTTAGAGGAAAAAGAAGGGGACAAATTGAGTAAGGCACTGGTAGAATGGACAAGATTTTAATATGTTGGGTAAAGGAAAGTGAGCGGTACAAGACGATGCCAAGGTTGTGAGACCCTGAGAGAATGGAAAGATGGTGGGGCTTCAGCAGAAACAGCTAGTTTAGAAGAGGACTACGTTGAGGGGCAGGGGAACATGCACTGATATCTGCAAGGCAGATTACAGTACGTCCTTGCCTGTTCATTCTGTGTGGTTCACTTTGTCCCACTGAAAATTAAAGGGGGAAAGCAAGACTCTAATTCACCAATCACTGGCCCCTACATGCAGAACTCACCCTCCAAGAGTGACCTTATCACTTTGCTCATCACTCCTCACAGCAATCACTTCAAATTTTTTCATCCCTCACACCTCCCCTGGCACCACTCCTCCCCTCCCCACCCCATGGCTCCCACCCCCATGCCCACTGAACCAATTCTTGTATTAGGCTCCATTCCCTGCTCCTTTGGGCTAGTTTTGGGCATTCACTCATAACATTCCAGTTCAGTATAGTCATTTGACTTGACTCTGTCCTTAAATTAAGATCTGGTTCCAGTGAAAGCTTGGTAAGGAGTCAGAGGAACCTAGAAAAATCAGGGTCCGAGATACTTTTAGAAGGCCCCAGTGACCTCATCAGATTATCTTCCAGGAAAATAAATAAGCAAAGCAGAATCAGTAGCATGTTCTATTCTGTTGAACATGTATTAAGCACCTACTATGTGCCCGATGGAGCTCTAGGCACTGGAGCTACAAAGACAAAAAAAGAAACAGTACCTGCCTACGAAGGGCTTACATTCTATTGAGAGAAACAATATGTATGTAGACAAGTAAATACAAAAAAATACATGCAAAGTGATTTTTAAGGAGGGCTTTAACAACCAAAGAGATCAGAATAGACTTCCTGTAGGAACAATTGAGCCAGGCTTTGAAGGGAGCTAGGGACTGGAGCCAGTAGCTAAGTATTAAGAATCATAGAATCCAAAACAACTGAAGCATGAAGCAGGATTTCAGAACTGAAGTACAGGTGCAGGTCAACAACCAAAGATCAGAAGGGACCAAGCAGATTGATGTTATTAAGAAGTGTTAAAAGATTCACAATGCAAATCACCTGGTCTCTAAAGTTAAATTAAAGCCAACAATCTCTGTGAGCCAGAAACAGCACTAAGGGCTACCTTTGTGAGTAGGGCACAGAGGTCCACCTAAGTACTGTAGCTTTGCTTGATCTAGGCAAGAAGACTTTCTGCTGTAAATACTATACATTTCTAAAGGCTGAACTTGTAACCCTACTTACAAGTTTCAAATTACAACAAGTAATAATAACTTAATGTTATGTATAGACTGATCACAATTCTCATTACAATGCCAGTTCTTTGAGGATAGGGACTGGGTCTCATCCTACAGTGCTTAGCACAAAAAAAAAAATTATTGAATCAGTCAATGATAAAAAATAATGATGGAAATAGAAATCTTGTATGTAGATTATTTATTTTAGAGATGAGTAAAAGTATCCAAACGTATTTCATGGATGTATCAAATATGCTTAAATACCTAAAAAAAATGGAATTTATCCAATTCTGCTAAGGCAGATTTTAAGCCTTCCATGAGTTACTGTGACCCTAATGTATAAAATAAACAATCACTTTTTAGAATTACATAAATGTACAGTCACATGTTTTTGTTAATTTCCACTTTTAAAGTAGAAAATAATAACTATTTTCCACATCAAATATAAGTGCATTTTATTCAATACTAAAAGTCCAAGTGAAGTCATAAATGTGGTATTCATGAGTGTAAAGTCTTTTGAGATCAAGTTGACTAGCACAGTATTAGGCAGAAAGTAGGTGCTAAATAAATGTTTGTTGCTTAGTTGATTACAATGAATAATTGTAAATAATTGGTATTGTGGAATTTGTTGATATAAAAATGTGGATTAGATAAAAGCAAAATTAGAAGAGGAAAAAATCAAATTAAAATGTAGATACTTTTAAGTATCAGAATGACTGTTTCATAGAGATGAATAAAATAAAATTTTCAAATACATTGTTATATCATATCATGTTACCTTTTCTCATATTAATTGCCTGTTGTATAAAGAAAATAATTTCTTTAAAATAACTTTTTCTGTATTTACAGTGAAGGAGAGATCTATGATGATATTGCTGATGGTATGTTTCATTTTTTTAATATGCAATGAATTAGCACATTTGTTTATGCTAAAGTCAATTGAATAGTGTCATACACTGAGGGGGAGAACAATTAGCAACTTAGTCTAAATCATTAGCTTTTAATAAGAAATCACCGATTATTGATCATCCATAATATTCTGAGTATTAAAAAAAAGTATTCCTAACATATAATGAAGCTTACATACTAAAAATTCCAATGTTTTAAAAACATTGTCCCTAAATTTTTGCTATGAATTCTATCTGTCACACAAAGTGAGAGTACATGTGAATATTTGTTTTGTGGCTCATAGGATATCCTGCCTGAAACATTTATATTTTTGCCTTTGAGACAGTGCCTAACAATAGTGACCAGCCATCCCTGGAAATTCTACATTCCTAGCTTGCCATATGAGAATTTTCCTGTATACATAAGACCATGGGTTTTGAACTAGAAAGGATCTTTAGAGATCTTCTGGCTCTTCCACTTATTTTAGAGATGAATAAATTAACCTCAGAAAAGGTTAAGTGACTTTAAATTTATATAGGTTATAAATAGCAGAGCCACAATTCGAATCCAGGTCCTCTGATTCCCAAACTAGCTTTTTTTAAAAAACGATTATACATTATGAAGATAGTCTGTTTTTCTCTACTGTCTTCATTTATTGCTCTTGTTTGTTATTTACCTCTTACTCCATATTTGAACAATAATCTATTCTCCTACTAAAACCATTTTTCTTTAACTTTTACTTGAAATTAGTTTTTCCAGCTTTGAATTTAGGTAAGGTCTACCCTTGTTTCCACTTAAAGTCCCCAACTACTTATTCAGCCTGTGTAGATGTGGTTCCTTAGAAACAGAGAAAGGAAGAATCTCAGAAACATACACAGACACAAGCTTGATTCATCTAGGGCCATAGTTTTATCCTTAGCTGCTTCCTAGATGGACTTGAACTGAAACTTGGCTTCTTGCCCAAATGTAAATTTTGATTTGATATTCAAAGCCCTTCATAAGCTTTAACCTACCCTCCCACCCCCACTGTACCTTACCCTCCCCACACATACCTTTCTAGTCTTCTTACTCCTTACATTCTTGAGATTACTGCTGATCAGGCTCAACAATTACTTCCACAAATTTCTTTCCATAATGTATGAAAAACTAGAATTATTAAGTGGTCAGAGAAAGAAGGGTCTAGGACTGTAAGAAAAGGTTATTCTTTTTTTTTTAAACAAAGGACCTTATGATACAATATCCACTTTTCTATTTTTGAAAAAAGAAATACTATAGAAGATCCCCATAGAATAGAATCAGAATTAGATGTAAAAGACAAGTGATAAGATAAAAGTAAAAGTGTTGCTATTTGTGTTTCTTACACAATTGTTTCCTACAATAAATCATATAGCATTTTGCCTGGGTTTGTTCCCAAAGATGAAAATTTTACCCAACAAAGTTTCTACACTTCTCATTCTATTAATAAATTTTGCTTCTCTATAACCTAAACATACTTTTGCTAATTTCCCTCCTACTACTCCTTATTTCATTGAACAATTTAAATAACCTCCTCCACCATATTTCTAATTTTCATGCATAAGATTATACATCATTTTCACATTCCCCAAATAGTTGTCATTTATCTGGATAATTTTAATAACTACATTTTTATTTTAAATGTTCCTTTATGCTTTGTTATATTTCTTCTACTTTCAGAACTTAGGTTTACTTGGCTCCCTTATGGAGAGATCTAGCCAATTTTTTAAAGTATGAATTACATCCAAGAGATGATAATATCCATTTTATGTTTTTATTTGTACTATTTATGCATGCATTTTGAATTTAACATGGTGAATGTTACTATACATATTATTTGCCATGTGCAGCATAAAGAAAATAGAAGACTAGTGTAAGCTAAATCCAGTACAAATTAAGATCCTAGCTCTTACTTAGAGAACAAATTGATTTTATTTTGTACATTCAAAATGTACATCAGATAGTGAGTTCAATACTTCCTTCTGCTAAAGTTATCCTTCATACATTCTTTCAGTCAGCTCTTGGTAGCCAGCATGTCAGTATCCATGGTAGGAAGCAATCACGAAAGACATTCTTCGACCTTGGGAAACTTAAGAGTATGTATGTGTCCTTCTAGGCTTCTAATTACATTTTGTATCCTTTTTTTTTCAGGTTGCATCTACGACAATGACTAATAGCTCTCTACTTTAGTAGCTGTTTTCATTAGATCCTAATATGCATTTTCATAATTGTCATATCATTAAGATGTAACAGCAAATGAATGACCAAAATATACTTTACTATCACCCACTTGTTACTAAATTACAATTCTCAACACAAGGAACTGGAAAATCAGGCGCCCTTTTGAGTTATGTTTATACTGAACAAACATTCCAGAGGGATTCATTGATGAGGCTATGTATCCACTTCTACTACCGCAATCATGAAGGAGCTTTTTTAGGGGCTACCTGCTCAGTACTTTTAAGGATATACACAGTTCAATGATAAGAAAGTTGCTGGACTTCAGTGACAGCACATTGGGTAAAGGAGCAAAAAATGGGAAACATGTTATGAGAAGGAAACCCATCACATTCACTTATGATTTAAAATCATGGAAACAAATATAAGTTGGCATCCAAGAAAGCAATTCTTCCACTTTAAAAACCCTTCTAAAAGTTTGCTAAAATTAAATTATATTCATAGTACATTTTCTATTTTAAATTTGCAGAATGTCTTGTCTATACTTGTTAATTTGGAAAGCATATTAATTATTTGCTAGAGAACTTAAGTTATAATTTGTGTATTTTTGTACAGTCATTAAGATAAATGTTTTAGTCTTTAAAACCCACCTCTTAGCTGATTTTCAATTTGCAAATAATTTGATTCTGTTCATTATTTAAAGTGATGTTATCTGAGAAGTAATATGGACCTAAACTTTGACTAAATATAACCATAACATTATCACAGACCATTATGAACATTCCTATTATTATTCCAAATCTGTTAGAAAGGCTTTAAAACTATATTCAACACCTCTCCCTGCAAGAATTTTTCTTTGCCAGCAGGGGGAGTACAGACAAACATACTGCTAGAAAGATGTCCCTTATTTAGTCATATGCTTACTTCAAAGTCAAGCTAGAACCAAAACCAAGAGTTATATATTTAGCTCCAATTTTTTTCTTAAGGCAAAAAAAATGTTTAAATCAACATGAAAAAAAATGTAAACTTGTGGTTTCCAGAATAAGGATCCAACATTTAACACCATGGAAAAGGTCAGGATTCCTCACATCTACTCACAGTCCTGTTGCCTATATAAACTTGCCTATGTAAAGGGAGGACCGTTATCCTCCTAGATACTTCATTTTTATATCTGCCAATTTAGAATGTTTAACTATATAATTTTTAAGGTCATTCCCTTTTAATTGTTGAATTTCTTTTAATGTTATAAATATGTGGCCAGAACATGTTTGTCTTTTTGCAATTTGGTAGTAAATTGGTAACACAGAGTAGGCAGTCAAATTTTTTTTTTACATGGGGTTGTGGGGGGGATATGATTTGTTGATTAGTACACAATGGCTGTTGAATTTATGCTGTTTCGTTTATTTTTTAAGTGCACCATGTGGCTATCGAAGAATTCCAAATAGATCCATTCTCTCCTCCCATTTTTTCCTGTCTCTCCTTTCTGGGACAATGATAGCACTTTAAATACTTGAAGATATCTATTGTGCATACCAAAGTTGACTCTTTGCTAAAATACCAGTCCCCCTAACCAAAGAATTTTAAAGTTTTGTACAGAAAACTACCCCCTCCGAAGGGCTGGTCTGGGTGCTTCCACACAGAGGGAAAATTGTATGCACACAAATTTGTAAAAATGATAATTCTATGAGAAAGATAATATCAACTCAGTAAAATTATAAAAAGATTCTAAATGTTTCCAATATTTTAAAATTGTATCTTTTGTAGCTTGACAGATGAAATTCTGATGTATGTGATGATAGAACTACCAACGATGTATTCTGAAAATTCTCTAGTACTGGAGGGCTCTAATTGTTTCACAAATCGTCACATGTTAATAACACAGACTGCTGAAACCAAGGAAATAACTTTTCCCTTCTTATAAATAAAAGTATATATTCACAGGAATGGCACAGAAGAAACGCCCGCTTACAATGGAAAGAAATATTCCATCCAATAAATTTGTCAGAAATAGCTTTGTAAAATGACTTTTAAGCATTGGGTAATACCAGAAGCCTATCGTTCCAGAACCAACAACAAGCCTTTGGGTTATGACCTCACCTGGTATGGTTTGTATTTATGCACCTTTCATTCAAAACCCCCTGTACCCTAAAAAAAAAAGACATTTTAAGCAACCATATTTTTATATTCCTCCTTATGATGTCTTAATCTAGGTGAATTTTTTAAAAGAATATAATGGCATACTTTGCCTTAGAAGGCTAGGATTTATTCAAAATCAGATATGACCTATTTTAGAGAAAACAAAACATGAAATAACTTATTCCAAGGTTATGATTTTTCTTAGTCTGGCAAAGCGTAAAACCTTGAAAACTTGGTTCTCATTCTCTAACAAATACGCCACCCCTGAAGCATACAATAGCATGGGATTTAAAAAAAAAATTAAAATTGCATGAAAAAAAGGCATTCACTTTGTTCTGTATTTTTAGATGAATGACTGTTTTGTTCTAAAATCTTAGAAGAGTAATATGCACAAATGTTATTCAAAATAAAACCTGTGTTTAACTCAAATTTGTGACTTAAATATTACTATTCTCCCTTAGGATCTGAATTTTTTGTGACTGTTTATATATCTATATCTATGTATGGATATATCCATCCATATATACATATATGTATACACACACATATACACACACACACACACACAAAAAGATTCAGATATATACAATAAAGCCTTATAACACCTTATTGCTAATGCTGTGAATCAAATTATGTCATCCCCAAATACGGCGACTACAAATCGAAAGCGTCTGCGATGGCCTGATTATCCTAGAGGACAACTAAGAGCAGTGTTACCTCAAAATAGTATCATGAAAGGATGCCACTCTTCTTTTTCTCCCATACTTTTTTTCTTGACCCTGTATATTCATTTAGAATTCCATAGGTTGTGGTTGTCAACTGAGAGATGGCACAGAGCATAGAAATCTAGAACTGGAGACAGGAAGACCAGAATTCAAATCTAGTCTCAAACATTTACAATCAATTCTACTACAACTTGACATGTGCTTCCTAAAAATTATGCAGCTATGCAAAATCATACAATAAATACCAGGCTTATGGAAAAAAATGGAGCTAGGGTCCCAACATCCAAAAACCTTGTCAATGAAATAAGAAAAGGTAGGAACTTAATAAAAATGATAGCACAGTTTTAAGCAACTATATGTTAAACAGCTAAGAAATATGTAAATACGATAATAAACAATGTCTGTATTTGGATCCTCAAGCTGTATCTGTAGCCACCGACAGTAGGGGTAGAGTGTGTGGGCTCTGACTAGCCCTCCTCTGCCCACAGCCCCTACAGCACCAGATTTATAATAAATATGGCATTTTAGCTTGAAAAAGATTTGAAATTCGTTTATGGAATTGGGCATTGGAAGGGCTACAGCTTGTGAGTTATTGTGAAGTGGTGCGGTTGTCAGCAGTTTTGATGTTTCTCATGAACAAAATTGTGCATAAGCAAACACGAAGATGCAGCTATGCTCTAATTATTCTCCAAGTACCAATAACAATGGAACGGTTTCTCTATAGCAAAAATGAACTACCAGCTATGTGACTCCATTAATTTCTTTCCGCCTCAAATTCATTATCTGTCAAATGCAGATAACCTAAGGTTGTTGTAAAGATAGAATGGGATATTTGTAAAGTGCTTTGCATACCTTTCAGTGCTATGTAAACGACAGCTATTATGGTTGCTGTTGCTATTATTTGGTGTAAGGAATAATTGAACTTTTGTTTCCACAGAAATCTCATGATACATGATTTGTGAAACTTAGGATGGCTAATGCAAGAAATAACCTGATTCTGGAGAGAGTAGTTGGGGAGGTTGAGGGTAGACATTCCCTTCTTTGTTCTCAGAGAATGCCTTTTTCGTATGTCAACAACTTCAAGGCCAGGTGAAGCTCCATTGAGAATGAGGTTCATTAACCCAAGATACTGTCTTGAATAATGGGACTTTTCTGATGTTAACAGTAGGAGAAACACAGACATCTTGAGTTGGAATTGTTCTAAAAAGTATTTAGGACTTGAAATATGGGGAATGGGAAATGTAAACAGGGGCAGAGACCCACTTGGGGGCTGGGAGACAGTTTTAGGCGTCTCAGATAGGCTGTAAACTCTGCAGTACCCAACCAATGGGGAAGCAGGGGAGGGATTTGCATTTGAGATAGGGAACAAAAGATTTTGTTGTCACACTGCAAATGTGTGCCTGCTTGTCAGGTCACCCATTTGCAAGAAAGTCAAATAAAAGTTAAGTTCTTCCTGATTCACTATCTGCCATATGGAGTTCTTTGTAAGGCACTTGTTTCTTATACTGGTAACCACAAAATAGTTGTGATTCAAACATTTCAGGTGAAGTGTAGTAGAAATACTACTGGATTTGGAATCAGAGGCTTGGATTCAAATTCTGGCTCTAGTAGTAGTTGGCTATGTGCCCTCTGGCAAGTCATTTAACCTCTGAATCTCAATTCACTCATTTGTAAAGTTGGGATGAAAGTCACACTATTTTTCAAGATTATCGTGAGAATCAAAAAGAATTATGTAAAGCATTCTGTAAGGCAAGAGAGCTATATAAATGTCGGGGATGACCATCTCTGAATATAGATGAAGTAGAGTAGGTCATAGAAAATTAGTACATCTGTGAATTAGGAAGTTGCAATACTTTAGGAGAGCGTCAATGTGATGTCTTTGAAAGAAAGACTGAGTCACTGGACTCATTGAAGAAGGAAGGACGATGTGCTGGGAGGTATACAGGAAAGGGCTGAGATGATCTGGATTGGGTGGTAAATTTGAATAGAGTAGATTTCAAAGAATGTTGGGTTTCTGGGTGATAGTGGTAGAGGGAGAGTGTAGAATTGGCAATGGAGAACAAGAAATGTTCTTACTTCCCAGTGACCTGCAAATGGGTGAGGGTGAGTATGTGTACAAATGAAACCAGTGCCAGAAAAAGTGGCCAGAGCTACTGTGTCATCAAGAGGGAGCCAGGTCTCACTGAATGCCAGAAGATGGAAGACATGCAAAAGAAAGATGTTCAATATGAAAACAAGCTTGTTAATTATGGAGCTGGTATTAGAGTATATAGTGGAAGGGGTGGGTCGATCCAGAGTGAAAGGTAGGGGGAATACAGTCTAAGGGGATGGCAATAAGGGAATGAACAGTAGGAGACAGAGAATAGGGTTTGTATGAAGGGCTATGAGTATGCTAACTATTGAGAAGAGTCTAGGTAGAGTATAACATGGTTGGCCATATCAATTGAGAAAGGCATATGATTGGATTTCCATTTGTGCTTGAATTTTTTTTGAAGTGTTTTATTTATTTTACCATTTCTGAATTTTTGTCTTATATCTAGGTCAATTTATCTGTCAGAGAATCAACTCTGATTTTTCAAAGATTGATGAGTCTCAAATGTTCTTTTTGTGCTCTTCTTTCAGTACTCATATATCCATTAATGGATACTGGAAATGTCCCTCTCAGGATTACCGCTTGGTCACCTGTGGTCAGGAAGGAAAGACAAAGCAGAAGAGGCAGTTAGGACTTTGAAATCTGGCCTCAAGCCACCCAGGCCGGCATATATCCTGGCAACCATGTGTGAACAGGTCACCATTTCCGCCAGGGTATAAGAAAGTCGCTCTCCCCCACCACCTCATGGAGAATACAGAGAAAAGCTCAGAGTTCTGTCATACTCAGTGTATGGGTAGAGAAAGCCATCCAAAGGGCAGGGTCACTCCCTTTTAAGGTCCACTAAATATGTGGCTCTTTCTGACCTAATGACCAATCTTCTCTGAAGCAGCCGCCTCCCCTGCTGCTAACATGGGGACCAAGGGATTCGGTGTCCTCCCAAAGTACCAGGTCCTTCAATACCAGGGTAATACCCATACACTACCTGGAAGCAGCCAGAGTACAAGATCACTACTCTATGGGATGTCCACTATTAACAGAGGGATGGCAGAAGTATCAAATGAGAGGTAGCATGTCATACTGGGTAAATTGAATCTAGGAAGTGGCTTTTTTTTTTTCATCAAAGGTCCTTGGAAGTGGTTTTTAAACATATGTATGACCCTGGGTAAGTCATTTACCCTTTTGTTGCTCTAAGCAACTCTCAAAGATACTAAGTTGCAGAGATGAAATCCACCTGCATTTGCAGTCTCTTTACTTTGGAGTTCCCTATATCAGTGAAATTACAGGTGTAAAGTCTATTGCCTCTCCTTATTAACATACAATTTTTTTCAGTGACTGATTTTTAATATCAAGCAAGGAAAAAAAATAGGGATAAATAAGCTTTCTGAAGTTACTATTGTCATGGATGGTGTGAATAATAATAGCCAGCATTTATAACATGTTTCAAAGTTTGCAAAATGATTTACATACATTAATCTGATCCTTGCAACAACGATGGGACGTAGGTCCTATTATTGTCCCCATTTTACAGATGAGAAAACTGAGGTACAGAGTGATTCAGTGATTGCTCCAGGATCCCATAGATAGTAAATGTCTCAAACAGGATTCAAACTCTGTTCTTCCTAACTCCAAGTTGTGCACCTTGCCCACTGGACCACCTAGGATTCCCTGTACTTAGTAAGGTCTTTCAGAAGTTCCTGTTTGTGCATGGCATTGTGTTCAGTACATAAAGCCCTGGAACCTTGCAGAGACTCCTAAATGAAATTCATAATCACCCAAAATAGTTTGGGTGATTATCCACACAGGAAAAGTCAAGTATGTAAAGAATGCCTATTATCCAACTGGCAATAAATAATTGGATGCATGTCCCTTGGAGCTGGTCCTTGGATAGATCTTAGACAGAAGCTGCTGATGGACAATAAACAGGGCCCAGAATTAAACAGAAACAAGACAGCAAAGTAGATTGAGTTGGGAACTTTAAATAGGGCTTGATTTCAATGACCAAAAACTTCTTCCTGGAATCTATCTTTTTGATGCCAGTTTTCTTCTACTGATGTGCCGGGACTACAAATCATGGAATACTGCCATCTCTGAGAAGTCACAATTGTGGATCATCCAAGAGACACTGAGAGACAAAATGATGGGTATAAATATACTACAGCAGACTTTCAATTATGAACTGTATACAAAATATGGAGGAAAAAAAATCATCAGAGATATATAACTGGAAAAGGAGGTGGTCTGGTTCTATGGAGAAAACAAAAGATAAGAAACACACAACCATTCTTTTACAATAGTACCCAAGTAAAGACAAGATGCCTAAAGGAAGCTTCCCAGCATATCGGGCAGATGCCCCAGGAAAGGATTGATAGGAGGCTATACATAAGAAGAGCACTGCATCAGAAGGCATATGAGTTGGAATCTCCGCTACTGGAGGCAGTACCCACATTAATGAGATCACAGATGCATTGAAGTCTTCTTCGCGTATTTGAATATGTGTATTTATTGATGGTTACTGAGTATTTTTTTTTCAAAAGGCAGAAATTAAGGTCTTTATTTCAAAATCTGAGTTATGGTTGACCCCTTTACCGAGTGCCAATGGTCACTTGCCACACTCATACCAAGTTGTCTGTGTATCCAGCAAAGAGAGTCTGGCCATCAGCAGACCAGGCTAAGGAAGTGCACTGGGGAGGCTCAGCCTTGCTGCTGGTGCTGATCACTTCTTGCTTAAGCTCATCCACAATAATTTTGCCCTCTAGGTCCCAGATCTTGATGCTTGGCCCAGTGGCAGCACAGAGCCAGTAGCGATTGGGGCTGAAGCAGAGGGCATTGATTATGTCTCCACCATCCAGAGTATAGAGGTGCTTACCCTCATTGAGGTCCCACAGCATGGCCTGACCATCCTTGCCTCCAGAGGCACAGAGAGAGCCATCAG
>CM053622.1:328428112-328500642 GCA_028646595.1 Phalanger gymnotis | reverse complement strand
AGTTTACACATGAGTTTGAGTGATAGGTTTGGGACATCAGAGGCTCTTAGACCACGTGGGTTTAAGTCGTCTCCTTGTGATGATTTTAGGTCACATAGGTGACTCGCATGTGTGATTCACCCTTGACCCTGAAAAAGATATAAAACCAGGGGTTGGCTTTCTCTTCTTTGGAGCTCTTACCCACAGCAGTGGTGGCGCAAGTGACTCTGGGCCAGCTCACGTTATGAGCTCCCGAGCTGAACCTAGATGTTGGTAACTATGATTCTATATTTGGTGTGTCTGTCGATGTTTGTAATTTGTTTAGGGCTCTCACTCGTGCTGGTGTGCTGATGCAGAGACTCCGGGCAGCTGTAGCTAAGTAAACTCGGATTTTGAGACTTTGTTAAACTCTGGTAACTATGTATTAGGATTTGAATCAGACAAGGTCTGTCTGTCGATATTTATACTTTGTTTGTATTTTGCTCTGAAGTTCAGGGTGCTGGTTTTTCCCCCCTGAACTAAGTGAATGATATTTGTATGCTGAATTAAAGTAAGCTTGTCAACCCCTTAACGTTGCTTTCCTTAGTGAGACAGATCAAAAAAACCTGTGCTTTTGCAGTGTGTTGGCAGCTTTCTGGGTGCTGGTTGTTGGTGGATCTTATACCCCCACAGAAACTGCTAGCCAGATTGTAGAAACACTGAACAACAAGAAAGATTACACATAATAGAACTATGATGGCTGTAATGTGCTACATGCAATTTTGAATAGCATGTGGATCTTAAGAGCACTCCTTAGAATTGAAGAACTCAGAACCAGTAGTTTGAGACATACATGAGTATATACATATGCATATGTATGTATGCATGAGTAAACATACACACATAAGTATTATATATAAACTGTGGGTATATATACACTCTGTGTGTGTGTGTACTCAGATGTACAAACTCTTCTTGGCTGCTATTAGGTTTATGTCTGTGATATACTGCCCCAGTGCCTAGGACTGCTTCTACTGGTAGCCTTCCTTAAGGATTGTGTTGCTTGTATTGACAAAATTACCAGTTATCATCAGACTGGAGTCCTAGAGTCCTTGTGAGTTTCAATGTGGTTCCTCTAAGAGACTGCTTGAGGAAGCAGGACCAAGGTGTTTAACAAGCAGGGCCATGACATCTAACAGGCTGATACCACAAGGCTCCAGTTACTGATGCCTCCAGTCACAGGGGTTTGTTTAAGGAATCACTTCCTCAGTTTTGTTCTCATAAAGCACAAGCAGAGAAGAAAAGGAATTATAGGTTTTCTTTCACTCATACTGTAGTGGAGGGTTAAAAAGACATAATTAGCATGCAATCTCGTGCAACGCACATTCTGAGAAAATTCTGATTAAGTGATAAAATATGCAAGCAAAATTAGGCTAAATCAGATATGAGTTCACAATCCTATATGCCAGAGAAGGAATTGAATCCTAGTCCATTTATTGTTTCAAGCAAATGTTTGCTAAACCATACTGCCTACATGTAAATATTGGTAATTTTAAAGATAAAGAAATCAAAAATCTAATCTTAAAATAACCTGTGATTAAACATTAGAATACAGATAGAAAATTTTAATGGAAAGGGGGATACATATTGCATAACTGACTCTTAGTTTCCATTTTTATTGATACATTGGAAACAAAATCTTTTTGAGCCTTTCTTTGTTGAAAGGCTACAAAATACTTTTTCAAATTTTTATTTCAGGATAGTATGAAGACCTGTTAATGCAATTCCTAAGAAAACTACTAGCTTCCATGGAAGCAAGATGGGGGAGAAGGAGCAGAAGAACAAGGAAGGACTTGAGCTGAATAAAGAGGAAGGGTCTTTGGACATGTAAAGGCAGCCAGAGATTGAATTTAGGAAGGCAAACTTTGTAGAAAATTGAGAGAACTTAAGGAAAAATTGATAGAATAACTCAAATGGAATAAGAAGGGCTCTGTCTGAAGAAGAAAAAGGATTGAGGAGAAGGGACCTGAAGATAAGAACTTGAAGAAAAGGAGAAAAAATAAATAAAAAAGGTAATGGTAGAATAAGTAACAAAAGGTAAATAGAACAAACTGGTAAGTAAAACAAATTGGTGAACTGATAAATGGATTAAACTGGCCAAAACAAGAGGTCAGTAAAAAAAAAAAAAGAAGAAGAAGAAGAAGAAGGGGAAAGAAGTTGCATATGACTATCAGATTATTAAGAGGGGATCTTGGGACACTAATTCACTTTAGTGGAACCATGAATTGATCCAACCATTTTGGAGAGTAATCTGGAACTATGACCAAAGAGTTAGAAAACTGTGTATAACTATAGACCCAGCAATGCCATTATTAGGTCTGTTTCCCAAAGTAATCAGGGAAAAAGGAAAAGAACTTTTATGTTCTAAAATACTTACAGCAGTTCTCTTTGTGGTAGCAAAGAACTGGAAACCAAGGGGATGCCCATCCATTGGGCAATGATTAAACAAGTTGTGGCATATGTTTGTGATGGAATATTACTGTGATATAAGAAATGATGAGCAGGTTGATTCTTACAAAAACATGGAAAGATTTGCATGAAATGAACAGAACTAAGAGAATGTTGCATACAGTAACAGCAATATTCTTCAAAGGATAACTGAACAACTAAGCTATTCTGAGTATTACAAATATTCAAATCAACTACAAAGGACCTATGAAGGAAGATCCTGTCCACCTCCAGAGAAAGAACTGACAGAGTATGCATGTTAGGGTTTTATAGACACACACACATATATGTATATATATTACATATATACATACATATATACACATAGACATACATATATAAAATGTACACACACATATATACACATATATATATACATTTATACATATGTACTGTGTCAAATGGTGGCCCTTCTCTAGTTCAGGTGGGGAAGGAGAGAGATAGTCTGGAACTTAAAATGCAACGAAAAATAAATAAATTTTTTAAAAAGAGAAGGGGATCCTAAGGTATCCAGGAGATGAGTTGTGAAAGCCCACAGAGTCTGCAACAAAGCTGAGGATCTCAGTCAAGACCAAGAGCAGTTAAAATACAATAGTGATTTGTACTGATTGATTTGTATTTTCTGCCACAGCCAAGTCACTTGGAACTGCGTTCAAAGTAAAAATCAGTCATCCTCCCAAAGGAGAAAAGTAAGACCCCTCAAGGAATGCAGTCTCTATACTATAGGTCATCAGAGACATTGCAGTGCTCTAAAAACAAAACAATAACAACAAAACCCCAACAACCTGGAAACGGAGTTTCAAAGGCAGAAGGGGGAAGAGGAATCTGGATCTGGGAGGATCTGAACTGGGAAAGGGCAAGACTGACCTCTGTTGGGAAGTTTTAGTGTAGAAGAATTTCACATAGTGAAAGAAGGGGAAATGGACCACTATACTCTTGGAGATGAAAAGAAATAAATTTGAGGAATAAATAAAAATTTTAAAAATGAATAAAAAAGGAATAAATTTGAGCCTCTTTCAAAAGAGGAAGGAATTCGATCTTCTGATAAGGAGGCATCTGCTTATCCTCCAAAGAGTGATAAAGGAGATTCACAACTGCTTCTGAGTAAGAGATCACCCAGTAGGAGTCAGAGGAAGAAGAGTATAATGATGGTTGAAAACCTCCTGCTCAGGAGTAGAGAGGTGTTGACAAAGTCAATCTAATTGTAACAACAGAGAGGGCTGTTGTCCTTTCAGGGTGTGTATCCAAGACATAATAGAGAACCTCCCAAGACTTGTCAAAACAGATGACTACTACCCACTTTTGGTGATTGACATGAGCACAGATGATATTGCCAGAAGGAACCTAGAAAGCATTGCCAAAGATTGTGAAGTCTTGTATAAGAAACTGAAGATCATAGGGACATAGCGTTTTCATCACTGCTTCTCATTGAAAGCAAGGAATTCAAAAGAGAAAAAACAACTGATTTGGTAAGTGAACAGCTGGCATGTGATAGAGAGAGAGAGAGAGAGAGAGAGAGAGAGAGAGAGAGAGAGAGAAATTTGGTACATGAGGATAATATTTGTATTTCTAGATCATGGCTTAAAATATAAGAATGACAGATCCTGGCCAGGGATGGCATGTGCCTAACAAAAACTGGTAAGAAATATATTTTCCTGGTGTCTTGAGAACTTAATGAGAAAGCTAGTATTGAAAGAGAGAGAGAAAGAGAGAGAGAGAGAGAGAGAGAGAGAGAGAGAACAAACATTAGTGTAGAGTTTGTATTGCTGGACCACGGCTTGAAATATAAGAAGTTAGGTACTTGGCCAGGGATGTGTCTAACAAAAGCTGGGTGTCTTGAAAGCAAAATCAAAACTTTTAAACTAAAATAAAGGAGGATGGAAAAAATATCTATGGACATCCTTTAAAGTAGTAGAGACAATGAAGGATGGATGGCTATTGAGATACCCATAAGTGCACAGGAAACAAAATTTAAAAATCCAGGCCTCAAAGGTGTGTTATACAAAAATACACAAAAATCAGGCTACAAGCTAAATATACTAGAAGTCTTAATTCAAAGAAATAAATGTTATTTCAATTATTTGTTGTTCAAATGTTTCTTCTCATTACTGATAAACTCGATGGAATGAAATCCACAACTGGAATATTGCTATTGCTACACCGTTTAAAAAAATAAATTTAGTAAGGAGTGGGAAGTGAGCAAAGGTTGAATTGTACATCAAGAAGATAAACTCATGTGAGGAAATCTAGGAACCAGAAGGGGAAGCATGATGGTAGGTAGCGTTTGAACAAAGATCAATGGAAAAACTAACAAAAATTGGGTTTTTTCATTGGGTTATACTATAGACCACCTGATTCGAGAGAAGAAATATCTGTTCAAGAAACAGATTACAATCCTGGCCCAGACATGGAAGTTCCGGGGGACTTCAATGATCTGGATATCAGTGAGAACAAAAAGAAAAGCAATTAATTACTACTCGGCTTGCCTTGCCTTCTTTATAGTTTCATCTTTGCAAAGTTGGAGGAACAAACCAGGGGAAAGTCTATTCTGAAACTGATTCTCACTAAAAAGGTGGAATTTTTTGTTGTGGTGAAAATAATAAAAAGTAGAGAGTGTTAGATGAAAAATACTCTCAATCATTATTAATTAGAGAAATGCAAATAAAAATAACTTTGAGATATTTCACACCTATCAGACTGGCTAAAATGATAGAAGGGGGAAATGACAAATATTGGAGGGGATGTGGAAAATTGGGACACTAATACACTGTTGGTAGAACTGTGAACTAATCCCACCATTTTGGAGACCAATCTGGAACTATGACCAAAGAGTTAGAAAACTGTGTATACCCACTGACCTAGCAATACCACTGTTAGGTTTGTTTCCCAAGGTGATTAGGGAAAAGGAAAAGAACCTATATGTTTTAAAATATTTATAACAGTTCTCTTTGTGATGACAAAGAACTAGGAACTGAAAGGATACCCATCAATTGGGGACTGGCTGAACAAGTTGTGTATATGATTGTAATGGAACACTACTGTGATATGAGAAATGGTAAACTAATTGATTTTAGAAAAACCTGGAAAAACTTGCATGAGATAATGAAGAGTGAAATGAGCAAAACTAAGAGAATGTTGTATGCAGTAACAGCAATATTGTTCTAAGATCAACTGTAAATGATTGTCATTTTGAATATTATAAATATTCAAATCAACTACAAAGGACTTATGAAGAAAGATTCTATCCACCTCCAGAGAAAGAACTGAAAAATAAAAATATCTATAGTATGTTTCATATACATACACATACACACACGTACAGATCTATCTGGGGTAGGGAGGGAGGGAGAAAAAAAAAACCAAAAAGTGTACAGCAGAGAACAAAAGAAAACTCAAAAGAAAGAACAGAAAAGCAGGGTAGTTCTGAAAACAATGTGTAGTATCTATTACATAGTTTTTCCAAAAAAAGTAAACTGTGAAATGGAAATTCATGGTTTCATATCGAAACCTCTTTTTTGTGTTGTGTGCGTGGAAATGGATCTTTTTTGTGTTTTTTGTATTTAAGTTCAGAATGAATTTTTAAAAAATTAACATGGAGAGTAGTGATGTTAGAATCTGTGATAGATAAGGAGAGGAAACCTAGCCATAGTGAGACATGCACCCTATATTTTGGAGGAGCAGATTCTAAAACATTGAGACAAAGGATAAGTAGAATCTTATGGACTACGATTCTATGAGAGAAGTCCACTAAGGAGGGAAGGGAAAAACTGAAGAATAAAATTTTAAAGCTAAATATGGAAATAATTCTTATCAAATTGCAGTTGTCCAAAGAGAATGAGTTGGATGCACTGGAAGCTCACCAATAAGTTTAGACTTCAGTTTATCTAGACCTGTGATTTCTCTGGTAAATGGAATTATTATTTTGGAGATTCTCTCAACCAGTACAGACCAGTAAATGCTCTGCAACTGATACTTTTAGAGAGGTACCTAGGATACTAAGAGGTTAAATGACAGATTTTTTAAAAAGAAGATATATAAAGAAAACATGAGGGTAAATAAAAGCATGCCACAGGAAATGAAGAAACAAAGAAATGTTTTTTTAAGCTACTTTGAAAAAAAAGAGGAAGATCAAAGAGGAGACAGGACTACTACTTGGGATAGATAAGATGAAAATAATTGATGATAAAGAGAAGGCAGAACTCAGTTTTAATTTTGATTTTGATTTCTCTGCCAAAGAGAATGACCTTCGAGCTGGAAAGGACAGAACAAAAATGCCTACTAAGGAGCTGAAATCCAAGTTATTGAAAGATAAGCCATATAACATCAAATATGAGGTCATAATATTCATTGAACATAACAGTTTTTCCTTAGGAGCTATCTTTATGTCTAGATATTCAATACACAATTTAAAAACAAATAAAATTGCATTATTATAGCCATACTTTTGGCAGTAGCAAAGAACAGGAAACAAAAGTTGTGATACATGAATATGTTGTGTAGAAAATAACAGCGAGCCGAGACCTGGGTTCAAGGTAAATTTAAGTGTGGATTTATTGGCCAAGTGTGCGACTACCTGGAGTACACACTCAAATCAGGCAGCCCCAAACTGTGGGACTACAATGCTCATAAAGGCAAAAACCACAATTACACAATTAAGGAGGGTCGCTAGCAGAAGCAGAAGCAGCTCAGAGCTAGTTTGGAAATATGGTGAGATTCAGGGGTGTGACCATCCTGTGACACAGCGGGGTCAGTTTCCTAGAATAGGTGACCCTCTTAGGTCATAATCAGTTTCCTATAACTGGGTGGAAGGTTCAGGGTGGAATTTTCCAGAAGGTAACCTCTACTTGATCAGCTATGGTCTGGGTAGAGGGACCTAGCTTGGCCAGCAGAATAGCTGCACCATAACCCAGGGTGTGGGGCCACCTGGCAACCGGGGGGCTCCTCTCCAAAATAAACCCATACCTTACTCTAGCAACTGATCCTTGCACATAATGGTGATGTAGAGAGAATATACAGAATGCTGAATCATGAGGAAGTGGGGGTCAGGGGACTAGCCTTGGGCAGTACCCAGAATTATGCCTTAAGCAGTTTCAAGCCATTTCAGGGTGTAGGGCAGAGACAAAGACAAGAATATAAAGGAGATTAATGATGGGCTCAAAGGGGAATAATGGTGGGCTCAAATGGTGGGCTTCAGTTTGGGTGTAACAAATATAATGGGATATTACTGTGCTAAAAGAAATGATAAATACAATGAACACCAAGAAACATAGGAAGACACATATGAACTGATGCAAAATAAAGTAAATAGAACGATATAGGAAAACAATATAGACAATGACTGCAACAATGTAAATGTAAATGGAAAGACTAACAGCAAGAGGAAGAGCCCAAGCTCTGGCTAGGTTGGCCACCGGACAAAGATTTTGAGGAGACAGACAATGCAGAGTCTAGGTGAAATGTTTCATTGCCTATTCCAGCTGCTGTATAAACTACTCTATGTTCTGGTGAGCTCTAAATGCCCACCTCCTGGAAGAGGACAACAATAAATATAAGTTGTTGCAGAATCTTGTTTTAAGTCTTTCTGTCATTATATGCTTCTGAGCTTTTTGTGCTTAACATTTCTTTTGTGTATAGGAAATAAATACCTATCTCAAAACTGATTTACATTGTACACTGAGTACCTTTCTCCTTCTCCCCTTTTGGGGAAAATAAACAGGATCTAAAATTTAAGCCATAAGCAAATGGCCCCTGAGGCTTCCAGTGTGAGGTATACTGAGCAGAAAAGTATGAGGAAAAGGAACCTAATCCTTATTAGGTTCCACCAGGACTGAACCTAGTCCAAAATACATAATGAGCCCTCTAGTGGTAAAGGAGAGGGAAGCTTCTCAGTACCTCAGCCTCACCTAGGCCCAGCAGTGACCCTTATGTTAAACCATTCATGTTTGCATATTTTAGTTGTGTTTTTGTCTGAGTGTAAGGAAAAACAAGGTCAGTTTGATGGTAGAGTGCAAGAGAAGTAGGTTGGAATCAGGTCATGAAGGACTTTACATGCCAAACAGAGAGGTTGATATTTGAGCCTACAGGTCATAGGGAAATACTGGAGTTTATTAAGTAGGGGGCTGTCATGGTAAGGACTGCACTTTAAGAGAGTCATTTGATCAGCTATGTAGAAAATGGACTGAACTAGGATGAAACTGGAACCAAAGAGAACAATTAGGAGGCCATGGCATTAATCCAGGATAGAGGTGATAGAATGTTGTTATTTATCCTTCATTTTTGAAGAGGACCAATCACATCACTATATTGGGGCAAAACAGTTGATGGCTGATGTCTTGACTTGCACTTGAATTAGTTTTTAAGTGAGGCAGAGTCGCACAAAGTTGTTACCATCAGAGCAAAGCTTCACTCTGAGGCTAATGACTTTGTGCAACTCTGCCTCACATTTTCTTCCAGAGTCATCAAAGTCCAGTAGCAAGACAAAAACCAGGATGACTGACAATGGCCCGGGATGCAGTGCATGACCTTGGGGTCTTTAACGTCTGACCAAAACTCTCATTGCTGGCTTTGGCCACCTTCATGACTGTTGGAACAAAGTGTTCTTATCTGCCCCTTCTGCCTAAGAAAGTCTTCACATGCTTGAGGTAGAGGCTTCCCCTAACTCATCTACGGGTTTCAGGCATGTTGATTACCCTCAACTTGATTTAGCCTGCCTGCCAAGACAGTTTTTACCAAAGTGGGTCTGCTGAGCATGCTACAGCTTCTTGGAGCCACAAGTGAGGGTTAGGTGATAGGTACATACCAAGGGTAAATGAGCAGACCTGAAAAGAGCTTGCTAGCCCCCATACCAGAGGTGCTAGTGTTTCATGAGCATCCCATATATCCCAGTGATAGGATAATGACTGAGTGAGTAGAATGAAAAGGGTAGATGCAATAGGGAAGAAAGGAGTGAATAAGAATTTATATAGCACCTATTACATGCTGGTCAGTGTGCTAAGAACTTAATATAAATTACCTCATTGGATTGTCGTAACAACCTTGTAAGGTAGGTGCTTTGTACCCATTTTGCAGTTGAGAAAAATGAGGTAAACAGAGGGTGTGACTTGCCTAGGGTCACACAGCTAGTAAGTATATAAGGTCACATTTGAACTCTCACCCTAGCTCTCGATCTATTGTGCTTTCTAGCTACCTCATACAAACGACAGAATTTGGCAACTTCTTGGATGTGTGAGGTGAGAATAAGGAGTCCAGGATGACACCAAGGTTGCAAACCTGGATAAATGACAGCATGATGGTGCTCCTGTAGAATATTCAAAGGAGAAATGGGAGGAGAGGGGAATGATGTAATTCTATCTGTCATGTACAATCACAAACCTTCTGTGCCTATTTATTCTATGTCACACATAAAATGAAAAATGGAAAGACAGAGTTCCTATTCGGTGGGCAACAGGCCCAGGAGCACAAAGACACCCTTCCCCACCCCCCAACAGAATGTGCCTACCATAGCTATGAGGCAATCAGGGTGAGGGAGTAAGTATTCTGGGGAGGTGGGGTGGCGGGGCTGGGCTGGCCAGTGTTAGTATTTTTCTAATGGCTGTTCCAGTCCCATAATCAAGATTAGTTAAGTTATAACTACTCTGAGAGGTAGATCCCTGGTGATAAAGAGAGGAAGGTTGGGAGCTTACACAGCAGTAGGAGAGTATGGAATGAGGGTGGGTAATAAAAGGTGAAGGGTAGCATGGTTGTGTTGGAAAGAAAAACCATGACTGCCTATTTAGGAGGATGAGATGGGACCCATCTTCACACTTACCAATTGGTTAATTACATACTCCTTGGGGCCATGCCAAAGTCCTTGGTTTGGAAACCATAGAGTTAGATGTTAATATAATTATATAGATTTGTATTTGGTGACATGACTGCGCTCAAGGAGCAAACATGAATGTTGGAAAGAATTCTCCAGTGGAATGCGCTCAGATCTGTGCTGTTCTGACTTTTACCAATAACTTGGATAAAGGCATAGATGGCATCCTTACAAAATTTGCAAATGACACAAAACTGGGAGGGCTAGTTAACACAATTAACAGTGGAGTCAGTATCCCCAAAGGCCTTGAAGTGTTAGAACATTGGACTGAATCTAATGAGACGAAGTGAAATAGGGATAAAAATAAAGTCTTACATTTGTATTGAAAAAATCATCTTCACAAGTACAAGATACAGTAGGTGTGGTGAGATATCAGTTTCTCTGAAAAAACTAATTTTTTTAGTAGTCTGCAAGATTAACATGAATCAGAAGTATAACATTGCAGGTAAAAAGTTAATATGCTCTTGGGCTTCATTAGGAGGAACATTTCTTCCAGGAATAAAGAGATGATAGTACCATTACTAGCTAGGTGGGGCAGCAGATAGAGTGCTGAGCCTGACTCCTCTTCTTCAGTTCAAATCAATCCTCAGACACTTAGCTGTTTGACCTTGGGCCAGTCACTTAACCCCTGTTTGCCTCACTTTCCTAATCTGTAAAATGAGCTGGAGAAGGAAATGGCAAACCATTGTGGTAACTCTGCCAAGAAAACCCCAAGTGGGGTCACAAAGAGTCAGATGCAACTGAACAACAAAAATATTTAGAACAGACTTGTTTAATATTTAACACATATGATTCCTAGAGGATTCTTTTTTCCCCAATGTTACTTGCTACTTGCAACCTTATTTCACAATGTTTGTCTTTATTTGATTCATACTAAGCATTATTGGTTTTAGAGAAAAATGTCTAGCTACTTTCAGATTTCTAAACACTTTTGCCAGAAAAATTCCTAAGAGAGCTAGACATAAAAATAACAAGTGCTTCCCACAATCACATCCTTGAATCAAAATAGGAAATTATAATTATGGGGAATACCACCCAAAAATTAAAACTAGAGTAAAATGTCTATCCTTAGTCCTTGTAAGGACCTGAGGTCAGGAAACACTTGGGTTTGAATCTTGTATAATAATAATAATGATGGCAAAGATTTATATAGTACTTGCTATATGCAAAGCACATTTTATTTATTATCTCATTTGATCCTCACAACAACCCTGGGAGTAGATGCTATTATTATTATCTCCAGTTTGCAGATGAGGAAACTGAGTCAAACAGAGGTAAAATGATTTGTCCAAGGTCACACAGTTTGTCTGAGGTTGGGTTTGAACTTAGGTCTTCCTGACTCCGGGTCCAGTGCCCTATCCACCATGCCACCTAGCTGCCCATATGTCTCTGAAATTTAGTAGGTCTGTGATCTTGGACAAGACAATCTCTCTGATCCTCAGTAAATGGAAATAATTATGTTTTGGGTATGTATCCCAAAGGGTTGTTGCTATAAGGGTCAAATGAGATAAGGTAGAGATAAGGTATTTGGTAAACCTTAAAATCTATATGAGAATCAGCAATTATTAACATTCTTCTGTGACTAAGGTTAATTCAAATACTAATTCTAGTAATAACCAAGGATATGGGATTATAAACCAGATATAGGATTATAAAATGTATTCAATTTATTCTGTTGTATGTCATGCTAAATGTGTGGCTCTTCACAAAACAGGATGACCAAAATTAGTGGCCTTAGAGATCAGAGATCATAGGTTTAGCTATAGAAGAGACTATAATTCATCTAGTTTGACCTCCCTCATTTTACAAATGAATAAGCTGAGTTCTGAGAAATAGTCAAATGACTGAACCTAGATCCAAATCAGGTCCTGTCACTCCAAATCCAGCCCTCTTTGCATTTCTCTAACTATTTAACAGAGTGATTGGGAATGTTAGGTAAGTCACTTTCTACTTCAGAAGTTTCTCAGTTGCCAACAAAGAGGAAGAACTTGCACCTTAATAATTTAGTAATAACACCATCTGTTGTATTTGATTTATGTTTTCTAGCTTTTCTTGTTCAGTCATTCAGCCATGTCCAGCTCTTCATGTTGTATTTGTTGCTTCCATGATACTCCCTATCCATCTCATCTCCTTTTCTTTTTGCCTTCAATCTTTCCAGCATCAGGGTCTTTTCCAATGAGTCCCTGTCTTCTCATTATGTGGCCAAAGCTTCATTTAAGCTTCAGCTTCAGAATTTGATCTTCCAGGGAATAGTCTAAATTGCTTTTTCCGTTTTGTTTTAATTTACATTATTGTAGTCATTGTATGGTCTTTTAGTTTTCTTTTTGGATACTACACTTCTATAGTATCATAGATAGAGAGCTGGAAGAGACATCAAAGACCATTTAGTCCAAACCCCTCATTTTTTACAGTTGAGGAAACTGAGACTCAAAGTCACATAGGTTAGTCAGTGGCAGAATTAGGATATGAACCCAGGTCCTCTGACTCCTATTCCATCATTCTTTTCTACTGCATCATGCCACCTCATTTCAAACAAGTCTTCCCATGTTTATAGGAATTTTTTTTCAACATAAGAATATCCTGCTACATCCAAAATCACAATTTGTTGAGCCATTCCCAAATCCCTGGCTACATATTTTGCTTGCAGCTTTATATTAATACAAGTAATGATAACTGGCACTGATATTCCTACTATGTGCTAGGAACTGTGCTAAGTGCTTTATACATCTAACTTTTGGTCCTCACAACAACCCTATGAGATAGGTACAACCCAAATAGTGCTGCTATGAATATTTTGGACACATGGGTCTTTTGTTGCTGTAATTAATCTCTTGTGTATATAAAACCAGTAATGAGATAATTGGTTCAAAGGGTACAAATAGCTTAGTAACTTTTCTTGCATAATTCCAAATTGTTTTAAGTAATTTGCTTGTCTCCCCATTTCTAGTCCCATGTATAATATTCTCTTTGTTATATTCTTTGAGGTTTTATGTAATATTCTATTGATATTTTGTACTAACAAAGGCAGAAAATTCATTGTATTAACAGGTGACACCAAAATGGAAAGCAGAGAACGAGCAGGAAAATACTAAGATAGTATTTAAAATTAAAACGACCTGGATAAATTAGAGTCATTAGTCTGAAGTAAACCAAACAAGGATAGGAAAAAACAGGCTGATGTCTCAATTCAGGAAAGAAAACAAATTGCAAGAAAGATATTAGGATTTGTTTTGTGAAAATATTGCAGAAAATGATTAGAGGTCAAGGTAGATAACAAGATGACCATGAGTCAGCACTGCAGCATCATACTGAAAACAAGATGTGAATGATGTGAAATGATAACAGAAAAGAAAGCTCTTGGTGAATGGTCTCCATTGTTCTGGCAAAGTATGAAATGAGATAGATCAGAGAATAAGGGGAAGGGGAAAGATTAAAGAGAGATGATAAAGTTTAGAGTAGCCATTATGGTGCATGGGATAGTGAATTAGGAAGGAATAAAAGGATTGTCTGATACAGTGAGGGCCTTGAGTTTATGTAACATAAATTGCTAGCAGACCTGGTAATCTTGGTTTTGTAATTCTTCTCCAGCTTCATTTGATATCTCATGAATAAGAGCAAAAAAGGTAGGTGACAGCAGTGATCCAAGGCTGGGGTTTGACAAAGCATGATCATGAGGAGGGGGGAAGTGATTCCAGTGTAGAGGATAGAATAGAGTTGGACTGATTCACCAAGGGATCTAAATAGGGAGGGATGAAGAGTGTGCCCAGTTCAGGGAGGGTCTTTGAAAGAAATGAGGAGTGGTTTTGTGGTGGCAAAGAATTGGAAACCGAGGAGATATCTATCAGTTGAGGAATAGCTGAACAAGTTATGGCACATGAATGTAATGGAATACTACTGTGCTATAAGAAAGCAAGTGGATTTCAGAAAAACTGGGAAGACACGAACTGATGCTAAGTGAAATGAGCAGAACCAGCAGAACATTGTACATGATAACAGCAACACTGTGCGATGACCAACCTTGATAGACTTAGCTCTTCTCAGCAATGCAATGATCTAGGACAGTTCCAAAAGAGTCATGATGGAAAATGCTATCCATATCCAGAGAAAGAACTATGGAGGCTGAATGCAGATCGAAGCATACTATTTTCACTTTTTTTTTCTTTCTTGTAGGTTTTCCATTTTGTTCTGATTCTTCTTTCACAACACGAATAATGTGGGAATATGTTTAACATGGTTGTACTTGTATAGTCTATATTAGATTGCTTATTATCTTGAGGAGGGAAGGGAAGGAGGGAGCAAAAAAAATTTGGAACTCAAAATCTTGTAAAAGTGAATGTTTAAAACTAAAAAAAAAAGAAAGAAATTCATTTAAAAAAAAAGAAATGAGGGGTGTGGGGAATAGAGGTCGTTGAGAAAAAAAATAATGTTAAGGGTCATAAGCCATAAGAAAAAGACATGATAAAAGATTATATCCTCTTAAAGGAATTTCAGAGCTCATGAACATGGAAGTGGAACATTTGTGACTGATGGTAAGAAAAAGGGTACAAATATTTATTAAGCCGTGTGCGTGTATGTCTGTTTGTGTGTGTGTGGGAGAGAGACAGACAGAGACAGAGACAGAGAACCAGAGACAGATTCTCAGATCTCCTACATCTAGCACTAACACCTCTCTTTTGAGGTACACACGCACACACACACGCACATACACACACCTGGAAATTTATATCCCCCTGGAAACATGAGGGTCAGTATGTCATCTGGTCTTAGGCAAACAACAACTCTGAGAGCTGCAAAAATCCACGTAGCTGGAGCTTTTTATGCCCCTAGATGACCAGAAGCTGCATCAGGGAATCTTGGGCCAATCAGGTCCCAGGAACAGCTTATCTTGGACCCACCCTAAGTTATCTATAGGATTGAGGGGAGAGGGGAGGAAGAAGTTGCATCAGGGAAGTTAGGGGCAGCAGGGAAGCTGGGGCTGAAGCAAGTTGCATCAGAAAAACGTCGGTCCTATCACATGCCACCCCTTTCAGGGAAAGTCCCAACGTTCTTCTAGAGAACTTTCATCCATTTAAATGCTTACAAAGCTTGTAGTAGACAGTCCTTCTTATACAGGCAATATTAAGGGAAGGCTGGGAAAGGGGAGAAAAAAAGAAATAAAATGAAAGAAAAGAAAAATAAACAAGGAAAACAAACAAATGTAGATGACAACAAAAGAAATCCTACACCTTTTCTTCCCCTTTGAAAGAGCTAATTTTTCTCAGTCTGATAATGTGGTAGATAATGCAGTTTACAATGATTCCCCTAGTGCAAGGTGGTGACAATGAACCAAAGCAGCACTGTGAACATCAGAGTCCTAGACAAATATGATGGTACTTCCAGTGTAGCTGTAGATTTCTTATCCTGAAGCAGGGTGTTAAAGATGAACAGGAGTAGCTCCAGGAACATCAGGGCCACAACAGAAGCACTTTTGGCCTGGTCAACGATTCTTTGTCACACATCAGTTTCATTTATAATAAAGTGGCTAAGAGGTCATAAGTCTCTTGCATATAACCTGTACCAGGGTCTAAGTTGATAGAGAGGCTCTCCTTTGGCTGCCACCCACCTGCCATCCTCCTGGCCTACCTGCCAAAACTACCCCCTCACCAAGAGCCACATCAGGGGAATGATAAAAATCTTTGACCTTTTCTTCCACAGTAGTTAAATAAGGACTCTTCTTCACTTTCAATTACCAAAGTCACTAAGGGATCTCCTTTCTTCCAGGTAATTACACATCCACCACAGTTATATGGCAACAATTTAACCTCTCCTATGCTAGTAGAAAGCAAGACGCCCTCCAAAAGTACCAACACTTGGTCCCAAAAGCCCATTCTGGGAAGGAGTTCCCTGAACCATCCCAGAGGAAAGGGAACCTGCCAATTGAGGTAGATCTGAGAGACTTTTACAGAGTATACAGGGTCCTCTGAGGGGGCAAGGACCTGGTGGCTGAGGAGCTCTGTGCCGGAGAAGGAAAAACAAAAGGAAAAGCTGAAAGGAATCCATCAGATCTATATCTAAAAACAGTTCTTTCTTATCAAATAAGTCATCCTGGAAACTGGATCCAAGAAATCACTTTATCTTTCCAGGGCAGCATTGATTTGTCAGACATGGCTTCTGGGAGGTTGGACATCTGCTATGGGCAATCAAATACATAATGATGTAGCTATTGATTAGTAGAGGAAAACTTCTTGCCCTGAAATTGGAGAGTGCCATTTTGCCAATTGGGGATGGGTCGTGGGCCACTCGGGTCAGGAAAAGATGCTTTGTCTTTACTGAAGGGGATCATTTTTGTGTCCAGCACAGTATCACCATCCAGACGTCCAAATTGACACCAGACCCACTCTCCAAACTCTGCAATTCTTGTGACAGATCCAGTAAATGTTTGATTTGTATAACTACTTTATATACCTATATACCCTGATCATGTAAAAATTTCTCCAGCAAAAAGGGGTGGTGAGTGGAAAAAGTTTAAGGAGTCCTACCTCAGGCTTGGATAGGGCCGAAGGGCCTCTAGGGCCCTGGAGCTTAATTTTCTCCAGTTTTACAGGGCCTCAAAGGGCTGGCCATCAATGGCTTTCTTAGCAACCTTAAGTTTTCAGTAACCACACCCAAAGCTTCCCACCTGCAGATGGTGAATTCCTGTCTGGCCACCTAGCAGGGTGATGTTGGGTTGAGACTTCTCCCTCAATTCTTAGAGTATTTTTTTTACATGGACAGAAATATTTGCCCAAGCCACATCTGTCCAGACCTCCCACTCACTTTTCAACAATTGATCAGCCCACAGCTGTATGTGTAGTGGAGGAGAACCTAGCTAAAGTCTGAAGCCATTTGGACAGAGCTGCACAAAGAATGTCTGGGCTTGAGAGGGATGCATAAATCCAATTTATCAAATCCATTTCATTTAGGAATAATATCGACTCCCTTGTAGATCTCCAACTGTGAGCTGGCTGCCATCTTTACAAGGCCAGGTGTGAATACTTTAGCCACCTAAAAAGAGACAAAGAATATATTCCTTCTAGAAGCAAATTTAGTTTGCTCTTTAAAAGAATTCATAGAGTTCCCGAGGCCATGGAAAGTCCACAGCGAAGAGGCTCTCGAGGTAGGTTCCATTAGATCATACTCTCAGAAGTCATTGCTCCAAGGAATCCCATTTGAACATCTCCAACAAACAACAGAGCTCTCTCTCCCAGTGGACAGGGACCCACCTCCTGAGCCTTCAAGGCACAAAGTCACTATTCTCCTGAGAGTTGTTGTTAAATCCTTGCAGTTGTGTTCAACTCTTTGTGACCACATTTGGGGTTTTCCTTGACAAAATTACTGGAGTGTTCTGCCATTTCCTTCTCTAGCTCATTTTACAAATGAGGAAATTGAGGGAAACAGCATTAAGTGATTTGTCCAACATCATACAACTAGTAAATGTCTGAGGCTGAATTTGAATTTAGGTCCACCTGACTCCAGAGCAGGTGCTCTATACATTGCACCACCTAGCTGCCTTCCTTATCCTGGGCAGGAGTTCCCCAGCCTCTGTCCTAAGTCTTCTCTCCTCCAGTCCCACAGGTCCAATCTCAGCAGCAGCCTGAACCTCTGGATCAGAGACCATAGGGTTCATTCTTGGCAGGAGCCCCTCAGTACCCCTTGGGAGAGATCTCTTTACTTGTGCAGCCACTAGTTGTATGAGCTGTGTCTTGACTTTCATTGCATGGTCCCTGAAAGCTGAGAGCTCTGTTTTCAGCTGCTGCTGAATGCACCAGCCCACTTTACTCTATTTGACTGCACTGACAATCCAACTTACTTGGAGCAGTCAACAACATCCAGGGAGTGCTGGCCTTGACATTTTCTTTACCGGTTTGGCGGCCTCCTCCAACATCCAATGAGCTAATTCCTCTGCCCACAGAGAGAACTCTCCATGGACAATCAGGAGAGCTCTGTCAACAAGGGAGCCCAACAATGCCCTGCCATCTGATCATGTGACCTTCCTCCTCCACATTTGCAGGGCTCTTCCCCCCACTCAAATACTATGTGAGCCATGAAGCCTTTTCATCTAGTCCTAATCTGCCAAAAGTACCTCAAATGTTGGAGTCACTCCACTGATGCCCGAATACTTTTAGCTCAGTTTTGATGTTAAGATGAAAGGAAGCATGGACAAGTCATTGTACATTTAACAAGAAGTTTACTTTGCCCTAAAACGGCAAAAAAAAAAATGCAGCAAAGATAGGAGTTTTATGCCCTTAAATGAACAGAAAACTGCATTATGGAAGAAGGGGTGGGTGGGATGGGAGAGAAGCTGGAGGGGGGCGGGAACTGGGAGGAAGCTGCATCAGGTAAATCAAGTTCAAAGGAATTTTCTTAAGGAAAATTCTAGTACTATCACAGTACGGACATACATATGTGTACATAATATATTTAAACCTCTTACTACTTGCCAAGTCTTGTGCTTACACTGGAGATACGAAGACCAAAAAAAAACCCCAAAAACCAGTTCCTGTCCTTGAGGCACTTACATTCTATGACAAGGCAGGGAGGGGGAAGAGAAGGCAAGGAAGAACATGAAAGAGGAACCTGCGTCTTTGGGGTCAGTCTCCAAACCCTTACAGCCTGACAATTAGTATCTCCACTCTACAGCTACCAGTGAGGGTTGGGTGCTTTTCCGTAGTGCTTTTGCTTATGAACCTCCATTTGGCGTGTTTCCCCCAATATCAATAGCTAGTTAATACCCCCATTATCATCAATTAGCTTTTATAAAGAGATATTTACAAAGAATATAGGTCAAGGACCTAAAACTGGGAGCACATTCTTCACTATTACTTCAGTTCTAAACTTAAAGTGGTTATATTATAGAATATTCCTTCCATCAAATTTACTTCAAGGAATGGCATAGCAGAAGGATGACTTGCTTTTTAGCTTGAAGGACATAGTGTCTCCCATGCCAGATTGACCAATTCATTGGATCAAACAGGCACATCTTCAGAGTTGGTTCCTCACTGAGATAGGATACTCCAGCTACCAGCAGACTCTGTGACCAACTCACTGGTTCTTCTGACCTTTTAAAGCTCACAAGGTCATAACTTTGTCTCTGATACTCAGTCACCTAAAGTCAGGAAAAAAAAGAAATATGGCTAAGACAGAAGAAACAGCAACAAGGAATGAGGGTCTGAGGCTGCTGCCTTAACCAGAAGCCCACAGCAATTCCTGCATCTCAATGGTCACCAGGGAAGAGAGTGAGAATTGGTCTGTTCCATGCTTTCATATGCACGCACATTCAATCCCAGCTCAGTTAAAGCCTTTTTCTCACCATGCATAAGAAGACAGGAAAAAGAAAATACCTGGAACTGCTTTGAAGTCAATCAATTACTCAACTAACATTTATTAAGTATCTATAAGGTACTGGGCTAAGTGCCAGGGATACAAGGAAAGGTTAAAGATAGCCCCTGCTCTCAAGGAGACAATGTGTAAAGAACTCTGTCCAAACAAGCTACATATAAATAAATTGAGATAGTTTCAGAGGGAAAGCCCCAAGATTAAGGAGGACTTGGAAAACCTTCTCTAAGAAGGTGAGACTTTAACTCAGATTTGAAGGAAACTAGGGAAGCCAAAAGGCAGCAATGAGGAGTGAGAGAGCTCCAGGTAGGGAGCAAAGGAAAGAGAGGAGGGCTTAGACATGCAGAACCAGAAGAGAGTAGCAGTGTCACAAAAACCTGGAAAGAAGACAGTAGTAAGGGGAAGGTGAGAGACAATGTCAAAGGCTGCAGAGAGGTCAAGAAGAATGATGTTTGAGGAAAAAAGCCATTAAATTTGGCAATTAAGTAACTTTGTAAATAACACTAGTAACTTTGGAGAGAGGAATTTCAGTCAAATGAACTAAAACTGCACTCTTGCTTGAATGATGAAGTCAGAAGCCAGACCAGAAAGAGTTAAAAAAAAAAAAAAGAGAGACCGAGAGTCACTTGTAGACAGTTTGCCTACTCAAGGAGTTTAGCTACAAAAAGGAGAGATATAGGATTATAGCTAGTGATGATGGATGAATCAAGTGAGGGTTTTTTGAGGATGGGAGAGTGGGTATGGACATGAGCAGAGAGAAAAAAGGTTCCTTTATCATATATTCCCTCTGTCCTCATCTCTGCCTTTTGGCTTCCTGCAAGTGCCAGCTAAAATCCCAGGAAGCCTTTCCCAATCCTTCTTAATTCTAGTGACTTCTCTGTTGATTATAATGGTTTTTGGCCTTTTTTTGTACTGCCTGTTGCTTAGCACAATGCCTGGCATGTAGTAGGTGCTTTAAAATGCTTATTGATTTACACATGAAGACTGGCAGCAGGCAGAGTATGTGAAGACTAGGTCTTCATTGTACAATCCTCCCAATATATGAGCAAATAGAAAATATATATGAAGTAAATACAAATACAATATAAAGTAAATGCAATATAATTGCAGTAGAGTTGGGAGAAATGAGGAGGGGAAGTATTGGCAGACTTTCCTTCTCCCTACTCTATCTCCCCTTGCTACTGTAGGAGGTGGAGTTCCAAGAAGGTATCCATCAGGGAAATACTTATTGTCCAAATCATGGAATTGATACAGCATTGTATGCAGGGGATGTTTCTGGATGTCCATCTTCCTAATATACCATATTAAGTCTTAAATCCACATTGATGCTTGCTATTATGGTATCGACAACATTAGGCTAATCTCAAGAGAAAGAATGAGACTAGAGAATTAAAAAACAAACAACAAAAGCTACAGTATCCACCAGTCAGTTTCTTTCTCTCAATTTTCCATGGCTGTATAAAAAGTCTGGACGTACTTTATTCCCGACATTCTTTCCTAAATGAGGTAAACCGTCTCTTCTAAAAGATAATGTCTTTTTTTCTGTCATTTCAGTGTATGAAATCTAGCAAACAATCATTAAATTTCTAGAGCATCCTTGTTACATAATCAAACAAGCAACATGAATTCTGCGCTACTGTAGGCAAGTTTATTAGAGGACAGGCACCAGCCAGGACTGGCATTATGGGCATGAATGTTTACTATTATTATTGAGAGTCTCAGAGGAGAAACTCTAAAAGGAAATTTCATCTTCACTGGTCCATCTTTATCCTTATTCACAGAGAGTGAAACTCAGGTTCAGAAAAGGGCCCCGAAATGCCAAACAGGGTCGCCTTGAAGGTCCAATTCGATAATGCAGAACGCACTACTCAAACTCTTGCTAGGGCTCAATAAACGGGGGACTCTTGCTCAGCACTGTTAACCCCGTTTGTCATTAGGCTCTGCCCCCCTCTCCTCCCATTATGCCAATTCTCTTTGGCAGAGTCTTAAGTTAGTGTAAGAAACCACACTGCTCTACTGGGGGGATGGGAGAGTCCTAGGGCTGTTCCCTTCGAGAGGAGTGTTTTATGCGCAGGTGAGCATAGTGCGAAGGATGCGGGGCAATGCTTAAAGGACAAATAAAAAGCATGGGGGCAGCTTCCCGTAGCAGTACAAAAAGAGTAGGGTGGCCCCAGGGCGTCACGAGAACGAGTGGGCGGCCTCGCCCCCTGTCCCCTTCGCGTGGATGGCATCATCTCGGGCTCCGCGCGGCCGGGTGCTGACCCCGCCGGCATCCCAGGGGAATTCCTCTTAGGAACTTGGGGCTGAGCGGCGGGAGGGCTCCTCGCGGGAGATCCCGCGGCCACGCGCTCGCCTGAAGGCGGTGGGGTGGGCGTGGGGGTCTTGCCAAGGCCAGTCTCGCCTCTGCCACCGCAAGCACGCGCGCCCGCCAGCCCCAGGCTTCCCGCTCTGGGCCCCTCGCCCCGCCCCCTCCGGCCTGGCTCGCGATAAGAGAGGGAGGAAGGGAGGAGGAGAAAGTGGAGGAGAAGGAGGAGCGAGGATGCGGAGGCCAGGCGAGGCGAGCGCTGGGTGGGGAGGAGATGGGAGGGGAGAGAGGAGGAAAGGAAACGGAGGGCGGGGGAGAGGGGAAGGGGGCTCTCGCGCGATTGGGCGAGGTTTCCGGTGTTGTGACTGAAGCCCGTCAACATGGCGGCGAGTGTCCGCGGCCGCTCGCTGAAGCACCTCAGGATACGAGGTAACCCTCTACTACCCCTCTCCCTTGCGCTCCGTGTGCTCCACCCTCTCAGGGTCGTCTCTCTCTCTCCCGTCCCCCGGGCCCGCCCTGCGGGCCTGGGGACTGCGCCCAGGGCTCCGGCTGTGGCCGGGGCCGCCGCCGGCCTGCGAGTCCTAACTGGGTCTCTCTATGTTTCGCGCAGGGCGGAATGACAGCGGCGAGGAGAACGTCCCGCTGGATCTCACCCGAGGTAACTAACGGCGGGCGGGGACGGGGGCGGGCTCGTGCGGCCCCGGGGTTTGGGCCCGGGGTTTGGGGGGAGGGGCGGGGTGCTGGGTCCGAACCGGGGGCCCCGGGACTGCCCTGCGGGACCCATCCCCCTTCTGTCCGGGTCCCCTTCCAGGGCCACCCCTCCCCCGGCTTCTACCCCTGTCCCTGCTAGTCTCCCTCCCCGCCAGCTTTCTCACAGTCCCGGGTGGGTGGCAGAGAGCGGGGGAGACGAACTCCAAGGCTGTTCGGTTCTTGAGGACTTGGAAGGGGAAAAGGATGTACTTTCTCCCGGCGTCTTGTGCAACTCGGTCCTGGGGGCGGCCTGGGGAGGGGGGAGGTAGAAGCTGTTATTTAGGTTGCAAGAGGATGTCTAGGGGGAAGAGCGACCACATCCTGTCCCCCCCCCACCCCCCCCACCGCAGAATACATGATTGCTTCTTTATTCACCACCTCGGGGGAAATGCAGGGGATCGATATATTTTCTGTGGCGAGCCTGAGAACTGGCTGCTTACTGCGAGGTGTCTGGTACAGCTGGATCCCCCTCCCACACACACCCCCTTCCTCCCCTTTTCCCGGGCCGCGGCGAGTGTAGTTGGCAGAGACCGCCCCCTCACCCTGCTGCAGGTTCATTGTTTACCGTCGGCTGCAGCTAGGAAGGTTTGTTTACACCGCCTGAACTGGTAGAAAACCTCAGCTGTATTTTTGAGACCTACCCTTGGTCCAGCATTCCTTCCATCGATGGCTATGTTGGAATGCATTCTTCGCTGTGCTCTAAGATTCGGTGATTGTAGAAACGATTTTTCTCTCCTCCTCCTTCTCTTCTTCTAATTCTCCTTTTTCTTCTCCTTCTCCTTTTTCTCCTCCTCCTCCTCCTCCTCTCTCTCAAGCGTGATTTGGTTTGCTGTTTCAGAGTAGAACCAGTTTCACTTAGACTTTTTCCTATACTGTAGTCTATTTTACATGCTCGTCGAAGCCGGAAAAAACCTTTGAAGTTCAAACTCTGCTTATCTGAAGACACAATTTTAGTCTCAATTTCGCAGTTTCAGTGTTGAGAAAAACCTAGAGTAGATTCTGTATTGTAGTTAAATTATTGCTTGATGTCCATTGAGGCTATTTCTGACTTCAAAAGCTAGTAAGTATAACAATTTTTAATATTTTTAGTATTCCTTTCAAATCGTGACAGTTATTAATGACAGGAAGGGGGATGTAGCTGTCCAGCTACAATAGAACAGTTAATGGGTTATACTTTGAGTCTAAGGATTTGGATTCAAAGGAGCTAAAGGTTTCAAGTAGAAGAATTTTTGAAGTGAAACGACTTAGTCTTTAAAGTGATAGAAGCAGCAATCAGTGCACTGCCTAAAGGGAAAATTGATACTCTTTAGTAAAATTTGGGACATATAATTGCCATAAAACTTTTTGGCTTCTGAATGTAATGAAAGGAGACAATATCTTGAGTTGAAATAACTGGGAGAATACATCATCAAAAAAGTGTTTGTTTGTCACTTCCATCTTCAGAACTTTTCTACCAAAACAAATCTAGTTTCTACAAAACTGAAACTTGGCATAGCTAGTCTTTTACCACGGGTAGTTTATTAGCAATTTGATTTATATCCGAGAACTTTATTTAAGAGATAGGTGAACTCCAAATGGAATTTGCGCTTTTAAATTGGCTTAGTAATTTATTTTAGTGGGTTAACTGAGATATTGTATACGGGTTTGATGACTGAATCTTTGGTGTATGGCTGGTCTACAAATTGAATGTTCAAATTTGATTTCAGTTAGGCTTGGTTTACTGAGATTTGTCATATGTATCAGACCTTGGTTTTTAAACTTCCCATGTGTTTTTTCTAGCAAGCATTTATTAAATGCCTGTTGTCATGTCAACTTAACAAGCATTTAAGTGCTTGATATGTGCCAAGACATGCAAAGAGCTGGAAATGCAAATATAATAAGCAAAAAGAAAGCTATTCCCTGTTCTTAAGGATCTTACATTCTAATGGGAGGAAGACAAAGTATAAAGAGGAGCTGAAAAGTGGAGAGAGGAGGTAAACAGGGGAAGCTTGTGGGGAGAAGGGATGGGAAATGGGAAGATGGGCCAAAGAACCAAGTGAGTAGTGAAGAAGTAAGCATTCTGTGGTATGCACAGTATTGTTTTGTTTTAGAGATAATACGAAGTAAGTGGTAGATAGTTTCTGTCTCCTAGAAGATTTTATAAGTTAGAACAAAATGTAAACATAAGAATAAGTGGAAAATAATTTTTAAAAAGCAATGTAGAAGATGTGAGACAGTAACATACTCTGTTACAGAGAAGCTTGGCTTAAACAGGTCTATAAGATTTATTGGCACTTTTATAGTGAAAATATTTTTTTAAACTGTAAGCTAGAGAATTACCGGAGTCGAACTGTGATTGTTTCGTTGGATAAAGAGGATTTGTGGACCCAATCTGAAGAAAGTTTTACATTTTAGTAGTGACCTGAACCATTCCTTTCTGAGTCAACAGAATAGTCTGGGTGGGTGAATCAGCTGTATGTGAAATGGATTGTCTTGTATAAAATCAGGTTGGGGCACCAGTATTTTAACTGCTCTAGCAATTTTGCTGTAATTTCAGTTACTTGTTTTTTATTTTGTGAAATAGAGGCTACGGTTAATATGATACATACAAATTTTAGCATACATCTTATATAAAATGAGAATTATGTAAACAACATCTAAAAAAAGAGAAAGGGAAGAATTTGAATTATTATATACCTAACAGTAAGAAATTATTAAGGTTAAATTTGAAGTTTTTTAAACCAGTTAGATATGAAAATAAGATAAGTATATTGTTCTTTAAAGTTTGTAAAGTGATTTACACACATTGCATTTGAATCCTGTAGGATAAGTACTAACTATAGTTATTGTCATCCCCATTTTACAGGTGAGGAAACTGAGACTTAGAAGGGATAAATGACTTTACCATGGTCATATAGATAGTAAGAGTCTGAGGTGGATTTGAACTCAGGTACTTTTGCTTCTGAGTTCAACATTCTTTCTACTATGTGTTGTTGTTCAGTTGTGTCCAACTCTTTGTGACCCTATTTTGGGTTTTCTTGGCAAAGATAACATTTCCTTCTCCAGCTCATTTAACAGATGAGGAAACTGAGGCAAGCAGGGGTAAGTAACTTGCCTAGTATCTAGTAAATGTCTGAAGCTGGATTTGAACTCAGGAACATGTCTCCTGACTCCAGGCCCAGTACTCTATCCACCTAGCTGTCTTTCCACTAGGTACGCTGCTATATATGGTTGTCTGTAATATATTACCCCTTGAATATAACAGGAAAAAAGTGATTTGTGTATACTAAAGATGCATGTGAAAAGTAATAAGTGAGTAGTACTTGGAGGAGAAGGTGATATTGTGTTTTGCAATTTATTCAAATACTGCCTTATCCATTTAAGAGGTTGGAAAACATGTCTTTTACTTTGTCTACTACTTTCCCCAGTATCTAGTATAGTGCTTCTCACATAGTAGTACTTATGTTAATTACTTAGAGCTGACATTCACTAAATATCTTGTTGATTGATTCAATTGAGATTAGTCAAAATTGTAATAGGCATTATTATAATTAGTTATTTGTAATAGGTAATATTACTTTCAGTTATTTGGGAGGCTACTTTGCATAGTGGATAGAGGATAGGTTCAAATCCTGCCTCTGATGCTTACTAGCTGTTTGACCCTTGGAAGTTCACTTAACCTTGGTGCCCTAGGCCACTTTCCAGTTTTCGTGGGGAATTATTTGTACCATTGAAATCATGCTGTAGCACCCTTTCCAAGCCTCTTGTCAAATCTAGCCATTCAAATTGATTATTTAATTTGTCGACTTGCCAGGCACTTACTATCTGCAGCATTAAATTTGTTTATAACTTTGTTAATATCTCATTTCCCTCTATTTTCTATGCATTGAAACCCAGATATCTTAACTACTACTTCTACTTCAGGGATCCTTTCAGAGGGCAGACTTTAGTGTAGGAGTCCATGAACCTTTTTTTAGAAGATTTTAATCTGGGGTCCATGAACTTAAAATTTTTTTTTATAACTGTTTCAATAAAACTAGTTTCCTTTGTAATGCTAAGCTTTTCATGCATTTAAAAGCTTTATTATGAGAAGGGATCCATAGATTTCAGATTGCCAAAGGGATTCACAAAAATGTACCCTGTCTTTATTGTTGGTCTGAATGTCTTGTCTGACACTTAATGAATTGAAGATGAACAGGATAGTAAAACTAAGCTACTCTTAAGGTCCATGAGTCAAACCTTCATAGTATGACTATTACTTTGTTTGCAGTGAATTCCCAGTGTAGACATACCTCTAATTGTAAATATCAAATAGATTCCCCCTAAAAAATAAGATTTTTTTTTTCGGATCACATCCTCTTTTATTACCCTGCCAGCTCTTTACCCTTACTTAAAAACTGTTTGATTGTCAATAAACATTTAGAAAGGGAGAATAGTAGAGAGAACTAAACTGTAAAAAGAATACGTTCTATGACAAGTGAAGCCCATCAGTGATAGGGAAGTCTGTGCTCTTTAGAGAAAACTATTTGACTTTGAGATAGCTCAAGTTTGTCTGGAAGCTTTTCCTTGTATCTGTCTATTTATCTGAAAACTGTCGGAGTAACCTGCACCCATTGTTCTTGCTTCTCCCTCTCTCTGGAGCAAAATAAAACAACTCTAATCTTGCTTCCACATGGCAACCTTTCATATAATTAAAGACAGTTATCATGGTCCACCAAAGTTTACTGACTCAGTATTTCTACTTTCTTCAACTTGTATGTCATGATTTCAAGTCTCCTTATGATTCTGCTTGTTCTCCTTTGGGCAGGCTGTTGCTTCTCAGTGTCCTTTTAAAATGTGGCACCCAAAGTTGCTGCTGAGATGTAGGGGAAATGGGTTTTGAGTTGAAAAACCTGGATTACTTCCTACCTTCCTACTCCTGTGAACTTGATTAGGTCACTTCTTCCCTCTGGGCCTTAGTTTCCTCTTCTTTTAAATAAGGGAGTCAAAGCAGATCATTTCTTTGATCCCTTTCAGGTCTAAATCTTATGAGCTTAAGACTATTATTTGTTTTTCTTGTTTTCTTGTTGTATGTGTAGCTTCATTATTTAACTTGTATTTGTTTCTCTGTAAAATGACTATATCTAGCACACCTCCAATAATAGTGTGTAAGAATAGGAGATGGCTGTAGGTAGACTGTGAAACTGTTAAGAGTAGGGTGGTGGCTATGGAAATGAACAGTATTGAAACTAAGCGGCTATGCAGAAGAAGTGGTGAGGTTGAACATGGAAAGGGGGCAGAGGGCTCCATGAGGAGCGATATAAAGAAAGCAAAAAGGCAAAGATAATTCCAAATTTGCAAGCCTGAGGCAAACATGAAGTTATGGTTGTTACCAACTAAAAGAAAAAATTTGAGAAAGTTGTATCTTTGAGAGGTAAGATAATTAGGTTCATAGATGTAGAGGTAGAAGGGACTTTAGAGGTTTATCTAGTCCAGGGGTGGGGAACTTGAAGCCTCAAGGCCACATGTGGCCTTCCAGGTCCTCAAGTGCAGCCCTTTGACTGAATCTGTATTCAAAGGGCCACATTTGAGAAACTGCAGGGCCACAATGTGGCCTTGAGGCTGCAAGTTCCCTACCCCTGATCTAGTCAGTCTCTCTCTCTCTCTCTCTCTCTCTCTCTCTCTCTCTCTCTCTCTCTCTCTTTCTCTCTCTCTCTTTTTGCAGATGAGAAACTTAAGGCCTATAGAGATTAAGTGACTTGCCTGAGGATTTGAACTGAGGTCCTTCATTACAAATCCAGTACCTTTTCCCACTGTACTATACTGCCTTTGAGGTTTTCTGGATATCTGGATTTATAGTCAGCAGGAAACTAGGTTTAGATTATGCCTTTAGTACTTAGTAGCTATTTGACATAGACATATCACTTAATTTCATTGAGCTTCAGTTTCTTTGTAAAATGGGGATACTATCTCCCTGAGTGGTTCAGATGAAATATATATCTCATATCTAGATATATATATATATATATATATATATATATATATATATATATGAAATGATTTGTCAACTTTAAGGAACTGCAACAAATTCTGCCTTGTCACTTGTTTCGAAAAGGTGAATTTGTTCCCACAGTTGATATATTAAGGAACAATTTGAGCATAACTTGAATTTTGTGTTTCCTTATGTGAGATTTTTATCTGTGAGAAAGCAGAAAACAGAAAATTGCACCACTTGGCAATTATTCACAATCTGCAATCCTTTTAACCTCCAGTTTCACATGTATGCTTCGGGTCTTTTTCAAGGTAAAGTGCCATATTTATTGTATATCCTCTGGTGCAATAGGAGCCATGGGCTGTCTAGTTTTAATCCCCTCCTCCACCTAACACCATAGTTGAGGTCCACCCCTCCAGCCACTCAATTTTACCAGCCCTTGCCCTGTGGGAACCTGGGAGCAGTAATCTGAGACCACTACTATTTTGTGTAGTATTCATGTGTTTTCTTAACTATTTAAGATGTACAGCACTGTGCTGCTATTTTTATTTGGTCCCTATCTTTTTTTTTAATCTCTCACTGATGAAGTTTTTGAGTGTTGTGTTCCTAATCCCATTTTCCTCATATGCCCCGTGTTTTTTTTTAATTGTATGATTTTGCGTAATTGTGATTCTTAGGCATGAATATGTTGACTTATAGAAGAACTGGATATATATAAATGTCAGTTACTATAGTGTTTAGTTTTAGGTGATGTTGGAAAATCCATGTTGCAATTAGTGCTCAGCCACCTGGAGATAGGGCACTAGAGAGCAGACGATAGTCAATCTGGGCATAAATAGAGGTCTTGGAGACATCAGCATTGGGGAGGTGTACTCTGAAGAAGTAAATAAAGTACGATCAGTGTTAACCTTGAAGAACACTGTTAAAGGGCAGTAAGAAGAGAACTTAGCAAAAAAGAAGGAAAAGTAGCCAGGAATAGGAGAAGGAACAGAACAGTGTCTCAAAAGTTGAGAAAGAGAACATTTAAAGGAGGAAATAAAGAGACAGGGTTGTATAAGGGCAAGGAGATTGGACTTAGAAGGCAGGTGAGTTTAGTTCCTTTCCCAAATCCTTGCAAAGTAGTAATTTGGCTCTGAACAAGTTACTTCTGTGGATCTTCATCTTTTTCATTTGTCAGATGAGTAAGTTCTACTGTGATCACTAACATCTCAGCTTTATTATATTATGATTATAGCGCCTTTTAGGAACCATAGGCAAGTTAAAAGAAAGTTTTTATAACTCCATTAAGCCCTTTTAAACCAGTCTTTATAATTGGTAATATGTGTGTGTGTGTAAGACATGGTATTTTTAATTTAAATTACGGTTAACTCACATACTGCAAATTGATGAAGATAAAAAAATGGCAATACTCAATGTTGGAGGGGTTGAATGGGCACACTAATACATTGTTGGTTGAGCTGTAAATCAGTATGACCATTTTGAAAAGCATTCTGAAGTTATGCAAATAAAGTGACTAAATTGTCCATACCCTTTAAACCAGAAACTCCATTACTTGATGTATACCCCAATGAAGCCATCAGTAAGAAGAAAGTCCTACATGAATGTAATGGCATATTACTGTGCTGTATGTAAGAAATGATATATGTGATGAATAGAGAAGCATGGAAAGAGCTACCTGAACTAAGGCAGAGTGAAGTAAGCAGAGCCAAGAAAACAGTATACAGAATAACAAAAATAGTGTAAATGGAAAGCAGTCACATACCAGAGTCAAAAGTGAATATAACACAATTTTAAAGATCAAGTATGATTTGAACGAAGAGATATAAAAAGTACCTTTCTCCCCACTCTTTTGTGGAAGTGGGAAGTCAAACAGATATTAAACATTGCACATAAGTGTATTGCACAGTTGTGCTGATTATTTTTTCCCCTCTTTTTTGAATAATAGTTGTTAGATGGGATGGCTGTCTGAGAGGGGGAGAGTAAGGTTATTGTGGATAAAGACAACAATAAAAACTTTTAAAAAATAATATTGATTTGTCAGTGTGTTTTTTCTGTACTTAAAAGTGGAAAAAGATACTTTAATATTTTGCTCACTTGTTTCTCCCCATTTTTAGTTACATTTGTTTTAGTACTAGATCTAGAATGTCCTTGTCTCTACCTTCCTTCAAGATCACTTCCCTGTCTACTACCAAACTAGTTGGCATTTAAATAATTTATATATTGTTCACTATTTCAAGTGTGTCAGCCTCATTTTTCCAATAAGAAGGCTACGAACTGGGTTTTTGAAGTAAGAGGGCCTGATAGAATCTTGGCTCTGCTACTTATCTGTGACTTTACTTTTCTGGTTCTCAGTTTCCTCAACTGTACAGTGGGGTTGGGGAGGGACACAGACAGATCTCCAAGATACTTTCCATACTCTAAATCTATGACCCTACATATTATATACTTTTTCTCTGTCATGACTGCCTGATGTCATGTCATGACATCATATTCAGTGCTGAGTTCATAACAGGCACTCAGATATTTGCTAACTATTTTTAACCACTTAATTATTAATAAAAATTCTCTTAGGTCATAGTGAAGTGAGTAATGACAATAGAATGATGATACCACTTCATGAGTCTGTAAGATTTTAATAACTCTCAGAGAATTAGAGACTATAATCTATAAGACTATAAATTTGACTACACAAAAGGTTTGAAGCATAAGCCTGTACTTCTTTTTAAAATATGTAAGTTTAAAACACCAAGTAGCACATCAAAAACATAACATACATTTAGATATAGTAATTTTTCAATATTTAACAATGCGGAACTGGTGGTATATGTTATCAAAGAAATTGAAAACTCACCAAGCTTTAGAGCCTCTTTTGACTTTCAGTATTCTCAATTGTGTTGCCTCCAGCACAGCCTTCCTATGTATACTTAACACCGTGTGTAGTACAGTGAGCCCTTAATAAATGCTTGTTGACTTAACTTTTATCAGCTTCTACCTAACCATAACCATAACAGGAAAGTGGCACAGATAATATGAAAGAGTGAAAAAATGCGGAATATTAATAGTATTATATTGCATAGCAAACTAGACTACTCAACCATTCCTTAATCCCTAATTCCACTATCTCCTCTGGGCCATTCTTCCTACTCTTAAGAGTCTGGAATGGCTTAATCTTCCTGTTGGTGAACTAATGTACCACCTCACACTCTGTGAAATTTTCCCGCCTTTTTCCAATTTGAAATGATCTCTACTTCCCCTCATAAAATTTATTCACCTTTGTGTATATTTATGATCTAAGGGTATTTCTGTATCCGCATCATCTCCCTTACTAAATTGTGAACTTGAAGGCAGAGGCCATGTCTTTTTGTTTATTTGTACATGCCCCAGCTCCTAGCACAGTACCTTATATATACTAGCTTTGTTGAATGGTGTTTGTTAACTTTTCAACTGACTTTATCTGGATTACCTACAAATTAAAATCATAGTTCAGCTTACTTTCACTGCTCCCCCCCAGTAATATATGATCAAAAAATTAAAATTAATTTTAATAGTTCCATAAATGAAACATAGTTGGAAAGGTAATTCTGAAGGGGAGGAATATGAGGACAAACAAAAGATCGGTATATTTCAAAGAAAATTATAAAGGTTATCTGTTTGGGTATATCTATAGCAATGTATCTCTTTATTAGTATATAAAACTGAGTTGACATTTCACTCCAGGGTGTAGTCAGATGCACAGATAAACATGCAAATACTCCCTTTTTTGCTTTTTCTAGTTCTGAATCTCCTCTGGCTTGACCCTATTTTCAGAAACCCAAGACCTTGGTAGAAGGAAGCAGCAAATCCTTGCACAATTGAGCTATACATTGAAAAAGCCTGAAAACATGCAATATGTAACACTCGTGGACCTCCCACCTCCACGAAGGGGTGTTTTCAGGGTGTTTTCTCACAGCTCTTTATTCAAGCGATCTTCATAATTTTGTTAATTAACTTGGTTTTTTTTTTTTGGTGTGTTCTTGTAGTTACTATGCATATTTTTTCTTGCCTCTGCTTACTTCACTTTGCATCAGTTCATATAGAGCTTTTCATGCTTCTCTATTCATCACATATATCATTTCTCACAGCACAGTAATATTCCATTACCTTCATGTACCGCAATTTGTTTAGCCATTCCCAAATCCATGAGCATCTACTTTGTTTCCAATTCTTTGCTATCATAAAAAGTGCTGCTATAAATATTTTGGTGTATATAGAGACTTTTTTTTTATTGATAACTTCCTTGGGGTACAAGTCCAGCAATGGAGTCTCATTCAAATAGTATGGACATTTTAGTCACTTTATTTGTATTATTTCAGATAGCTTTTTAAAATGATCGTATCATTTCACACTGCCACCAGGATCATATTAGCATGCTTGTCATTCCACAACTCTGCAATATTGAGTTTGGTAATTTTTTGTCACCTTGGTCAACTTGCAGGGTGTGAAGTAAAACCTCAGGGTTGTTTTGATTTACATTTCTCTCATTATTAGTGATTTGGAGCATTCTTTGTAGTTATCTTGAGAACCTTGGTTCATCTCCCTTAATTACTTATCTGTGGGGGCATTTTAGCTTTTTTAAAAAATAGAACCTATTTTAAGTCAGAAGTTTGTGGGTGCATATTCAGCGTTTGAATATAACAAGTGAGACTGAATTGGTTTTAAATAAGTAAAAAGTCACTTAAAATTCTTTTTTATGTATCAAAATGCAAATAGATTCAACTTTTGATTATCCTTTGTGGATTATCCACTTTGTGAATTATCTTACTAACCTGAAGTCTTTTGGTTTGTAGAATTAGGGAGGTTATAGGGTATTAGAGAAGGAGAGTATATGAGTGAAGGAGAGAACGTATGAGTATCTGACCACACTCTTAAACCAAACAAATTATTTTTGGATTTTCCTTTTTTCAAAATTGTATTTATATCTATCTCCATTGATAGTGTTAATTGAGAGTTGACTACTCTGAGGTCTGAGGGGTTTAAACATTATTGAACGTTGTGGTTTACAGATAACATTTCATATAAATTGGGGAATAAGGACTATTGGCAATAAAGTACCAAGTTGCTACTTTTCTCATTCTAACAACTCATCTTTTCACTTTTCAGTGATTACAGTGTAATTTGACAGAAATATTTGAGATGGAAGCATTAGTATAATAGATTGATAAAAAGAGTTCTTGGATTACTATTTCATAGTACTTTTTACAGAGTGCAGGGACTTTAATCTTTCTGTTAAGTCTAATATAGTGCCACGTACATAATAAATTCAATGTGGAATTATGTATTATTAATCATAGGATCATAGAATTTAGATCTGGAAGACAATTTAGAAATCATCTTGTGAGTCAAGGTGGTGGAATAGAAGGAAGCAGTGAAACTGAGCTCCCATCCACAGCTGTTCTAAACATATCTATAAAATGCACCAGACCAAATCCTGGTGGAGAAATCCAGAAAAAGTCACAGTGAGTCCTTTGGGCCAGGTTGGCATAGAGAGGCAGACACTGGAGACAGGGCTGAGGCAGGAGTACTTAGCCTATGGAGAACTCTGGCACCTGGGGAAAGACTGTAGGTTGGGGAAGATCCATATTGGGGCACTTTATTGGAGACAGGTGCTACTTGGCAACTTTGTCACCTACTACCTCGTTCCAAGTTGAAGATACAGTTTAGAGTGAGAAGGGGACCCAGGTGGTGTACCATGTACTGAGAAAGAAGAAAGTTTAGAAAGCCAGTAGTACCAGTGATACAGCTCAGACCTCAGGCATAAAGCAGGATCTCACTTCCAACATCTAGTCCAGTCTTCAGAGGAATAACCAACACAGGAAACTCAGAGCGAAGAGGAGTCTATAATTCTTCCACTTTGAATCAGTAATGCTTTCTAGCTGGCTAACGAATGTGGAGTCTAGTAGCAACCTACTATTGTATTGACCCAGACCTAGGTCAGGAAATTGCTGCACTGAGTCTTGGGGTGGGGTGGGTGGGGTATAGCAGTCAGACTTTGTGTTGGATCCAACCCCTTTTGGGAGCACTGAAAGCTTGTAGGTCACTAGCCTGTTTCTAAGAGCCTGGAGTAAAACAGCACTCAGTCTCAAGAAAGCAGCAACAGAACTAGCCCAGAACTTTCCTTCAGAAATGTGGCAAAGTCCAGCCCTAACATGAAGTCTAAAGTCAGGAAGTAGGCTGGAAGAATGAGCAAACCAAAAAACAACCCCACTATAATGATATATTATGGTGGCAAGGATGCTTAAGACACAAATACAGAAGAAGGAATAACTCCAAAACTATCCTCAAGCAGTACCTCACAGAAACACATAGTTAAGGCATATTCCTGGAATAGATGAGGCAAGAGTTAAAAAAGAGTCAAGAAATCATTTTACAATTCTCCAGTTGGTAAATGGTCAAAGGATACGAATAGGCAGTTTTCAGAGGAAGAAATTAAGGCTATCTATAGTCACATGAAAAAATGCTCTAAATCACTGTTGGTTAGAGAGATGCAAATCAAAACATCTCTGAGGTACCACATCATACCTATCAGATTAGCTAACATGACAGAACAGGAAAGTGATAAATGTTGGAGAAGATGTGGGCAAGTTGGAACACTAATTCACTGTTGGTGGAGTTGTGAGCTGATCCAATCATTCCAGAGAGCAATTTAGAACTATGCCCAAAGGGCTATAAAAATGCACATACCCTTTGACCTAGCAATACCTCTTTGAGGGCTGTATCCCAAAGAGATCATAAAAATGGAAAAAGAACCCATATGTACAAAAATATTTATAGCAGCTCTTTTTGTGGTGGCCAAGAACTAGAAATTGAGGGGATGCCCATCAGCTGGGGAATGGCTGAACAAGTTGTAATATATGAATGTAATGAAATACTATTATGCTATAAGAAATGATCAGCAGGTGGACCTCAGAAAAAACTGGAAAGACTTATATGAACTGATGCTGAGTGAAGTGAGCACAACAAGGAGAACATTGTACACGGTAACAACCACAGTGTGCAGTGACTGACTCTGATGGATTTGGCCTTTCTCAGCAATGCAAGGCCCTTGAAGAATTCCATCTACATTCCAGAGAAGGAACTATGGAGTCTGAATGCAGAGCAAAGCAGACTATTTGCTTTTTGTTTTGTTTAGTTTTTTTCTTTTGCATGGTTCCTCCCATTTGTTCTAGTACTTTTATACAACATGACTAATGTGAAAATTTGTTTAATAGGAATGTATATGTAGAGCCTATATTGGATTGCATGCTGTCTTGGGGAGGGAGAAAATTTAAAACTTATGAAAGTGAATGTTGAAAACTAAAAATAGAGAGATCTTTTTTATAAATGGAATGAGAGTGCTTAAGGAAAGAAATTGAAAAAAAAAAAAAGCTGTGGAAAAAATTGGAAAGGGAATTAACAGTTTGGCACAAGAGGTATAAAACTTTGCCCAAACAACAAAACTTCCTGAAAATTAAAATGGACCAAACAGAAGCCAAATGACTTCATGAGGCAACAAGAAATAATAAAGTCAAAAGGCTGAAAAAAATAGAAGAAAATGTGAAGTATCTCATAGCAAAAACAACTGACCTGGAAAACAGACTAATGAGGAAAAAAATTTAAGAATCACTAAACTCACTGAACACTGACCAAAAGAGCCAAACATCCTATTATATGAAATCTGAAAAGAAAACTTCCCAGAGATTTAGAACTAGAAGGCAAAGTGGAAATAGAACCCATTATTTAGCTTTTGAAAGAAACCCCCAAATGTAAACTCCCAGGAACACTATAGCCAAAACCCAGAACTTCAGGTCAAAGAAAAAATACTGCAAGCAGCCAAGAAGAAAGTATTCAAGTACTGAAATGCCATAGTCAGGATCACTCATGATTTACCAGCCACTGCAATAAAGTAATGGAGAATTTGGAATACAGTATTTCAGAAGGAAAAAAGATATGGGATTACAGTCAAGAATAACCTACCCAGCAAAACTTAGTATAATCCTACAGGGAAAAAATGGATTTTTCATGCAATTGAGAATTTCTTAGCATTCCTGGTGAAAAGACCAGAGCTGTGGAGAAACTTTGAAATTCAAACACAGGAGTGAAGAGAAACATGAAAAGGTAAAGGACTATAAACAAGGATAAATTGCTTATATTCAAATATGGGGAGGTGATACCTATTTCCTCTGAATCCTATCATCATCAGAATTCATAGGGGAATTCAGTTAGATGAGTCCTGAGAGTAGTTCTGTTATGTCTTGATGATCTTAAGAAAAGAATAGAAAGAGAGGAAAAGCCTACAGGTTGGAAGGTGGCAAAGGGAAAGAAAAGTAAAATTATCTCTCACAATCAGGGTGCAGCAAGTAGCTATCTTTCAACAAAGTAGGAAGAGGTAGGGGAGGACCGTTAAACCTCTCAACTGAACTGGTCAAAAGGAGGAATACACACAGAGAGTTGGGTACAAAAATCCATTTCACTCAACAGGAAAATTGGAGGGAAAAGGCGGAGAGGGGGAAGAGAGATGGAGTGTAGATTGAATGACAGAAGCAAAAAAGCCTCATATGGATGTGCAAAATATTTTAACTCTTTGAGGTGGCAAAGTATGGGAATCTGGAGTAATGCCCGTAAGTTAGGGAATCGATAAATAAGCACAATAATCTTGTGCTGAACTTTTGTTAGTATAGTGACCAGCCACTTTTCTGGAGGACTAGTAATGAAACATATGCTGCCTACCTACTAATAAAGAGGTGAAGGACTCAGTGCAGAATGAGACTAGTACTATTCACAGTCTTATGCTAATTTATATAAGGTTTTACATGCTAAAGAGTTGACATGCTAAATCAGTGCATCCTTTGGCTGCCATTTCTCTGCTTGGCAAGGATATCAAATATTTACTAGCTCAGCAAGTTCCTAGGCTTTGTTGGGCTGCTTATTGTGGTGATTGCCTTACATCAGTTAAACTTCAGTAGAAAATTGGTGTAGTGTTCATATTTTCCCCTTGATCCATTTTCCATATTTTCGCATCACTGGTTCTTTCCAAAGTTACTAAGTCTCTCAGTTGCCAAATCTAACATCCTTTTCTCAGTTCTCATTCTTTTTAACTTCTCTGTACCCTTTAACACTGTCAATTTCTTCTCTTTGATACTTTCTTCTCTTTAGGTTTTCGTGACACTATTTTCTCCCGATTCTCCTATCTCTCTGACCAATCCTTCTCTATCTCTTTTGCTGGATATCCCATCAAGGTCATACCCACTAACTATGTGTATACAACAGGGCTGTGACTTGGTCCCTCTTCTCCTTTACCTCTGTACTATTTCACTTGGAGATCTCATAAGCTCCCGTGGATTCAGTTATCTCTATGCTGATGATTCTCATATCATCCACCACCACCACTACTGTTACTACTATTACTACTACTGCTACTGCTGCTACTACAACAACAGCAATGACTACTACTACAATAACTACTAATAGCTAACATTCGTATTGTGCATACTCTGCCAGACACTGCCAAGTACCTTGATCCTCACAACAACCCTGGGAGGTAGGTGCTAGTTTTATCCTCATTTTACAGATGAGGAAACAAGGCAAATAGGTTAAATGACTTGCCTAAGGCCATATGGCTAGTGTTTGAGGATGAATCTGAACTCAGACTTTCCTGACTGCAGGTATGGCACTCTATCCACTTGTCGCCAAGTTGCCCCTTATCCAGCCCTAACCTCTGTGTTGCAGCAGCCTCCCATCTCCAAATGCTTACTTGACACATTGAACTAGATATCTTATAGTCATCTTCAACTCAACATATCCAAAACTGAACTCGTTATCTTTCCCCCAGAAATGCTCCACTCTTTCTAACATCCCTCTACTGTAGAAAGCATTACCATCTTTTGAATCACACAGGCTTACAACCCGAGGTGTCATCCTTTACTCCTCACTGTCTTTCCCTACCATACTACCTTCCCTCTCCCTAGCAGTTCCCCCAATCCAGTCTGCTGCTCTGCCCTGTCACTTCTAACGTAACATCTTTGGTATTCATCCGTTTCTCTTTGACACTGTCACTGCTATCATAGTCTAAGTCCTGGGCTGTTTAAATAGCCTGCTGTTTGGATTCAAGTCCCTCCAGTCTATCCTCCATTCACCTACCAAAGTGATCTTCCTAAGGCTCAGATCTGACATACTCCATAAACTCCAGTGTTTCCCTAATCACCTCCAGAATCAGATATAAAATCCTGTGTTTTTCAAAGCTTGGTAACCTAGCTTCCCTCCATCCTGTTTCCAATCTTATATCTTATATTTTCCCCACCCCATACTCTGTGATTCAGTGACATTGGATTCCTTGTTTTTCAAACAAGGTACTACATTTCCTGACTTCCGTTTTCACTGGTTTTCTCCCATGTCTAGAATTTTCCCTCTTCATCTTTGCCTTCTGGCTTCCTTCAAGCCCCAGCTAAAATCTGACTTTCTATAGGAAGCGTTTCCTCTTAATTCCAATCTCTTCTCTGTGTGATTATCTACAATTTATTCTGTATGTATCTTGTTTGTAAGCAGATGACAGCATCTTGATTTTTGAGATTGAGGACTGTCTGTATCCCCAGTGCTTAACATAATGCCTGGCAATAGTAGGTGCTTAATAAATGTTTATTGACTTAATAAATGTTTGACTAGTCAGTGGTTTTATTTATGTGACAAGTCGTCTCATTCTAATTTGGTGTTGTTTTTGGTCTGAATTGTTAAAAGCTAGTGTTCCAATTTTACACAGACATCTAATTCAGAAATGATTCCCATATCAGTAACCAGTCATTTCCTCTCTGACTACATAGTTCCACCACCACCACCTGCTCCTTCCTCTCTGTCTCTCTCACTGATGGCATGTAGTGGGTATAAATTTTCTGTATAGTCTTCCTTATAGCCTTTGAGTTCTTTTTCTTGATCCTGATACTTTTTCAACAGCTTTTGCTATCTATCCTTATGCCAACTTTGCATTAAAATCACTAAGTATTAAAGTATGCGTTGATTTAATTTGAAGGGTCCTATCAAGTTCTTAGGTAGGAAGGAAATAAACATTAAGTGCTGTAAAATATTATCTCAGTTTGTTCCTCCCAGTAATCCTGGGTAGTAGGTATTATAATTAACCTTATTTTACAGTTGAGGAAGCTGAGGCAGTTTTGTGACCCTGGGTCATTTGCCGAGGGTCACACAAGGAGTAAGTGCCTGATGTTGGATTTGAATTTGTGGTTTCCTGACCCCAGGCCCATTGCTCTATGCACTGTGCCACCTAGGTACCTCAAGTAGAGTTTCTTTACCTTGTCAACAAATGGTAGAACAGATAATTTCTATAAAGATTAATGGAAGAACCAAATTAGAATGGAATTGGGTGTGTATTTTTAAGGGAATTGTGGGAAAATTTATTAATAGGAAATTTAGGGAAAAAGGAAATTAATAAAAGATTTTAATCCATCCAGATTTGCCATAGTTTCCTCCCAGGGAGCAAGTGTCTTTCAATTTCCTTACTTTAGTCTGCAGTGATCTTTCATTCCAAGAATATAAAATCTGACACTACTTCTGTTTCTCCTTCTATTTCTTTTCCCTCTATTTGACATGAAATGATTTTTAAAATATTAAGCTGCAAGCCAACTTTTGTAGTCTGCTCTTTCACCCTTGTCAAGAGGCTTCTTAATTATTCTTTACTTTCTGCTGTCAGAGTGGTGTTGTCAGCATAGCTGAGATTGTTGATATTTCTCTTGGCAGCCTTAATTCTGGCTTTTGATTGTGCTCTATCCCCTATGGTAAAGGGACTTAGCCTTATGTGCTTTTTATATTTTTTTTCTGCCCTCGTTGTTAACATTATTTCTCCCTTTTATCAGTGTCTGCCTGTAGCTATCCTCCCTCTACTTCTAATTTGCATTTTCTAATCTGTTGTCAATTTGAAAACCTTATAACCAGGTTTATTAAAGTTGCATTTAGAATAGGAGTAAATAAATAGATTTTCATAGGAGAGCCCTCTTAGGCCTTGCTAAAAAAGTGGAGGGACTTTGGTGCGTGGAATTTATAAAATCTGTTTTGACTCCTTAACATCATTTTTTGTTTCTAGGTGCTTGGGTATTTTCTGGATAGGGAGGTTGTCAAGTTGAATTCAGTATGTGATATGTAAGCATTAAGGAGAGTCCACATTTGGATTGTGAGCTCCTCCGTTAGATTGTGAGCTCCATGAGGGCAGGGACTCTTTTTTGTCTCTTTTTGTATTCGAAGTGCATAACAGTGCCCAGTACTTAGTTGGAGCTTAATAAGTGTTTACTGACTTTAGTACAAGATGATCAGGCAATCCCAAACTTTAAAGATCTAGTTTAGTAGATGCTTATTAACCGATTATGTTCTAGCCAAAGTGGAACTTGCAGTTATTACTTAAAGCTTTCCATTTTCCTTACACAGTGGTGCATTTCTCATCTCTGCGCCTTTGCACAAGTTATCTCCCACGTCTGCAATGTACTCCCTCGTTTCTACCTCAGAAAATCTTGTCATCTTTCAGAGGTCAGCTGAAGTGCTTCTCTCTTGAGGAAGCATATATGGACCCTCTCCAACTGCATTAGTTACTTTCTAAATATCTTGTGTTTTATTTCTCATGTAGCTTTCCCCCAGTACAATGTAATCTTGACAACAGGGATTGTTTAGTTTTTATCTTTGTGTTCTCAGTGCCTGTCACAAAGTAGTCCCTTAATAAATGCTTGCCGAATTGAATTGTTAAAGTAAGAAAAAGAACTGTCTCATCTGTAAAATAAGACAGTTTGTTTTACTTAATGATCTTGAAGAGCTCTCTTGAAAAAACAGAAAATAGACACATAAGTTAGTGAAAAAGCATCCTCTACCTGTTTAACAACATATTTTTTTTCTTTTTATACACTTAACATTTTAACAAACACACAGTTCAATGGTTATTGCACTGATAATTCTTACAAAATTGTTTTCCCTTAAATCATTGTGTGCATTATGTAAATTTAGTTGTCTTGGTTCTTCTCATGTCACAATTAAAAAAATTGTACAAGTGTTTTCAAGTTTCTTTAAATCCATTTCTTATAGCACAATAATATTCTTTGACATTTAGATGACATAATTTTAGACATTTCCCGATTGAAAGTCATCCACTTAGTGTCCAGTTCTTTACTATAATAAAAAGAGCCACTGCAAGTACTTTAGAGTTCTTTCCTTAACTTTTCAGGGGTATATGCCTAGTAGTAGCATTGCCAGATGCCCACTGGTAGCTTTTGAGATATAACTCTAAATTGGTTTCCATAATAGTTGGATCAATTCACAGCTTACCAACAGTGCATTAGTGTGGTAGTCTTCCCATAGCCCCTCCAAACAATTGCCATTTTCATCTTTTGCTAAATTTGTCAACCTGATGAATGCAAGGTGGAACTTCAAAGTTATTTTAATTTTAATTTTTCAGTGATTTTGGAGCATTTTTTTTCCCATATAATTGTTGACAGCTTTTGTTTCTTTTGAGAACCATTCGTTCATAATCTTTGACCCTTTATCTGTGGGGAAATTGCTCGTTTTATATATCTTGGATACCATACCTTTATCAGAAAAGTTGCTACAGATTCCCCCCAGATAACTTTCTTTTCTAATTCAGATTGCGTTGATCCTACAAAAGCTTTTCAATTTATGTAATTGAACTAACCTGTTTTTCTTCTGTGCTACCGTGATCCTGGTTTTGGTAAAAATTTTTCCCTCATTTTTGGTTGGGAAAAGTATCTCCTTGTCTCTAATTTTGTTATGTTATGACATTTTATACCTTATTTATGTATCTGTTTGGAACTTACTGAGTGAATTGTTTGAAATGTTGGCATAAACCTAATTTCCTCTAGACTTATTTCACAGTACGGTACAACAGAAAATCCTGAGCCTGGACATGAGGATGCTTGTGTTTTAGTTCTTCCTCTGTCTTCATTGGGCAAGTGAAGAGGATATATGAGATAATTTCCAGATCCGTTCCAGGAACAATCATGTACATTGTGATTTTTTAGATTAGGAAATGAGACTGAGAGGTTGTGATTTGATTTGCTTAAGTCACTTAAGCAGAAGACCAGGTCTTCTGTTGCATCCCTTGCACTTTTTCCACTCCAGATTGCTGCATTGCTTCTCTCATATTAATACAATAATATTACAGATGAATCCACTTAGAGTTTTTTGATAATCATCAAATTATAATTCTTTTATATCCACGTAGTAGAGATTAATAGCCAGAAAGGACATTAGAGGCTTTATAATGCCAGTCTTTTTTTAGAGGTAAAGAAACTGAGGCCCAGAGAGATTAAATTATTTGCTAGAGATCACATTGGGTAATGAGTGGAGCAGACCCAGTTGAAGTTTGAATAAACAAATGCATCCAGTGTAATGGTTAATATAGTTTTACTTCATATGATTTTTTGTGGTTTTATTGTGTGTAGTGACTGTTGGGAGATTTTTTTCTAAACCTTGGTTATAATATTTAGCATCGATGATTAAACCTTTACTCTTCTTACTAGTGTTTTTATTTTTATCCTTTTAAATATTGCTGGCTACTCATGTTTGATATTTGCGAAATCTGTATCTTCATCTAATTAAAAATAATTTGCACTTGCTTAAACTTTTCGTTTATATATTGCTTTATGCTTTAAAAAATATTTAATTTTCCCCCTAAGTTACATATAAAGACAAGTTTTAACATTCATTTAAAAAGAAATTTGAGTTCCAAATTTTTTCTGTCTCCCTCACCTCCCTCTTGCCTGACACAGTAAGCAATTTGTTATGTTATACGTGTTCAGTCATGCAAAACATATTATCATATTACTCATGTTGTGAATGAATACACAGGCCCAAAGTTTTTTAAAAAGCCTATGAGAAAATACAGAAAATGAAAAATAGTATGTATTCAGACTCCATCAGTTCTTTCTTTGGAGGTGGATAGCATTTTTCATCCTGAGTCCTTTGGAATTGTCTTAGATCATTGTATTGTTAACAATAGCTAAGTCATTCACAGTTGATCATCATACAATATTGCTGCTGCTATGCACAGCGCTCTCCTGGTTCTGCTCACTTCATTTTCATCATTTCATGTAAGTCTTTACAGGTTTTTTTGAAATCTGCCTGCTTGTCACTTCTTATAGCACAGTAATATTCTATTATAATCATATACCACAATTTATTCTGCTATTCCCCAATTGATGGGTGTCCCCTCAATTTCCAATTCTTTGCCACCACAAAAAGTTACTATAAATATTTTTTGCACAAATAGGTTCTTTCCCCTGCTTTGTATTTTTCAAAACAGTTTCACATACATTTTATCATTTTATCCTCAATAACATACTTAAGGGCATGGAAAGTACACCTAACCCAGCACAAAATTGATGCTTTCTGACAGTTGAATGCCTTATCTCCCATTACAGCTGACAATTGGTGTTAACAAAAGAAGTTAGAGTCCTTACTCATATCTTAGTTAACTGATAATTTCCTGATACTAGTTGCTTTTTGGTTCCAAATATTCACTGAAAACATTGCCAAAACATTTTTTTAAATCTTTCCAATGTGATTCTCTTGTTTCTGTGTAATGCACCAACTGTCAAGGGAGGGTAAGAGGTAAGAGGGCTTACTTTCTGATGAGTAAACTAATAATTCTTTGTATAAATGTAAATTTCTTTTAAAGAGGAATATCAGCTTTTTAAGTTAGAATTGCTTAAGTAGCTAATAAAAGGCTAACTAGTACTATAATGATTTTATGATTTTTTTTGTTTATCTCAAGGTTAAGATAAAGTTGTCTTCCCCTCAGATGGGGTATGATCTGAATTCTGGGAAGTTTGAAATATTGGAAATAATTAAAACTAACAGCTGAACCTAATAAATTCTTTTTATAGTAAAGTTTCCCTGATGACACTCCAGAAATTATCATTTGTTTCTCTGCATAGTTTCTGTTTTTTAAAGCCAAATGCTTGCTATCACTCACCCCTCTGTCCTTCACTTAAAAAAAGCAGGGGGGCCTCCAAGATAACTTTATATGACTTTGTTTGAATTGTACAAAAACGTTATGACTGGCATCATTCAAATGAGGGAAGAGGGTGTAGAATTCTTGTGTTATGGTAAGAGAAGTCCTAAAGCGAAGGATGGCTATGTTGCTAAATATCTTAAAGTAGAAATTGGAGAAACAAGCATTTGTGCTGTTTCTTTGTGTGTCTTGTATCATTCTGTGATCTGATTCTTAGAGTCAGAGCAACTTTCAAATAAAATGTGGCTAAGGCTGGCAGAAAGATCTTAATTTCTCTGTGGCCTAATATGAGCCATTATAATGAAGTTTACTTGTCTTTAATTTGCCCTACATGTGTGCTTCTGTTTAAAGTTGCTAAGGCCTTAGAATCCAGCTGGTGAAGCAATCAGCTGTACTTCCTTCAACTTTGGTTTGTATTAGGACAGTTACCTTCTAAGTGATTTGTAAGAATACTTGCCTCATTTCTGCAGGATTTCTTTTCATGTATAAGAGTACTGCATATTAGCTGCTGCTTAGCTGTATCTAGATTATAGTCATCACACTGCTCCATTGAATAGACCTTCCCTCACTCCAGTTCTATAGTAAGCATGGATGTAAGTAAGCAACACCTGGTGGTTGCTGGTTGACCTCATAGGAAGGAAGAGAGAACATAAAACTACAGTTAAATGTATTAAGTTTTTTAAGGGAGAGGATGTCTTCATTTGTGTCTTGATCCGTAGGGTAGGTGCCTTGAATATATTAGCCACCTAATGTTAATTAAATTGAAATTTTGATACTTCCACCTTAATTCACTGCCTCTTTCCTTCTAAATTCTGTAGTTAGAAACCAACTCCATACATTAGAAAGGCAGTACATATATTCATAATAGCTATTCTTCTAAGCTTATCTTCTCCACTGGTTTTGGGGAAAGGTGGTTATGATCTACATGTACATGGGGGAAATTGCAAAACTATGGGCATATAATATTTGTTGTTCAGTCGTTTCAGTTGTATCTGACTCTTCATGATCTCATTTCGGGTTATCTTGGCAAAGATACTGGAGTGGTTTGCAGTTTCCTTCTCCAGCTTATTTTACAGATGAACTGAAGCAAACAGAATTAAGTGACTTGCCCAAGGCAACATAGTAAGTTTCTGTGGCCAGATTTGAACTTGGAAAGATTAGTCTTCCCGACTCTAGGCCTAGCACTATATCCATTGGGTCAGCACATATTGTATAGTTGCCAGCATATCTACAACAACCCAAGAGTTTTGGTCTTTGATTTTCCCGTGTGTTAGTTAATTAGCCAGTGCCACATATCTTTATGCTCCCTTGTTTAGGACTGTCTATACCCTCTTTCTACAGTTTGAACTTCTTGCTATCCCTTGAAAGACTGCTTTGTGGTAATTGAAGCTTTGTTTACTTCTGTCTCCATTAAACCTCTGGTGTTGAGTCACCTATAACTTATCTTTTAAGATACCAAGGAAATAGCTCATATGTTATCAGAACTCTGCCAGAAGGGATAAACTGCTGAATCCTCTATCTCACCTTATTGAGACCTCTTTAATCATCATCATAATTATTATTATAGCTAACATTTATATAGCACCTATTAAGTGCCAGGCACTATGCTAAGTAAATGATTTACAAATATTGTCTCATTTGGTATGAATTGTATAGAGGCTTAAATTAAGTCTTAACCACCAAGAGCTTTTCACCCTTGTAAAGTGAGGCCCGTTTACTGTTGACCTTCACAGTCAGGAAGAAGTTAGTAACCCTTCTCCTGGATTATGTGATTAAAGATTTTGGTTGTTTAGAGTAGTTTTAAGACTCATTCATACCTGTGTGCTAAGTTCAGGGAAAGCACATTAACCTTAACTTAGGGAAAGGGCTCACTTCACACTTTCCATCAGTACTTCTCACCAGCTTCTAATAAACAAGCCCTGAAATAGGTCTGATGTCAGGAATTTTTTTTAATTTTGTCATTTTTATTTAATATTTTGGTTTTCAACATTGATTTCCACAAGATTTTGAGTTAACAAATTTTCTCCGCATTTCTACTCTCCCCCCAATTCCAAGATGGCATATATTCTGATTGCCTCGTTCTCCAGTCAGCCCTCCCTTCTGTCACCCCACTGGCCCCCTATCCTCTTTCCTCTTACTTTCTTGTAGGGCAGGATAGATTTCTATGCCCCATTCCCTATATATCCTGTAGGAAAATTTTATTAATAGAGTTGTTCAGAAGTGGAATGGGTTGCCTTGAGAGGTCATGGGTTCCCCATTCTTGGAAATTTTCAAGCAAGAGGTTGGCTTAACCATTTGGGAGGTATGTTCTAGTGTGGACTTTTTTGTGTATAGACTGGGCTAGTTGGCTGCTGAGATTGTATTACTTTGTCGGGTCCATGTAATGGATTGTGAGTAGAGCAGAGGGGTCAGATGGTAAGATTAATTCAGGGTTGACATTTGGTAAAATTTTTTAAGTTTTTTTAAAAATTCTGAAATTAAAGACCAAATAAAATGGTCATTTCCATATAAATAGAATAGAAAAAGACTTATATGTTGAATTATGGATTTTTATTGTGTATAGTTTGCTTCTGGCAAAGCTTGACTCGTAACTACACAAGTTATTAAAGAGTTTCAGAGTGGAAGACAATGTGGAGTTGAATTGGTAAATAGATTGAAATTGAGAAGAAGATCAAGTGTTGAGGAAGATGGTAAGCCCAGATCCTAAACTTATTGAGAAAGGTTGGGTGATTGGAGTGCTAATAGATAGTAGTTACCATGGTCTTGATTTTGGTGATGTATTTTAATAGATTCAAAAAGAAGAGGTCATCCAGTGGTCATGGCCTAGTAAGACTTGGTGAGTAGTGGGGAGTAAGGAGTATTCTGACTATCCTCTTCAGGTCCATGGTGTGTTTGTCCTGGGGAGGGTGTGGTAATGGTGTGAGAGGAAATGAAGCTAGTGCTTGAGAAGATGGTCAGGGATATAGTATAATCTGGGGGAAGCTAAATCTCTGGGTGCTAGAAGATGGAAGGTGCATGAGAGAACTAGAGGTTCAAAATGAAGAGGGACATTGTTAGGCATTCCAGAGGGCACAGTGGAAGGTGCATTGGAGTTGGAGGAGCAGGACATGGAAAGAGTAGTGATAGTAAGATGGGTAGGCTATAAAAACTTAAATAAAGCCTTCTCAGATACCTGAGACATTTAAATTATATGATGCTGATAACTGGCTTTTCCTTACTGATAACTTATATTTTACCTGGCCTAGAGTCCTATGTTTTTTTCTCACTTGACAGTCTTCTCCCTTCCATTACACTCCCCACCCCTGTTTCTTTATCTGTAAAATGGGGATAATGCCTGTACCATGTATCTCACTCAGTTAGAAGAATTAAATGAGGTAATGTATGTAAAGTGTTGTGCAAATCTTAAAAGTCAAACACAAATGCCAGTTATTGTTATTAAGATGGAAGTCGTTGAAGTTAGGTACTATTTCAGGAGACAAAGGCCTGAGGACTGGAATTTTAGAATAAAGGGCAGGAGGAGTAAGGGCTTTATCAGATAGAGAAATAAAAAGATGAATTGACTTGAGACCAGAAAAAGAGAAGACTCAGTGTTAGTGCCTTTAGAGATTGTCTCCTTTTTATTCTGTATATATCCAATCGATTGTCAACTTTTGTGGAGATAAGATTCCTGGAAAACTTATAGAAGTCAAAAACACAAATGGCGATTCATTGAACCTATGGGAAATACAGGGGTAGGTTCTTACCACCAAAACCAGTAATCTTTCACTTCAGATTGCTAAAAGTACTATTTCTAACCCAGTTCTTATCCTTCTATTCTCTATACTAATTTTCTGCCATGGACCCCAGGTGGATCTCTTTCCTCACCCCTTTTCAGCTCCTTTTTCTGTATTGTTTTCTCTTGTTAGAATTTAAGCTCCTTGAGGGCAGGTGCTATCTTTTTCTTATATTTTATTCCTGGCACTTAACATTGTATTGGATATATATTAAGTGTTTAATAAATGTTTTCTATGCTATAAAATCTTGTGATCCCAGTATTGATTACAATTTTATTGTGGTATAATTGTGAAGGTTGTATTTAGACTTTCTGCCTTTTAAAAAATATATATTTATAATTCCTCTGTGTCCTAATCTACTTTTATGAAGGTTATATGTGATAATGAAATATATTTTCATAATGTTCTTGTTCAGAAGACTCCATGAGACTTGCACTATGCTTTGGGGACATCATTGCCATATAGAACTTGGGTTTTAAAGGCAAATAGTGACAATATGCAGTGAATATACAGGGATCTCTTTACCATGGTAGGGTGAACAAGGCCATTTTTTTCTTTACTGTGTATTGCTGCAAATGTGCTGTTGCCAATGAGGGAGAGAAAGTGAAATTGCTAATAAAAGCACAGTAATGATTAAAGTCATGAAAGTTAAACACACGTATGAATGTTGAGGATTGACTGTATCTTGTTTGTAGATAGTTTGTATGTTGTCTCCCCCATTAGATTGTGAATGCCTTGAGGGCTTGGTACATAGCAGACACTTAATAAATGTTGGCTTGATTTGATTTCTATCTTCAAGTATTTTTGGAGGGCTGTCACTTGGGAGTGGGATTAGACTGGGCTCCAAGTGCCTTTGACTTCAGAGGGCAGAACTAAGAGTGGAAAATGCAGAGGCAAATTTAGTTTTGCTGTCAGGAAAATACTTCCTAACAAATATATCCAGAAGTAGAACGAGCTGTCTCAAGTGGCTGTAAGTTTCCCCTTATTTGGAGGTCTTTCAAGCAGAGGCTTGATGACCTGTTATGTATGTTGTAGTAGAGATTCCTTTTTTTAGGTATAGGTTGTTTTGGCCCCATAAGTTCCTTTCCAACACTAAGGATCCTGTGATTCTGCTAAAACTATAAAACCACCTGTAAAATCTTATATTGGAGGGTAGTGGAAGATTATGATTAGCATTGCCTAATAAAACAGCAAGAAATGTTGGAGGAAATGAGATTGTGGGAAGCTTGATGTGAGACCCAATTCAACTTACATCATCCTGAGAGTAAAGATGAAGTTGAAAAAGAGGACATCTGTAGAAAAGATCTGTCAAGATTCCTGTAATTAATTATTTCCTCTATCACTGATAAAGGAACTGTGGCTTATATATTCTAACTTCATATTCTCTGATTTAATAATGCATGTGGAAATAGAAATGGCACTCAAGAATAAAATTTGGGAAAAGAAGCTGAACCAGACCAAGTATAAACAGAGGAGGGTCTATGCTAGGGGTGGCACAATTTTTAGTCCTTTGGAGGAATAAACTCTGAAAGATCAGACATTATTAGTACTTTTTAAAAAAGGTAACAAAACTGTATTGATAACTACTAACCCTCATAACTGCGTTTTCATTTCTGTGAACTCTTTATAGGAATAATTATACTATTATCGAAGATTTCCTTGATGAAAAATATGTGAGAGGAACAAGCAGGCTTTCTCTGATGATATCATGTAACTGAGCACATCCTTTAAAGTCAAACAGTTAATTGACATAAAGAATCAGAGAACATAAGTTCCCACTGTACTTATTGTTTGACTTTAAAAAAAAAAAAGATTAATCCAGTAGAGGAAAAGCAGCCTCACTGTTTTCCCACAGTGTCTCTCATTCATACAGTGAAGCTCATATGAGATACCTTGAGAGTAAAATAGAAGAGTTACCTTCATTCAACAATCCTCTAATTATTAATAATCAAAAGAGGCATTAAACAGTAAGATGTATGCTTGCCAAAGGTGTTTGCCACTGTCATGGAGGATGTTTACAGGAGAGTCTAAATTGAAGAGAGATGGCCTATGTGTAGTGAGATTCTGTAGATGATGCACTGTTTCTATCAGTCACTCAAAATATAGTTAAGATTAATTGTCCACACAGGGAAAACCAAGCAGATGAAGAATGCTGCTGTCTAGACTATGGTATGCAGTTGGATGAACCTCACATAAAGTGGACCATATATCTTGGGCAGACCTTGCAAACGGACATCGAATTGACTTGGAGAAATAGACTAGATTATGTTTGGGAGATTGCATAAAGCTTTCAGTTATCCCCAAGATTCTCCTTGAAATAAATCCTGTTTTTAATGCTAGTACTTTTGTGGTGATGCAATATGACTGCAAATCATGGAATATTACTGTCTCTAAGGAATAAAACCCTTGGTTCACTGGTTGGGTGATAGAGACAGAGAACAATGGAGAGGTACATATTGGGCATAGATCAGCCAAAGCTTATTGCAAACAGCAAATTGTGTGTGGGAAGGAGTATAAAAGGCATCAATAAAGAGATGCTTAATGGATAAAGGAGATGGGCCAGTCATGGGGCATGATGATCAGGATAACAGATGGACAGCCTACGGTCTGCATTGGTATCTTTGTGATGTCAAGAGATTGAAAGAAAGAGCCACAACATGTTGAGTAGGCACCTATTCATGACAAGAAAATAAGGACAAGAATCACAAAGGTTGGACCAGACATGGGCAAGAGTCATTCATAGATGAGTTGCTTTTTACACCATTGGGAATGTGTATACACATGAATAGGATCACCGATCATCCATGTTCAATGCACTTTTATTCTTTTTAAAAGGGGTTTTGTTTCTTTTTATAATATGGGCAAACATTCCTCTTAGTTTTATTTTTTCACTAAAACATTTTCCCTAAGGACATCTGCTAAGCAGCACAATGTTAGCCTCATTTGGGTTGTGCTGTGTTTTTGATAGCTGTATTTATTTTAAAATATTTTTATAATTCAGCCAATCAGGCTTGCTACTTCTCAATGATTCAACATTATTGAGATTTTATAATAATATTATTAACATTTACATGATACTTACAGTATGCCAGGCCATGTGCCAAGCACTTTACAAATATTTCATTTGATCCTTATAACAGTCCTGGGAGGGAGGTGCTATTAGTATCCCCATTTTACAGATGATAAAACAGGCAAATATCGGTTAAGTGGCTTGTCCACACGCAGCTAGTAAGTATCTTAGGTGAGGTTTGCACTTGGGTCTTCCTGACTTGAGGGCAGTGCTCCATGTACTGCACTGCCTTGGGAACTTCTATGGGTTACATCTTAAATTTGGAAAAGGTCATCACAGTTCACTTGGATGTAGAAACTTTGTTGAAATGGGAAGAGAAGTGACTGTTCCTAGTCATTTAATGTCTCAGGGTTTCAATTCCTTAATTGTTGAATGATATCTAAGGCATCTTTCAGTTATGTAAATGATGTGATTCTGTAATTTACAATCTAATAGTGGAAAAAAATGTTAATTTAGAAAACAGTTTTGAACATATAATTTTTTTCTGACTATTAAAGACAAGTCTTTATATGACTCAAACTGCTGAAAAGGAAACAATAAAAGTGGGAGAATAAAATTTTAAAGAAACTTTTGGAATTGTCTACGAAAATGAAAAGTAAGAGGGAACAAGGAATTATCAGGTATTTATAGAAGTCCTGACCTAACTAGCTTTCTCTTACTGCTTGGGAAAGATGAACAGAACATGTAATTAGTTAATCAGGACAGCTAGATCACCCAAGATGCCCCTTTCTCTCTCCCCTACTCCCCCCCACCCCCAACACACACACTACTCATTCAACATGTTCTTAATATCCATTTCTAAATTATAAAATTGCAATAATTGCTGCTCTGTGCCTGAATGACTTGCCAGTATGTCAAAGTTTATTTGTATAATAAAACTAAACTTCTCATTCTTCTTAATCTTCTTTTCCCATTGTTGCCAATCACAGAGGTAATATAGCTACCATACTAGTAATAGATTCAGAATCCTGGTTGTCTTTGACTTTTCTTTTTTGTTCTAACCACATGTTGAAGAAGTCACCCAAGTTTTTACTACTTTTTTAAAAATGATGTCTTCATTCAAGGTCTACTTCTTTCTGTCACTTTACATATTCAAGTTTTCTGAGTGTTTTGTCACCTTATGTTTAGGTTTGTTGGTGTTCCCCCTCCCACTTCCTTTATTTTGTACAAAATAGAGGGAGATTCTGAGCAGCTTTGCCTCATAAACCCCAAGAAGCAGTGGAGGAAAAAACAAATTTAAGGAAAGTTTGGCAAAGCACTAGCTAAACAAAATCATGAAATGGGAAGGAGGACAATAGATGAAAAATAAAGAGATTTCTAAGGAGTTTGACATACTCTTCATCATCACTTTCTGTGAACCCACCACATTTAGACTCTAACATCAGAATCCATAGTTTGCCGCTCCAATAAGTAGAAATGGCATTAAAGAAAACAAAAATGGGAAAAGCAGCTTAACTAATTCAAGCATATACAGAGGTCCTTTTTGAGGGAACTGAAGAACTGGATATCAAATACTCCAAAATGTTTCAAAAAATGTTGGACCTTTAAACAAACAAAAAAAAGATGAATGAAGGGTTATTAATAACTATTGACTTAAAAGCCTGCTATTCCATTTCTTCAAAGTTTTTATAAGAGTACTGCATGAGTAATAAGGGTGATTTTATGAGATGAGATAAAGGTGTGTAAAGGGAACAGGTAGCTTTTTGTGTAAATAACATTCTACAGTGGGCCACATCTTAACAGTCACATATCTGAGATTTTAGAGGATACAAGTCCCCCACTGTGCTTGTTTATTGAGTATAAAAAATATTTGATTTGGTAGAACAAATACCTTATTAGGACTTTTCGCCAAGTGAGGTTTCTGCCATATATAAGCTAAAATTATACAAGATTTCTTGAAAGCTATAACAGAGAGGTTTCAACTGTGATCATTAATAGCCTGCAAGGCATAAATCACCGATAAATGTAGTGTTCTTCACTATCATGGAATATTTCTACAATACAGTCCAAATGGAAGGGAGATTTGCTCTCAATGATGAGGTCCTCTATCTTGTTCATGGATGACATATTGATTTCATCAAGGCCAAAATGTTTTAGGTAAGAACTCATTTGACTTATATGATTTCCTTATTTAAGACCCAATTTTTCCTAGGTGGCCTGCAGAATCACTCAAAAAAGTTGGGCTTATGTATCCTCCCAGAAAAATTTTTAAGTGTATGAAGACTCTCTGTTGTCCAGACTTTGATCTGGAATTTGTTGAGCTATCCATTGGTTGGTATGTCCAAGCACAAACAGTAGAAGTGAGAGATGGCAGGCTGCCTTGGGGAAATCTCATGGTATAATATTAAGTATCTCCCTGAAAAAAGACCCTTCTCTTTTTTTTAAACAATAATGTACTTCTGGTGATCCAGTATGGCCATAAGTTGTTGAATAATGTTGCAGGAGCTGGAGAATTCAAATGCAGGTTACTCAAAAGGCAGTGGAGGTGCATGTAGTAGGCATGAGTAGTCTGCAACACATTATCAACTAAGGCCTGTTTAGAGAAATGGCATAAAAGACATCAGAGATGTATGACCAAAAAAGGTGGGCTATTCATTTGAGATTGATGGATAATTGTTAGATTACTTAGTGTTCCATTGGTATCCAAACCCTGCACAGAGAAATAGAGGAATATTACCCAGCATATTGGACAGACCCCCTGCAAAGATTTAATGAGACTTTGTGGGTAAGATTTGTATAGCATGGTCATAAATGTCTTGTTTTCATCTATATAACTAGTTGTGAGTACCAGCATTAGTTAGATCACAGAATCATCAAAGTATTGATCCAAAATGCTAATGTAAAAATGGTCTTTCTTTACTGGCATTTTGACTGTGTAACTGCTCCGTTTAAAAACCTTTTTGCTGTGCCCCCCCCCCCCCCCTCTGGTTTTCATTAGCTTGTCAAATTAAACCTCCACCCTCTTGCATCAAGGCTCTTTGGTAGCCTATTTACTTGTATGTTTCTCTTATCTCCATTTTACTCCTTTAGGTAAACGACTTTGGATTCTTGCATTTCATTTTTAAAAACTGTGTTTAATTGGCTTTATGATAAAGTTTTCATAGCATTGGCAGATTGCCAATAATGAACTATAATTTTTTTCTGAAACATGTAATTTTATGTCTGGCCAGACCTATGATTTCTTCACTGTCATACTTTTAGGAGCTAGGGTAAGATGGAGAGGTGCTTCCTCATTACTTAGTGTGCATGAGCTGCCTGGGCACTAAAAGGTTAAGTGATTAGCCCACGGTCTCAAAGCCACTAGGTGTCAGAGGCAGGACTTGATCTCTGGTCTTCTATTCCAAAGCCTTTCCTGAATGTATGTAGAATAGGTATAGTACTCCTATCTTGACCCCTCCCCCTTTTTATTGTTTTTTCAAGATTTTAACATATTTCTACTACCTGCATTTGTTATTCTTTTTGGTTGATGATGTATTTTGTCATACAGATAAATTACCCTTGTCTGGCTGTGCCCAAACCTTTGGGCGCTTAAGTTGGTTCAAGGTTTCTTTTTGTGGTTTCTTTTTCTAACAATGTAATTTTTAGGACAAAGGTTATGTCTTTACTTGTGCATTTCTAGATTTCTTTTCTGAAAGACTGCACACATTTCAATTGGCAGCAGCAACAAGTTTAGCCCAAGCCTTGCCAATATTGGATTTTGTTGTTTTTACTGGTATAATGAGTATGTGGTGCCTAGTAGTTTTAGATTGCATTTTAAAAATTATTGGTTGTACATTTTATTGTTACCTTATTTGTGTTTTTCTCCCTTGTGAATTGGCTGTTAGTATTCCTTGACCTATATTACTATTATAGAGTTAATTAGTTCCTTTTAAATCCTGAAAGTCAGGCTATCATCTATTATCTTAACTGATTTTTTTTTCATTCTGTTCTTTAATTTCTGAAAGTAACCATAGGGTTTTAGAGCTGAGGCACCTTAGAGCCCATCTAGTTCAGTTTATTTTAGAGATGAGAAAACTGAGATCCAGAGGGAATTAACGATTTGCCTAAATTTAAACAGCTAATTATGGCATAAAGTAGATTAGAATTGAGGTCTCCTGCCTCCCAATCTGGTGTTCTTCAACTATATTAAAGGGTATTTTTCCCTATTTTGTGAATACCAGTCTAGTTTTCTATGACCTATAAGGAGTTTTCTCTTTCTTGTTCAAGACCATCCACAAATGTAACAACAACAAAAAAAATCTCACCATCTCATGGATGATAATCTGTATTCTCTCTAAAAGTCTGCCTCAGTTTCCACATATGTAAAATGGGAATAATAATAGCTCCTACCTCCCAGGATTGGTTTATGAGGCTCAAATGAGATAATATATATAAAGGACTTGCATACTTTATAGTGCTATATAAATGATCGCTGTCATTATTATTTTTCTTAATTTTATTTTTGCAGTTCCAGAATGTCTCCCTCCACTTCCTTCCCTACCTATTGAGAAGGCAAGAAATATGATACTTATTATACATATGAAGTCATGCAAAACATTTCTTTGTTAGCCATGTTCCCCATTCCCCGCCCCCCCCAAAAATGCAAGAAAAGTAAAGAAATGAAAAAAAAAAAGCATCAATCTTCACTCTGAGTCCATCAGTTTTCTTTCTGGAGATGGACAGTATTTTATATCACTTTGGAATTATGGTAGATCATTGTATTGATTAGTTACTAAGTCTTTCATATTTTTATTGTTGTTGTTAATAATATCTTGAACTTTGAAATTTCCCTTTCTCTTCACAACATCCTAAACTTCCATGTGTTCCATTCTTACCAAACTTATTCTTTGCTTTTGTTAATGCCTCTTGCCCTTAATCCCTTTCCATCTATGTTTTCTACTCTGGCTTCACTTGGATTCATGCCCCATTCTTGGCCTTTCCCAACTACTATGATGAGTCACCAACAGCTATCCTAAAATTTCTTGTTCCTTTGACCTTCCTTTATTCTCAGACTGTTAATCCTCACCCCTACTTCTGCCCCTCCCCCACATACTGTATCACTGCTCTTTTTGAGACTGCTGAGTCAAAGTGACAAACTCAAGCAAATTTTACCGACCAATTTAATGATGCCTAACATGGGCTGGACCTTTGCTGTTGACAGCCCATCTGCTTTTTACCCCTATGAATTCTACATTTCATATTCTATATTGACAATTAGAAATCTCAAGTCACCAAATACAAATCTTATCATCCAGTCAATCACCACCACACTCCCAATTACAGCAGATGATTACGGAGATGGTAATCTTAACTCACTGAAAGGATAGGATCATAGATCTAGAGGAAACATTTTGAAGCTAGCTAGTCCAGCTCCATCATTTTATAGATATAGAAACTTAGGCTTAGAGAGGTTAAGTGACTTATCCAAAGTCATACAAGTAGTCCATTTAAGGGGTAGGATTTGAGCCCAGGTCCTCTGGCTCCAGAGTCTGTGCTCTTTCCATTGTCTTTCTAGTCTAATTAAGAACATTCCTCTTAGCACTGTTGAAGTAATCTCTCATTTCTCCTGCTACCTTGCATTTATATAGGATCATAGGATTAGATCCAGAAGGGGCCATCAGTCCAACACCTTCATTTTACAGATGAGGAAACTGAGGCACCAGGAGGTTAAGTGACTGGTCCAGGGTCACATAGCTAATAGGTCAGATTTTGAATTTTTGTAGTACTGACTTCTAGTCCTTTGCCTATTTCTTTGCTGCAGAGTGCTCAACATGTTAATACATCTTATTCAAGTTTTCTAAAGTCAGGGGAAAGTCTCCAGTAATACTACTATTAAATTTATACACAAATGTAAAGTAGAAATACTTTTATGTTCATGAAGAAAGTGTAATATAGATCATTTAGATTGCAACTAGAAATAGTTGGAAGCAAGAAATGTATGTCATCAAATAAAAGACTAGCTATGGAGTTGAAGAGAGACATCTTTAATAAGAGAACATGAGACACTCAGAATTTTGCTACCTCTATGCATTGGAAAACAACACATTTACTTGTTGCTATGTTCACAGTAGAGAGTGCTTTGAAAGGGTATACAGTGTATAAGATCCTTACTTTGCCTTTTGGGAGCTTTACAATATAGTTGGCAAGATAAATGCCAAATGAATGTTGCACATAATGAGATATTACTTCAAACATCGTAATTACCATTGTATATGAGTCAAAAAAGAGGAGGAATAGGTAAAATAGGCAGACACCTAGGGCACAACATGAGGGTCCAACCAGAAAATCTCTGCCTAATGACAGATAGTAATGTATTTTGTGGTAAGCCAAATTGTGTTAAAGCAGCAATTCTCAAACTTTGTTCTCAGCATGCCATTATACTGTTAAAAGTATTGAGCTCTTGTTTATGTGTGTTAAATCTTTATCTGTAAGCATTCAGTGAATGCTTAGTTTCAGAGAAGTGAGAAATCGTGAAGGAGATGTCCTTTGAAGATTGTCTGTGATATTTGGATAGGTAGAAGCAAGAAAGGTGGCATTTCAAGCAAAAAAACCAGATGTAATATAATAACATAATATAGCCCTTTAAGGTTTGCAAAATGCTTGAAAAATATCATCTCATTTTATCCTCAACAACCCTGGGAGACAGGTGCTATTATTATCTCTATTTTGCAGGTGAAGAAACTGAGATTTCCTCAGTTTAAGAGCTTAAGGAATTTGCCCAGGGTCACACAGCAAAAAAATGTGAGGCTGAATTTGAATTCTGGTCTTCTGACTCCAGGTCCAGTGCTCTATCCACTGTGCCACCTAGTTGCCTGTAATCAAATGTGTAAGTGCTATATAGGATTTAGGCAGCTGGGAATAGTGGTACATAAGGTTGGAAAAGTAGGTTTGGACCTACTTTTGAAGTACCTTAAATGCCAAGCTGAGGAGTTTAGACTTTTATCCTTTTTTCCTTATTTATTTTGTGCTCTTTTTCTTGAACTTTTGTCAGTGAATGAGTATTAATTGACTCTTCTCACATCCACCTCCCTCCCCAATTAAGAAAAAAATATCGTAACGAATAGTCAAGAAAAGCAAATTCCCACTTTGACCATGTTCAAAATTGCATGTCTTATTCCTTGTCTTGTAGGTTTTTATTCTAAATAGTAAGGAACCACTGAAAATTTTTTCGTTGTAGAATGACAATATGAAAACTTTAGGAACATTAACTTGGTGGTAGTCCATAGGTTAGGTTGAAAGTGAAAATCCCAGAAATCAGAGAAACTGGTTAAGAAACTACAAGCATGAAGTAACAAGGACCTGAACTAGTTTGTTGGTAATAAGAATGAAAAGTAAGGAATGGGCATGAGAAAAAAAAAAAATTGAAGAAGAGTAAATGCGACTTGTCAAAGTTGGGACAAACAAAATCAGTGCAACCTGAATGAGAAAAATTATTAAGTGATTAAAAAGATCTTTGCATTATATATCTCTCATAAAAGTTTTATATCTTATAAAGAGAATTGACTCATGTAAACACCACCACCCCTCCCCCAACAGCCCCACTTTTATAAGGTAAAAAGCAATGGCTTTGTCTTCTGTGAAGCTAGCTATTAAAGAGATTTGGAAAACTATGGAAAACATTTGTTTTTGAAAAGCATAATTTTTAATCAATTATTTATGCTAACATGTATGGATTTATTAGATGAATTAATAAATATTTTAAATAATCAGTTTTAATTTTTAAAATGGTAAATATTGATAGATATAACCTACATAAACAAAAGCTCTTTGAAGTCTGAGACGAAAATGTTTGAGACACTCTAATGTAAATAAGTTATATTAAAGGCAACTAAACTGGGATTAAATGTAGTGATTAATGACAAATGACGATTGTTAGGTGGTTTTACGATTAAGTCTGACACGAGCAGTCATTGATTGTTTAATGGAAACTTGGAAAAAAGTCTACAGTAAAATGCCCCCAGGGATTTGTGCTTTATCAGTGTCTTGGATAAAGACATAGAACCATGCTTATCAAAATTGCAGATGACAAAGCTGGACAATTAAAACACTGGATGATAAGGATGGAATCCAAAAAAGATCTTGATAGTCTAGAACACTGGTCTGAATCTAATAAGATAGAATAGAGATACAAGTTTCATTTTAGACTTGGGTTAAAAAACTCATTTCATTTCATCTATATTCTATTTCTGTTGGAGCATCTTTGGAATAAGGGAATCAGTTCTAGGCAATGTATTTTCTGAAGGACATTGACAAGAAATCTTAAATGAGGGCAACCAGAATGGTAAGTGGTCTCAGATTTAGATCTTATGGAGATCACTTAGAAGAACTACAGATGTTTTTAACCTGTGGAAGAGAAAGAGTTGGGATATAGATATATTTGATATCTGATGTATTTGATTCTCTGTAGATATATTTGATAGCTCTCTTTAAGTACTTGAAGAGATGTCATATGAAAGGAATGAGCGGGTGGCCAGGTTCAAGAGGATGTCAGTGAAGTCTCACATATAAAGTTGGCGTTGAAAGGAAGTGTGCTAGCTAATGAACTTAAGGATAAAGAATGATCTGGAGGCCAGTATGTTATGGTTGCGATTCTTCATATCATATTCATTCCTACTAATACCTTGTGTCCCAAATATTTAAAATGAATGCACTTCATGGCGTCATTGAGTGGCTATGTTAAATGTCATTCATTGCCCTTTCCTTACTTCATTAAGAATTGAGCAAATCTCTTTGCAACAGAAAGATTACTATCAATCTCTAATACAAAAGTTCCAACATTGTAGGTTAATGGCTCTTTATTTCAAGCAGTATTTAATGCAGCGAAATGCCAGTACCACCAAGTCAACAGTTGTTGCATGTGAATAGAAATAGAATTCAATGAAGCACCTAGGTGACTCAGTGGATAGATTGTGGGGCTTGGAGTCAGAAAGACTTATCTTTTTGAGTTAAAATCTGGCCTCTGACTCTGAATTAGCTGTGTGACCCATGGTAAATCATTTAACCCTGTTTGCCGTAGTTTCCTCATCTGTAAATTGAGCTGGTATAGGAAGTGGCAAACCACTTCAGTATCTTTGCCAAAAAAAACTCTAAATGATGTCAGAGTCAGACATGATGGAAATAACTGAAGAACGATAGAGTTCAGAATCTCTGAGAACCTTGTAACATGTTCTAAATTTTAGGATTTTGGCTGTTAGTGTCTTTATTATACATGAGGCAGTGTGGGAAAATGGATAGAGAACTAGTCTTATAGTTCAAAAGACTTGGGTTCAAGTTTTATTTTTGACGTATACTGAACTGTCAGTTTAACTTTGTCCCAGGCAAAGTCCCAGACTATACATCAGAGAGCAATTGTAGATTTTCATTACTAGAGGGAAATTCCTCCCTGTAACTATGAAATCACAGGTCCTCGTTTAAGGGAAAAAGAAAAAGAAACCTTATTTATGGAGTCAGAGTAACAAGGATTTGCCTATACTTTAGCCAATGGCCGTACATTTCAAGGTTTTTTTGCCTTTTGGGTGGGGTATCAAACTCCTGAAACTAAAGTTGACATTGCTTAATGGTTATGGTATGTCAGAGGCTCTTTGAACTGAAGATTTAATAACCTTGTAGTCATAGAACTTTTTTATTTTTTTGCTTCAAAAATTTTTATTTATGGTTTTTGTTTTTTCCATTAGTCATTTCTAGTACATTTCTACCCTTTATGAACAACTGGGCAGTCAGAATGTCCAAATAATTATCCATGTAAGGTTAGGGATTGATAGTGAATATATTATTCATTTTAGATAATGTATTTGACATTAGGTACCTGTAGTCCCATATCTTTCTACTGAAAAGAGAGGAAGTATTGTTCGCCATTTCACACATTTTTGAGTTGCTAGTGACTTTAAAGAAGACTTAGTCAAAACATTTAATTCCCTCATCTTACCTTGTCCTTCACCTGTCTCATATAAACAGGTGGGCCCTTGCTCGGGGAAGCTTCTACACGTGAAGAAACTGAAGGCTCTTATAGGTTAAATAAATGATTTGTGTGAGATGAATAGCTAGGTATTGACAGAATTAGATTTGGAACCCTGATCTCCTGCTCAGTATTCTTTCCACTTTATGATGTGGTCTCTCTATGATGTCCCAATTGATTTATCAGACTTTGAGCCTCTACAAGCTTCTAGAGAATAGCCATAAACTCAGAAAGGGAAAACAGCCTTATAAGAAAAGTAGTGATGACAAAGCTCAGCTGTAGGAAGAGGCTAATTTTTTAGCTATAATTTTAAATACATTTCAATACATTAAATTTTAAATATTGCTTGAAATAAAGAGCCATTAACCTGCAATATTGGAACTTTTGTAATAGAGATTGGTAGTAATCTTTCTGTTGCAAATAGAAAATTAAGCTACCTTGGTTATCTGGTTTCCTCTTTTTGGGGGAGTAATTTTTAAAATTATTGTTAACAATTATCAAAAAAACATTTCATTAACAAAGAACAAGAAGTAGGATTCTTTTATGATATTGTGAGCTTCTACTAAAGTTCTTTAAAACAAAAAAAGATTTACTCTTGTTACAGTTGAATTAGAATCCTTGAAAGGAGCTGACGCATACAAGGAGGAAAATCAGTTCATCCCTAGTGTGAAGTCATTTAGTGTAGGGCCGAAAAATCATCTGTTATTTTTATTCATGCATGTGTACATATTATTGTCACCTGAAATAATCTTTGTATCACATTTGGGATAAAAATTAATGTTCATAATAATGATACCAAGAATTTAAGAAATAATCAAATATCTTTCTTATGTTTGAGTACATAAAAAGGTGTATTGTATTTTTAGTGTTGCATTTCATTCAATCAGTCATTTATTAAGTACCTCATAGGTGCCAGGCACTATGTGCTAGTGTTCTGGAGAAACAAAGGCAGAAGTAAATTAACTCTTGCCTTCAAGGAGCTTATATTCTAATGAAGAGACAACATAGACACATAGAAGAATATATTATGCAAACATGCAATAAATACGAATTTCGTGAGGTAGTATTTTAGCAGATGGTGGGAAATCATTCAAGGCTTTGTGAAGAGTGTGGTACTTGAAGTGAGTCTTGAAAGAAATTAAGAACTTTTGAGAGGCAGAAGTGAGGAAGGAATGTATTCCAAGAACACTGGAAGATAGCAGAAGGATACCACTTGATTGAAGATACTTTAAAAAATAGATTTACATCATTATCTATTGTTTTTACTTTACCTGTACTTCCCATTGAATCTGTCCCTCACTGTCCTCTGAGAGAGCCATCCCTTATAACAAAGAATTATTTTTTTTAAAAAAGAAAGAAAAAAAATTCAGCAAAACAAATCAAATGTATTTTTTAAAAAAATGTAATGTGACATGAAGTATTTCACACCTGGGAGTCCCTGGCACTATAAAGGAGCAGAAGTTGGGGGCATCAAAATCCAACTATCTTGCAACATTTAGTTTTCATTTGTTTTATGGTCATTTTTTTCAGTCTACACCAGAACTAAGGACCTAAATATTCCAAAGCACAGCTGTTCTGTTATCTTGCAGAGTTCCTTTACATAGTGAATAGTTTCAAAGACAACCTTTTCCACTTATAATAATAGACTCCTAATTAGAGAACTGTGGAAACTTAATGGTTATGCAAGTACACTTGTAAAATATAATACATTAAGACATGGAAATTGTAGTAGCATAGCTAGTGATTGTAAGCGCTGTTAAGTAGTAGTTTCTAATAGTTATTTCATGGTCTTCTAAATTTAGCTTCAGTGCTTTATTTCTAATATTGTTTCAATATGGGAAAATTCTGTTAGAATAAGTGTCATTATAAAGCATTGATCTGTATGGTAAACACTATTTTCTGTGGCTTGATGGATGTCCCATGATAAGAATGATGTGTAAATTTGTGCATAGTTCTCTACATAGAATAATCTCATATAAATCTTTTTTGAGTCCTTATCTGCTGTTAATTCTTAATGGCTTAAGTGGGAGAAAGGTATGGAAGAAAAATTATTTGAACCATCAGTAAGTTCTTCTAATGTTTTGCTTCAGTAAAATAGCATTATTTTTCAACTTATCTAACCCTTTTCCATCACAAACATTTATCATTCCTACCATAAAATTTGATGTGAGCACCCAAACTATTATACCAAAGCAATTTACAAAAAGATCTAAGGGCTTGGAGGAAAGGTGAGATAAACTGTTTTTGCAGTTAGTGGAGAATATAATTCCTTGCCTTGTAGTAGAATAAGATATGTAAAAAGTTGTATTCCATTGAGTTAATATTCGGAATCTACCTATATAATGATACTGGGGTTGATTTCTCCCATATACTTTTCCACCTTTCTGTTCTTGTGTCATCTTAAAAAAAGTAAAAGGAACAAAGTTAGAATGTCCTCTCTGACAACCAGATTTTTCTTTCTTAGTTTTTCATGTATTCCTTTCTGATATTTGACAATGATATTTCTTAAGTCTTCTAGAAGTGCCAAATAGTTTTGTGGGCAGCCAGGTGGTGCGGTGGATAGAGCACTGAGCATGGAATCAAGAAGAACTAATTTCAAATTGGGCAACTGTACAACCTTGAGCAAGTCACTTAACTGCTCTTTGCCTCAGTTTCCTCACAAAATAGCCCACTTTATAGGGTTGTTGTGAGGATCAAATGAGCATACATATTGATAGTCCGTCACACAACCTTACCTTCAGTTTCTCAACCTAATAATTTCCCATGACCTATTCATCTAGCCCACTACAAGCAGGCAACAACGATTATCCTACCCACGATTGTATCATCACCCAGAAACACACCAGTTCATTGTACATGAACTCTGAAATTCCCTTGTCTGATCACAGTCTATTTTTATTCTACCTCTTCTGCTTGCAACTTCAAACACTCTTGTTCACATTTCTAATCCCTGGACCCCACAGTTCTCTCCCAGGCTATCACCTCTGCAGTAGCTACACTCTCTTCCCTTCTCCATCTTGACCACTTGGTGAACCAGTTCCAACCTTTACATTGTCCTTTTCTCTTGAATCCTTGTCCTCTTGTCATATTATTCTACCTTTAAATCCTCTAGGACTTTTTGGTGATGACTTGACTCTTGGGATATATCAGCAGTTTCTACCAGATTTTGTGATGTACTTGAGGAAATTTCAACAATCAAAACAGTTTTCCTGAAGTTCACAAAATTAATTTGAATTCTTTTTAATTTTAATAATATTAATAACAACTATAATAGATCATTCGTATATGTAACATAAATATGTATATGTATATATATACATATGTGGAGGAAGAGAGAGACAATTAGTTATAAGGTTTGCAAAACACTTGCATGTGTCTATCCTCACAACCACTCTGGAAAGTAAGTGCTGTTTATCCCCATTTTACAGATAAGGAAACTGAGAGGCAAGTAGAGGTTAAGTGACATGTCCAGGGTCTGGAAGTTATAAAGCATCTGAAGCACAGTTAGAACATGTCTTCATTACTCCAAGTCTAGCACTTTATCCATTGTATCACCTAGCTTCCTGTTAAAAAAAAAAACAAATGTTAACAATTATAAAATGGTTAGGAATCATTAGGATAAAGTATGTTTATTAAGTTTATTGACATTAAATGGTCTGGAGTGGCCAATATCTTGGATATGATAATTATAATCACAATGATTGAGGAAAGTTGGCAATACTGATTGAGAATGCCTATAGCATAGCCCAACACCCCTAAAATAAACTATCTTTAAAAAAAAAGACATTAACATTAAAAGAAATAAGTGTACAACATTATTGTATTATAACTGTTGTTCATATGTTGCTTTTAATTATTTTGACCATTTAAAAAACCATTTCTTTCAATTCAGTTAAAATTCTGTTCGTTTTTATCATCATTGCCTCCTTTGTCACTTGTCCCCACAATCTTCCTACAACACGTAGGAAGTATGTACCATTATTTCCTTCCTGCTTCTCTATTGTTTATAGTTTTAGCAGTTCCAAGCGACTGTTTTTAAATTCAGGATATTTCAACCAGTGAGAGATTTTTGCCCCCAAATGCTCACTTATATCTTTACATAATCTAAAAAACATATGTGAACTCTGGGCTTGTCATACAATGCATAACTAATGCTGACTGTCAAGATGGGCAGTTGATCCTTTTAGGAAAACTACTGAAGTACTTATTTCCCTTGTTCCTGTTTCCCAAGGTCTATTGTTAAATCACAGCTTTGCTGTCAGTTGTACTAAGATTTTGATTATAGGCTTGGCTGCCACTCTTAGTCTCATTTTGTATACGCCAAATATTTTGGAGGGGAGAGATTAAGGGTGGATGGAATTGAATCAGAAAATAGAAAGGAATAATGTGGGATAGTTCATTTGGGGAGGAAAAAATGCAAGTACTAAGTAAAAATATCTGAAATTAAATCATCTATATTACTGTGTAGTAATATAGTATTATAGTAGCAGTTTTGTTATTAATAGAAAAGGTAGAAACCATGATGTAATTACTCTGTACTTAGCATCAGTATGAACCCTGTTAGATTACACATGTTCTTTACATTAAGATTTAGCATACCAAAAAAATGATGTTACAGAACAGATAAATTATGGAGTGATTAGCTGTGTTTTAAAAGAGGTCTATCTTGAATCCATGTGTAAAGTAATGCCGTTAAAGTATGATTATCTAAAACTTTTTATTAATTTAATCGATGTAAACTTCAGTGACATAAAGCTTGGATTTCTAAATTTCGAGCAGAAATCCAAAGAATTCAAGAGTTTCCAGAAGAGAAAAAATACAAATATACATTAAAAATACCTCTCTGAAGTACTTTCCTTGACCCCACCCCAATAGAAAGTGTTTTATCCTGCCTCAGATTTTCCTAAATCAGTAATACTGTTTTTACTTGTAATCCCTAGCATCTAGCACATAATAGTAGCTTGTTAATTGTTTATTTAATAAAGAGAGTCATGCTCTGATGGATGTGGTCAAAAGAATATGAACAAACAGTTCTCAGAAGAATTGCAAACTATTAACAACAATATAGAATACTTTTCCTATTGCTTAGAAAAGAAATCCAAATTAAAACAATTCTCAGTTATTGTTTTATACTTGTAAAATGTTGACAGATATGATAAAAGAAAGCCCTGGAGAGGCTTCAGAAAGACATGCAAGTAATAAAATGGTGGTTCTAGGAATGAGTCCAGCCATTTTGGAAAACAATTTGGAATTATGAATTATGTGTACTAAATTGTGCGTACAATTTGACCTAGATACGCCACTACTTGGTATATGTCCCAACAAGAAAGGTCAAAATATTAGCCACAGCACTTTCTGTGATTATCAAGAACTGAATACAAAATGGATACCTATGTATTGAAGAATGGTTAAACAAATTGTGGTATATGAATACAGTGAAATATTATTTCATCATTCAGTGAACATTAGCACCTACTATGTGCTAGACATTGGGGATACAGATATAAAAAATGAAATGGTCCCTACTCCTAAAGCAGGCCTGCACAACCTGCAGCCAGTCAGCAGCTTATGGCCTGCAAGCATGCCAAAGGATTTAGGGCACCCTGCAAAAAATGTAGAGGACATTTTCCTCTACAGGCTGTAGGTTATTACATGTCTGTCCTAAAGTTTTTACATTTGAACTGGGAAGACAAAAAGTATCTATGTGAGTATATTAAAAGTAGAGAAAAATGCAAATGAGTATTCATTTCAAAGCAGGGAAAAGCAGAGTAGTAGCAATTGGTTACTTGGAGATAGGGAAGACGCTTATGAGGTGCAGATGACGAGGTAGTGCATTTTAGTGTAAAAGGCATAGAGACTGGAAATGGAAGAACATATATGAAGAACAAAGAGGAGGCTAATTTGGCTGGATTGCAGTGTTTGGGTGGGGCAAAATGTATGAGAGTAGGGATGTAGTTTAGGGCCAAACTTTAAAGGACTTTAAAACTCAGTAGGGGAGTTTATGTTTCATTCCAGAGGCAATAGGAGCCACATGAGTTGATGAGGAGAGGGGTAACATAGTCCCAGTGAAGCCCAAAGTAGATTAAGATGTAATTGGGAAATATTTCTTAAAATAAATAAAACAACAACAAAACATAGACATGCAAATTCCCTATTTTGTGACTAGGAAAATGTTATAAAATGTATTTTCAATTCTCTTTTTTTGCGCAGAGCCTTATGATAACTTAAGGGAGATTCTCCAAAATGTGGCCAAATTACAAGGAGTATCAAATATGAGAAAGCTAGGTCACCTGAATAACTTTACTAAGGTAAGACATGTGGGGTTTTCTCCTTTTCTGATTTGTTGGTGATACTTACTAAACATTTTCTAACCTTCTTTTGGTACTGACCATCTTAAAATTCGACTGATCAGTTAGTTGTTGGAATAGTTGCTTAATTTCATCTCCTAATGTCACATTCTAAAAAGAGGATAAATATTGGTCTTGTAACGTGCTTGCAGGAAAAGCTTTAATAGCAAAGTAATGCTTTGACCAAAGTTAGTTTTCCATAAAATGATATGCTCTTAATTCTATTAGATTCTGACGGTGGGATGGTTAGTTACATTTAACTGTTGCTCTATAGGCCTTAATCTTTTGCCCTAAATCCTGTAATCCAGGATAATTTTGGAGAATCCTAGAAGAATGTAAAGCCAGATATAGAAATATCCCAGGAATGGTATTCTCATTCCCGTGATGATCCCTCAAAGGATCCCTGTTAGGCCAGTGCTTGGGATAATCTAAGAAAGGCAAAGCGAATTTAGGGAGTTTTCCCTGTAGGTATACTTCAAGAAGCTAGCATAACTTGAAGAGCTAAAATCTACCTATATATACTTAACTAAAATTCTCGGGGAAGTTCCACAAACTCCTTCTGTTTTTATATATCGTATTTTTAAAAGTAGGGTCTTATGAGTGAGACTGTAGCTACTATGTAACATCCCTTATAAAAATCAGTTTGTTACCAAATTAACGAGATAATCTTTTTTTCTCTATTGAAGTACACATTTTGAAAGAAATAGTATTCATTTTATATAGGGAGCCTAGAAAATAAGTAGAATTTTATTAGGATACTAAATTATAAATTTATGAGACCAACTTACACCAGTCAACTAACAAACATTATTTAAGTACCTGCCAAGTAATGTGTTGGATGTTGGATATGCAGAAACAGGAACTGAGCAGTCCTTAGCTTCAAATATATGTTCTTGGAGGAGGAGGAAGAGAGAGAATATATTATGGTGTGTGTACATGTACATATACATATATAAAAACAATACAAAATATATAGGTTTTTTTTTTTGAGGGGGAACACTATTGATCAGAGGAATAGGTGTCACAGTTGAGCTTGGAGGAACTAGGGATTCTAAGAGGCAGAGGTGAGCAAGGAGTGCTTTCCAGCCAGAGGAACAGCCTAGGCAGAGAGACATTGAGGTGGGACATAGAATGTTGTATCCAAGGCCTGTTTAGCTGGAACATAGAATGTGTAAAAGGAGGTAATGTGTACTTAGTCTTGAAAGGTAAACTGGGGCTGGTGTAAAGGACTCTATATGTCAAACCAAGGTGTTTATATTTGATTCTAGAGGCAATAGGGAGTTATTGAAAAGTCAAGTGAAATGGTCAGGCTTTAGTTATATTGTTTGGGTAATTCTTTAGAGGATGGACTAGAGAGGATAGAGTTTGGAGACCAGAAGACCATTTTGGAGGGTCAAACCATTTGTCCCAGTCAAAGATGTTAGCTTGAATTGGGTCAGTGGCTCTGTGAGTAGAGAGAAAGGGACTGATGGGAGAAATATTATGGTAGATCCAACGAGGCTTAGCAGCTAATTAACTATGAGGAGAGGTTACAGACCTGAGTGACTGAAATGATAGTGGTACCCTGTACAGAAATAGGGAAATTAGGAAGAGAATGGATTTGTGGGGGAGGCCGGGTGTAAGAGTTCTTTTTTAGACTGTCAAGATTATGGTAGATGGCTTTGGGGCATTCCCTGGAAATGTCCAATAGGCAGTTGGTGATACAGAGCTGGAACTCAGGGCTGGAGATAGATAGATAGATAGATAGATAGATAGATAGATAGATAGATAGATAGATAGATAGATAGATAGATAGATAGATATACGTATATCTATCTAAATCTATATATCTCTCTCTGTGTGTACATATCTAGGAGTCATCTGCACAGAGATAATAATTCAACTCAGAGCTGGTGAGATCAAGAGAGTTTAGCAAGAGCCTTCATATTCAACAAGAGAGTCACTGCCCTTTTCTTTAGTTGAGCTCACTTTTATTTGAGACCCTAAGTAGACATTTTCCGAGGGAGTTGGACATTTTTGTGTGCATGTATACGTGCATGTTTTGTGTTTAAAGACCAGAACTTGGAATCTACAGTCAATCTCCCCAGAGCAAGAAGATTCTAGTGCAACATGTGGAAAGAAGGAGAAACATTTAGCTAGAGCTTGACAGTTCAGAAGCCAAATGTTCTTGTTTTCCTCACCACCACCACCACCCTCCTTCTACCCCCAATGTACAATTAAAGAGTTTGAAGGATTTTGGACTCATAGAAGTCAGATTAAATTTGTTTTTAACTTCGGAGGTTTTTTTCCTCAGTTCTCTTTTTTTTTGTCTTGTATTTTAGAAAGAACCAGGTGAAGCAATTGACTTGATATGTATTTGTTGAGAATAAAGCTGCCACAGTTTATACTATGCCCTTTATAAATGAACTATTTAAAATACTTAAATATCTCTGATATTTAGCAACCCACTTGAGAAACAGATTTAAATTGGGTATCAAGAATGAAGAGCTAAGTTGGTCTTTGGGTTGATTAACGGAAAGATGTTTATTGGAAGACCTCTGACAAGGTAACATTTGGTGATAATTAAGTATGCTATTACAGAAATGGAATTCTTTTAACAGCAGCTTTATGTAGAGAATTTCTATATTTTAAAAATAATTCTAAAAGTAAGATTTATGTTTTAGGTAAATTTTTTTCACATGTTGATATAAACAAGTAATAGGAATGACAAGTGGAGAAAATCTCTTCTTTTTAAATATGAACTCCTTGCTTTTAGTACTGTGTATAAATTTAGTAAATGGAGTTAACATACTTGATCCTTACAGTTAAAATACAGTGAATTATATCTTAACAATTAAGGTTTCTTTTAAGGTACAGGCAGAAGGATGTAATGATGTGATCCTGTAACCATGTGAGTGTCTCACCCTTGCCTGTCTCCTGACATCAGTTTGGTAGATAAAGTAATCTGTAACTGTTGCTGTCTCTCATAGCCTATTAAAGTGTCTTAAATTCTATATAATATTAAACAGTTTTTTAATTCTTAGAAACCTTTCACTTGTTAACATATTTTTCTTTGAAGTCTTTCAAGCATTTCATTTTTTATCTTAAAAGTGTCCAGAAGAGTCTTACTACTTACTTTCTATTGAAAAACTCATACTGTAAAGGAAAACTAACATAATATTATGTGCTACAGATCCTACAAACCACAGTTTTAAAGAGTTACACTTACGTGTTTAAAAAATTTGTTTGACAAATCTTAAGTATTACAAGTTAATTCTTATTACCAGGAAACTGTTAACAATAACAAATGTAACGTCAGAAAAATAATCTTTACAAATCTTGAAATCCAAGTTCTATGTAAATGTTTCTTTTTAGCCATTTTATTTAAGGAACAGATTAATACAAATTGATTATCCATTATAAATAAAACAAATCAGTTCTATTCTGCTGATTACCTGAAACAAAATCTTTCCTTAATATAAATATAATAATAAATATATATATTATATACATAATATATAAATGTAATAGTAAAAACTGAACCTATTTTTGAAGCTCTTATCTGAATTTCTTATGTATAGTAATAAAAAAGATTGTGTAGCATATTAATTTAGATAAAATATTCTCTCAGATTTATAACCACATGGTTTGTAGTTAATATCAGTGTTTGCCATTTGAGGTTATTAAATATTGATCTAGCCTCCTTTTAGTTACTTTTTTAAGGTTCAAATTTAAATAGATAAATTTTGTCTATTTCATTGAGATAAAATGTGAATGGTTAATGGTATGTTTTGAGGAGACTTTGTGTGATACTTAATTAGGGTACGATGAATAAAATAGTGGAGTATAGCTAACTCAGTAAGCTTAAGAATCAGAGCTCAATATAATTTTTTTAAATGAGCCCTCTACTCCACACTAGATGTAAAATATTCCTTTGAACTAAAAGTCATACTTCTGCCTCAGGTTTGTATATTTTTTTCTCTATCATATTTGTGCATAGCAAGTTTTAGTTTTCCTGACAGCTTAGGTGATTTGTTCGTAATTTCAACCTGGTCTGTGACAAATGCTAAAAGCAAACACCTGATAATATTAATTAACTTCTATAAATAATAAACAAGTACCAAAGTTGTACTTTGTACTGTTGTACTTGAATAATAGAATAGAACATTTGGTTTGTTTTTTCTTTAGATAATGAGTGTTTAGAAACTTTTCCTAAGATTGTAGTACTGCCACCAGGTGGCAGTAGGCAACCTGTATATTGAAATATGTATTACAACCATAAATTTTCTGCGTCTAACACTTTCACAAATGCAGCAAATGTAAACAGCAGAGTAGATCTTTCTTATATAGAACAAGCTTTTAAATTAAAAAACATAGAATTTGGGACTATTTACTAACTTAATTTTTAGGAACTTAATTCAGAAAATTTTATTTCAACCTCCCAGCCCCTGTCCCGTCGCCCCCCCCCCCCCCCCCCCCCCCCCCCCCCCCCCCCCCCCCCCGTGTAATTTAGCTTCACTACTGACAGTTTTAAAGCTTTCTCTAGTGAGAGATGGTCCTTTTATATGCTTAATTTCTTTTAATGACAGGAAGCCTTTCTTTATGCCAGGCAAGCGAAATAAAAGGGAAAAGGACATTATTTTTCCTTACCTTGAATATATAAAACTCCTGAATTAGAGTCTCTTCGTTCGTTCAGAGAAATTTTTTTTTGCAT
>CM053622.1:328388245-328427612 GCA_028646595.1 Phalanger gymnotis | reverse complement strand
CGCCCCTTACCCCAAGATTTTGAGCCCCAGTCGTTCGAGTGGGGATGAATAATGACACTGTTCTGTCTACTTATTTTGTATTATCCTGGCTGTATTGTTTTTGTTTTTTGTTTTTTTCGAAGGCATCAAAAAATTTATTCAGGGCCCAGAGCAACAAATTAGCGAACCAACCTCCCCATTCCAGTATTGTGAACACAAGCCTCCAGGCCCAGTAGGCCCGCCTCACAAGAGTAGCCAGGAGGCCACAAAAAAATAAGATGGCGTAAATCATATTCACCACTCGAACTCCTGGGTCCACGCAGGGGTCGGCTCTGCTTCAGATTTTTTCTGGCTATAGTTTTGTCGCCTCTCCTCGCAGTCAAGCCTCTGGCGTTCTCAAGTCAACGACTAGAGACCAGAGTCCAGAGACCCTTTGCTTCCCAAATTGGCCCCTTTTAAGTCTTTAATCTACACCCACAGGGGTTTCACACCTGATAGGGCTTTGGGCCTGGGGCTTAGCGTTTAACAGGTGAAAGTACTTTCACCATAAACAAAAGCCAAACTCCTTAAGCACACCCGTTAAACTAAGCCCATTTTGCCTTACTGGCACAAGGAGACAGGATAGAATGGGATCACTTGAACAAGTAGATGGATTAAGATTAGTCTTGAGAAGGTATAAGACCATTTCATCATGTGAAATGGGTGGAGGGAGAGAGTGACAGAAGGCACCTGAATGATAGATGAGGAAGAGAGAAGAGGAGAGAATTCATGGTGAATGGCCTCATTTTTTTCCCTGTAAAATATGAAGCAAAGTTCTCAACTTAGAAAGTGCAGAGAGTGGGAACCATAAGAACTTTGAGAAGAGATGAAAAGATTTAGAAAAGCTGCTGTTGAGAGTGGGTTAGTGAGTCTATAAGGAAGGTATAGTAGGGATTGCCAGGCAGCAGTGAGGACCCATTTGAGGTTATGTAATATAAATTTATAGTGGACCCAGTCAGACTTTCTCCACCTTTGTTCAGCTGCATGTATGTCGCAGAGAGATGACAAATGGTGGAAGTGATCCAAAGCTAAGACTTTTCTAAGTGTAATTGACAATATGTTAAGAGGGCTAGGAATTCAAGGGAGAGGACAATGTAGAGTTGAATTAGTTCACCAAGGAGTCAAATGGGGAGAAGAGAGGAGAATGGCTAGTGCAGGGGATATGGTCTGGGAGAGAATTGAGGGGTTAAGAGATTGGAGGTCATGATGTAGATGAAAGGCAGAGAGAGAGGTGAAAATTCAATCTATTACGGTCCAAAAGCAGATTTCAGAATTCCTGAACGTGGAATGGTGTATTTGTGGGTGATAGCAAGTTCAAGGAATATGGCTATCTTTGTGTCTAAGATTGAGATGGGGTGGAGGAGGTCATGGTGAGTAGGTTGGGGAACTGAATGGTTAGTGTATTTGAGAGAGAATCAGTATGTATGTTGAATTCTTCTAGTATGAAAGCAGGAGTTGTGAAGCAGACAAAAATTATAAGACAGGTACCAAACTCAGTGAGGAAAGAGAATGGTCTTGGGGTCTATGGACAACAGCTACCAGGATTTTGATTGGGTGGTAGATATGAAGCTCAAAGGAAGAGAGGTAGTAAAAGAGAAGAGTCAGTTTGAAAAACTAGTTTGAGAAAAATGGAAGGGTCTGGCAAAGTTTTTTTGTAAAGATCATAGGCATGTTAATAGGGAGCAGGGAAGAAACCACCGGTCAACAGTCAGTCAGGTTGCTGATGTGGAATAATATAGTTCAGAGGAGTTGAGGATATTGATGAATTGGGAGGCCATGGTATTTGAGGGGACATAATATAAAGTCACTAGCATTTGGGTAGTAGGGGAGGAGTGGAAGCCTGAGCCAGGTACTAAACACCTTTTAAAAAGAGAAAATGGAAGTTGTTAAATTTTTAGTAACAGATCTATATGGAGTGTTATGGATAGATGAAATAAACGTCCAAGGAAGAGCAAGAGAGTTCTGAGTAAACGTAGGGCCATAGATTTAGGACCAAAATGTCCTCTTGTCCAACTCCCTAATTTTACAGAAGAGGAAACTAAGGCCCAAAGAAGTTAATTGACTTACCCAACATTCCACAGTAAGCTGTGAAGCTGGAATTTGAATCAAAGTCCTCTGGCTCCAAATTCAGTTTTTACATTACTGTGTCTCACTGCTTCCCCTACACCTCAGTTAGTGAGTGTGACCTAGGTGAAGATCCAACTAAGGAGACTAAGATGTCACAGTGAGGTAGGTAAGAGAACCAGGAAAGAGCTGTCTCGAGAATCTAGAGAGAAAGTGAGTATTAACGACGAGTATTAAGGACAAGACAACATCAAAACCAGCAGAGATGTCAAGAAAGATGAGGATTGAGAAAAGGCCGTTAGATTCAGTAATTACATGTTGCAGAGAGGTCAAAAAGGATAAGGACTGGAATAAAGTCCTTGGAGCTGGTAATTAATAGATTATTGCTAACCTTCAAAAGAGCAATTCGTTGATAAGGTTATAAGCCAGACTTCAAGTTATTGAAGAGTGGGAGATAAGAAAATGTTGATAGTTTAGAAAGAAAGTGTAGATAACTTTCTCTGGGAGTTTGTGAAAGGAAAGAGATATAGAAGAGTACCTTTCAGAAATGGTAGAATCAAGTCAGGTTTTTTAAGGATAGAAGAAATCTGGCCATGTTTCTAAGTATTAGAAAATAGAATAAAGAGAATTTGAAATTAGGGAGTGAGGGATTGACTGAAGGCACAAGGAGGAACCAGGAGAATATGCCATTCAGGATGCAATTAGAAAATTCATCATTTTCAAGAATAATTGCCACTTCTTCCACTGAGACTGGAGTACATGTAAGAGAGAATAGAGAATGATGTTATGTGGTGATGTGGAATGTAGAGTTGGGGGGAAAAGGGAACTCAAGAGATGGCCTTGGTTTTTTTCCAGTAAAGTATTTAGCAAGGCTCTATGATGTGGAACAGGGAGGGAATGGAGTAGGAATCTTACAGAGATTAGAATAAAAATAGAGAGTGAAATAGAAAGTCATGAAGGATAAAAGGATTGATGTACAGCAGAAAGAGAAGCACGGAAGTTTTTTGAGCTGCTGCACACTAATGTAACCAGGTTACATCAGCTCTGGTTTTATGTTGGTTTTTAGTTAGAGATCTATTTTAAGAAAATATTCTGGCAGTTTGTAGAATAGATTGCATGGGAACAAACTTTATCAGGTATCCAGTTTAAAGACTGCTGAAATAGTCCAGAAAAGAAATTTTTAAAAAAGGCTTGAGTTAAGGTCTTGGCAGTAGAAACATAGTAAGGCATAGTTTTAAGAGATAGTATGGAGTTAGAATCAATTGACCTCAGGACTTGATTGAATGTGAGTCCAATTAGGGAAGGAGGAGGATGTCAAAGAAAGAGTTCAAGCTTGGATAATAGTGGGGATGGTTGTCTCCTTAACAAAAAATTGAGAAGCCAAGAGGGAATCGGGGTTTGGGTTGGGAGTGACAGGAATTACGTATTTATACCTGTTGTATTTAACGTGCTGGTGTGCCGTCTAGGAAGAAATGTCCAGCAGGTAGTAAATCTGGTTAGAAAAAAAAATTATGTTGTATTCTGCCTGGTAGTTGAATCTGTTGAAAGAGACTAGTTAACAATGTGAGAAGGCATAAATAAGAGGAGGCAGCTTTTAGTGGGTTAAGAGGAGAAAGAGAAGCCAACAAAATTGCCTCATTTGTATAATCTTGAGTAAGTTACTTTACCCATCCCGACTTTGGTTTTCTCATCTATTAAAAAATGAGGGGATTAGATTAAATCTTCTGCAAGGAAACCTTAGCTGTAAGCCCTATGAGCCTATGTTAAGGGATCATTCTGCTTTACAACAATATCCTCAGCATAATGTTATAGTTACCCTTAAATGTTTAACCATGGGAAAAATATCTTACTGTAGCACGTACATGAATAGTATTTATATAAACAAACATTATATCTAAGCCTAATGTAGTGCTAGGCACATAATAGATACTCAAGAAATTCTTTTTGATATAAAGAGATGATATTTGAAATAAAGAATCAAGACAGTTATGTTCAGTTATATATTGTTAAAATTCACTGGTTACCATTTTTATCCTTTTTTAAAGTCTGTGTTTGAGACAAATCAGGACATAAGCATATTCTTAACATGTACCTTTGAAGTATTGTACTAGGAATTGAGCATGTTATTATTTAAATCTTAAAATATATTAATAATGAAGGAATTAACTCCCTTTTCTGACTCCCTTTTCCTCCGTCCTCTTCACAGATGATCACTGTGAATGCTTCCCTGTTTCCCAGCTCTGTTGCCAACTCATTGATAGCGGTTGGAAATGATGGCCTTCAGGAAAGAGATAGAATGGTTCGGGCTTGTATTGCCATTATTTGTGAACTAGGTAAGAATTATCTACAAACAGAATAAAAATGTAATGGTTTTTAAAGTGTTTCATATTTCTCAGTCATTTAAGAAAATAAACTCTTTAGTCATTGCAGTAGTATACATAAAAGAAGGGTAAGAGCCTGTGATAGATGAAATGGAATAGTCATTCTTCAATAGATCAGTTATTCTTCCTGAAATATGATACCAGTAAATATATCCAGACTCTTTCTAATTTCAGTATTGAATAAATTCTATTGACTTGCAGTCTGATGATGAACACTCAATTGGCCACTAAGTTTAAAGAATAAACTAATTATGCTTAATATACCCATAAATTGATAAAGTAGGAAACAGAAAATAATACTCCTTACAAAAGTAAGATCTGAAGAAACAAAAAATTGCTAGTGCTTTGCATTGCCTTATGAAGAGTGACTATAAAGTAATGAAGATGGCATATGGTATTACTAGTGGAAGCAAAAAAAAATAACATGGCAGGGACTTATGTTTGGTCTTGAAGTAGTAGCACTTTAAAAATCCATTGGTCTTGAGCTGCCTGGTAGTGAAGGTCAACATAAAAATGAGTGCTGATTATTTGGAGCAAAGAATTAATGTAAAATTTTGTATGAGGTTAAAACTATAAGGCATTTAATATTTTTTAAAAGCTAACTGGAATAAAATAAGATAAAGATCAAGAGTTCCTGACTCACCCAAAATATTCAAAGAAAGTAGTGAAGATATCAATAATAATGCCTGACTTGGTCATCAGTTAACCCACAGAATTAAATGAAAATCTTTAAAAAGCACAAGAAAAGGCTCATTCATACTGAGGATTAAACTGTGAGAATTATGGGTGAAGATTTAAATTTCATTGAAGAAAGAGATTCACACTTATGTCACCATATAAGGAAAATTTTTGCTAAGATTGTGCCATCATTTGGAAAACAACCAGTTCTGCGAGGTTTAACAAATTGTATCTTTTAAGGAAAACTAAACAAAGTAACTCTTTTCAAAGGTAATTAATAACAGCTGATCAGATATCTTCCTGATATGACTCAGAAACAAAGCATCAAAATCTACTGTGGAAACCACCAATTTTCCTGAGACCCAAGACCGTCAACATATTGTAGCATAAATGATGAGTTTATTTTTTTGCATTGCTACATATTTCTTCCATTAGTATAACCTTTCCATATGTTAGAAGTTGAGTCCTGTGATGCTAAATCACAGAGTTATGCATACAATGAATATATTCATTCTATCCAGTTTCACAAATGGATGACTACATGCTTTTAGGCTTATTTCCAAAATCATTTGCCCCATTTATTTATAGTTATTTCACTGACAAGTAAGCTCCTATAAGCCTCAGCACCACATTTTTTGGGTACTTCCTTTTTTGGTAGCAAATCACTGGTGACTCAGTTGTAATATTTCAATAAAGAAGGAAATGATTTACCACCTTTTCTAATCAATGTAAGGAAAGTTTGGTGATCAACTTATTTGTCATTGAACACTTTTTTTAAAAAGGTAATGTCATCTTAGGCAGAAGACCAAGATGTCTAGGTTTTAGTCCTGGTTACTTTTAGTAAACTAGCTGTATCACCTGGGGCACATTAGAACTTCTCAGTCTAGATTTCCTCAATAAAAAAGGCAGGTTATACCATCCTGCCTTCATCACATACTTCTTGTGAGGATAAAATGAGATAAAGTATGTGAAATCCCTTTGAAAGCTGCAAAATAAAATATAAATGGTATTATTTAATATTTACTTATATGCTTTCTCTTCTGAAGTATGCCTCAGGAGGCTTTAAGGGACAGTAGAAAGAGCATTGGTTTAGGAGTCAGATGACTTAAATTCAAACCTTGCTGGGTCTCACTTAACTATAAAAAGAAGGGGTGGGGCAGACTCAGTGGTCCCTTCCAGCCCTAGATCTGTGATCCTATAATCCTTTGTTAGTTGAATATTTTACAGTACTCCTACAGGTCCAGGTTAATGCTTATCTTGTATATTAGTCTCTAGTTCTTTTTCTGTTAAAGGTCATATTGATGACTCTTAACAATGTTGCTAGCAGCTGCTGTGGAGGTGAAAGACCAACAACAAAAGCACACAGGAAGGCTGCTAGCATAGGTCCTTTGATCTGCTTTTCTAAGGAAAGCAACTTTAAGGGGTTAACAATCCTATTTTAATTAAACCTACATATACCATTCACTTAGTTCGGGGAGAAAAGCCAGCACCTTGAACTTCAGAGAGAATACAAACAGAAATTACAAGTAGAAATTATATAAACAGCAAATAACACATACCAGTCTATCCATAGCAATAAATATGTAGTTACTAGAGAGAGAAGCAACAACATGGGGCTTTTTCAAAGTGGAGGAGAGGGGTTGTTTCTACGGCTACCCAGAGTCTCATCACCAATACTTCCAAAGAGTGTGCCCCCAAAACAAAATGCCAACCTCAGATCTTATATGCATGTCTCAGGGCCCTGGAGCACTTGATTACCTAAGTGCTGAGAAGCACTCAAAGAACAGCAGAAAGTCCCATTTTGTTTGCCATTACATTTGAAAAGCAAGACTCATCAAAGGTACTTGATTACCTCAGTGCTGAGAGGCACTCCAAAACAAAATATAAAAGGGTCCCAGTTTACCTGCCTCATTCAAACAAAGGCAAGACTCATTAAAGGCCTTAGCATTCCAAAAGAGCAAACTGTAAAAAAGACCCAGCCTAATTACCATAACAATGACTAAGCATTGCTGAGGCTTGGTCACTTAACATAAGTTTTTAGAGCTAGAGGCAACTAGATTTTCTCTTTTCTTGAGAAATTTTCCTGGAACTATGCATCCTAATACCATGCTTGTCTAGCTTAAACTGAAATTTAAAATAGGATGGATTCCACTTTTTCCTATTTTTCTCCTGCCCTTATGAACCTCTCAGAATAGGAATTAAATGGCTGCCCATTCTTCTAAAAGCTTTCTACCTTCTGTGCAAGTATAGATGTATGTAAGGTATATTTGATTAAGCCTTCTTTCCTTGGAGACTTTTTACTCCCTCTATCCACAAATGTGTTTGGACTATGGAATTTGATAGGAAAATAAAAGGGTTATTATAATGTGACCTAGCACAAACAGAACTACATATTGGAAAGTTCTTGAGACGGATATTATAAGGCATTGTTCATGTAGAACTTATTCCACAATATCAGTCATTAAAAGTTTCATATAGAAATGTTGAAACTTTTCAAAAATTCTTTGTAATGTTTAAAGAGTGAATTGTGGCCCAGTGTGTCTGCGTCACTATGACTATATTCTGACTTACAGTGAGTTTTCTATGAAAAAAGATTTTGACCCCCAAATAGTATTAATCCACCCACCTTATTTACCAGACGTGGCTCCAAGTGACTCTTGGCTGCTTTCAAAAATCAAATCCACCCTAAAAGGATGAAAATTTGTCACCATTGAAAATATTCAAAAGAATGTGATGAAGGCTCTGAAGGCATTTCCAAAAGAGGAGTTAAAAATGCTTTGAGCAGTGGCCTGCTGCATTGGAATAAGTGTATAGCCTTCCAAGGTAATTACTTTGAAGGAGACAAAACTCTGATTTGTAAGGTCTCTGGTATGTTAAATCATTAGCATTACTTTATAGTCACCCCTCATATGTAATGATTTATTAAATTTTAGATCACGTATTGAAGGAAAGTAATTGCCATTTTTGTCTGAAAATATTTTTTGCTGTCTCACATGAATATTAATCCTATTGTTGAATATCCAAATTATAATTTACAAGTTTCATATAATCTTTAAATTTATCTGCAATCCACTTTAGCATTACTGAACAAAAAGGTCTTTGTTTTTAAATCACCCATCTTGTTACATACTCAGTATAATTACCTTTTTATTATTTATATACCAGAGAAATTTTTTCTAGTACGATTTATTCTTTTACTTAAAAGTTTTATTTCTTTTCCTTTAGCACTTCAGAATCCAGAAGTGGTGGCTCTCCGCGGTGGACTAAGTACCATCCTAAAAAATGTGATTGATTGCCAGTTAAGCCGAATAAATGAGGCCCTTATTACTACAGTTTTGCACCTTCTAAATCATCCAAAGACTCGGCAGTATGTGCGAGCAGATGTAGAATTAGAGGTAGACATTTTTTTCTTTTTTCAGTTTTATACATTTAAGTTCTTAATTCGAAAATTCACACAGCACAATATCAATTTAACACACTCAGTAATATTTGTTGTACAGTTAAAGCTCATTCATTTTGTCTTCACTAATTAGGGATTTATGATTATTCAGCTTATGTTGATCTCAAGGTTATCATTGGTCCTTCTATGAAGAAAGGACTAACTAATCCTATTTATAAATTGAGGAAGGCAAACTAAGAAGACCTTCACTGTGAAATCCTTTGTTAGCAGCTAAAGTAGTATATTTTTTATTATCCATAATTCATATTTTTATTAATTCAGCTAGGCTTTCTCCAGTTCATCTGAAACAGTGAGGTTAATTGTGTGGAGAACTTACTCAGAATTCTAAGAAGAGATAAGTTCATAGTTATTTGTATGTATACACATTTTTATCATTTACTGTATCCTAGATTTATTACTTTAAGTTAGGGGCACAATCAAAGGGTGAGTAAGTGATTAGTGAAGGGTGATTAAAGTGATAAAACAGCAATGTTGATAAATTTTCAAATAACCATTGGTGATCTCTGGCCTCAATGAAGGGCTTTATATATGAGAATATTCTTGGATTAGTCTGATATTATAGTTATATTAAGTTTGTTAATTTGGTATGGATGCTGGATATCTTTGGGTATTTTGAGCTTTCAGTTTATGAAACTAAAGTTAACTTATCTCATGAATTAATAGGATTATAAGATCATAGAATTAGATCTGGAAAGGACCTTGTAGGTCCTACAGTCCCACTCCTTCATTTTATAAACAGAGAAACCAAGACCCAGAGAGGTTAGTGACTTGCCCACGGTAGGAAGTAGCAGAGCCACTATTTGAACCCAATACCCACTGACTCCCAACCTACTACTCTGCTGAATATACAGCATTCTTCTTAAAAGCAAATTCTACATTCATTGTTTAAAGGAATCTTAAGGGCGTAAACTAGAATCAGTGATGTTTTACTTGTGAATTTTTTAATCTTATTTGGAACAAGATATTAATTCTTAAATTGGAGAGTTAGTAAACTGTTTAGTTATTTGCACACAGTAATGTATTACTAATGCTCTAAAGTTCACAGTAGACCTTTACCTTTGGACATATTTGCTTATGCTTTTTCTTGGGGGGGAGTGGGGGAGGCTTAATGAGACCTTTTAAATGAAGCAGAGAAGAATGGTCTTCGGGAAACAAGTAGTAAATTCACCACCCCCTACCCCCACCCCACCCCCGAAGTGGGGAAAACATGGAAATAAAAATGGATAGATAGGAAACTTTCATTTCTCATCACTGCTGAAGCCAGGATCATTTATCCTAAGATGGAGATGATCCTCAACATTTACAAAAATTCACCTCTTTGCTTACATGTGAACAGTGTGCTAAGTGGAAAAAGTGCTATTATCTGAATGAGAAGACCTGGGTTCAAAATCTGGCTCTGCTGTTTTTGTTTACCTATATGACCTTGATTGAGTGACTTAGCTGGGCCTCAATTTTCTCATCTGCAAAGTGAAATTATTGGACTAGATGACTCTGACTGTCCTTTCTATCTCTAAATCAATAGTCTTATGATCCTAATAAATCTGTTACTGGCAAATTCAGCCTTTTATCTAAAACACTGATCTCTCCCTTTTTTTTTTCCGTATAGAAGCTGTTTTGAATCTTGATAGACACAAACTTGATTGACATATACATTCATTTTATATAGACTTCTCCCTTTGTTCAGCCTGTCTTGAATTTTGCTACCTGTACTTTCTGTTCTCACTTAAATGAAAAAAGTCCTATTTTAAAACATTTTTTAAAAATGAAACTAAACTTCCCCCCCCCCCCCCCCCAGGATTACTCTTTGTTTACCAGTGCTTTTTACTTATTTCATTACCCAAGTTAGCTTAAATTCTTAAACAAATTCTCTTGGAATAAAATTAGCAGGAAGTAAAAATAAATTCACTTTACTTATTATAAAGATAATATGGTCATAACAAGCACTATTCTTTATTTTTAGAGAATCTTAGCACCATATACAGATTTTCACTACAGGCATAATCCAGACACAGCAGAAGGACAGCTCAAGTAAGTGCCAGATGTTCCCTATTAATAGAAGATTCACAGTATGCTACTTACTTTCTTCTTTAATTTTCAAAGTTTGTATTGTCAGCAATCTCTTGAATGCTACTGAAAATTAAAGGGGAGGTAATGACTTTGTGTGTATTCTTTGTTTTCAATAAAATGTTTGTTTTTCAATAAATGTTTGTTTTCAGTAAATGTTTGTTTTCAATAAAAACGTAACATGAGCTTATTATTAAGATTTCATTCAAATGTAGATCTCTAAGAGCATTAAAGCTTCAGGAATTGTAAATCTTACTTTCATTTTTTTATTGACGAATGTGTGGGGTAGAATGGGAATAATCTTACAATATTTGATTTTTGTAACTTATTCTAAGAATGAAAGGATTGAGAGTAAAAGAAAAAGAAACACCAGGGTTGGGGAAAAAAATGGAGATTGCTTTAACAGAGTAAATGCTTGTTCCAAATCAGGAAGACTTGGGTTCAAATACTTAATCATCAGGCATTTACTATGTACCTACTATGGGACTATAAAGACAAAAGTGAAACAGCTCCTGCCCTTAAGGAGCTTACATTCTATCGAGGGGAATATGCACGTATGTAGGGGATGTACAAAAACAATACAAAGCAGATATGAGGTCACCTTGTGGGAAAGGTGCCTGGGACCAAGGAAGGCCTCCTATAGAAAATAACAATCACCCAGTGACTTGTGTGACCTCAACAAGCCCCTTAACCTCCCAGTACCCTGGGCAACTCTTTAAGGATGAGAATGAGTTAATTTTCTCATAATGAGTTTCTTTTCAAGCAGGTGCATGGGATAGAAATACAAAAGTGAAAAAAATCATCACCATCAGGGCACTTACATATTACTAGGGGGATGCAATATGTTTACAGATAAATGCAGAATATATGCACAATAAGCAGTGATAGGGTGAAAATTTACTGATAACTGGGAGAATACCTTTTGTTCGAAGCAAGCATTATTCAAATTGAGTTTGGAATGGAGCTGTCAGGTTCAAGTGGTAGAGGTGAGGTCAAAGGGCGTTTCAGTAGGATAGATTTGAGTGGGGAGAGACTGTATGCAGAAATACTTATTAGGAAGCTATGAATTCTAGGTGAGGAATGATAAGAGTTGAGGAAAAGGATGATTGTGTGAGGAGAGAAAAAAGGATGGATGCAAGAGATGGTAAAAAAGTAGACTTGGCAACTGATTAGATAATGAGGGTTGAAGGAGAAGAAAGATTTGAATGTAATCCTTAAGTAGAGAACCTGGGTAACCAGGAGAATGGTGGTGCTCTCAACAGGTATAGGGAACTGAAGAGGAAGAGGTGAGTTTGTATACATTGAGTTTGAAATGCCTGTGAAATATCCAGGCAGTTGGTGTTACAGGAATGAGTCTCAAGAGAGAGATATGAGGGCTGGACTTTTAAGTTTTGGCATCAGATGACAGTTTGCATACAGATGATAGCTAAATCAGTGGAAGCTGATAAGATCACCTAGTAAAAAGAGGGGAGAGCCCAGAACAGAGTCTGAGTACTGTTCATGTAGGGAGTACAGCATGGAAGATGAACCTGCAGAGGAGACTAGTGAAATCACGTCTGGATACCTCTGAACATATTTCTCTGGGTAGTACTCGAAAGCTTTAAACTTTATCATTTTCACCACTTTGATTCCTACATATTCTGTTTCTTAATAGAGAGGATCGAGAAGCACGGTTCCTAGCTAGTAAAATGGGAATAGTAGCAACATTCCGATCATGGGCAGGTAAGTTCCTTCAATCTCCCTCATGAATTTGACTTACCATATTTTAGAGTCTTCTTGTTGCATATGACTCCCTTCCAAAAACTGTCCAGTATGCTCATAAAGTTATTCTGTACTTGTAAAGACTTCATTTCCTTCTCCCTTTAAAAGAAGTGCTGAGCTTAATTTTCTTGTTCAGGTTCTAGATAACATTGAAAGTGGCATCTAGGATAAGAAGGAAAGTGACTGAATGGGGGAAAAAATCTTTGATAAGGGATTGATGAGAGATATATAAACAATATATATATAACAAATAGTCATTCCCCAACAGCAATGCAAAGTATTCAAAACCACATTAAAAAAATGCTCCACATGACTAATAATAAGAGAAATGTAAATCAAAACAATTCTAAGGTTTCATTTCACATGCTACAAATTTGCAAAAAAGACAACATTGTTGCAAGGGTTGTGGAAAGATAGGCATACTTAACCATTTTCGAAAGCAGTTTGGAATTTTGCAAATAATGTGACTAAAATGTCTATGCCCTTTGAACCAGAGACTATTACCTTCCTTATACCCCTAGGAAGCCTTGATAAGAAAAAAGTCTCCAGCACTTTCTGTGATAGCTAAGAATTGGAAACAAAGTATATGCCTGTTAATTAGGGAATGGCTAAGCAGATTGTGGCAATAGATAATATAATATAATATTACTATGCTGTAAAAAATGATACGTGTGATGAATACAGAAAAGCATAGAAAGATCCATATGAATGGATGCAATGAAGTAAACAAAATGGAAATGAAAATAATACACCAAAAAATGTAAATGTAAGAAAATTATTAAGATCAAGTGGGACTTGAAATAAAGAGATAGGAGAAGACACTCTGTACCTACTCCTTTGTGGAAGTAGGAGGTCCATAGGTATTAGATACTGCGTGTTTTCAGACTTTTTCAATGTACTGATCAGTCGTGGGGACTTTTTATTTTGCTTTCTAAAAGATACCTTTTTGTCACGAAATGGCTGTCTGGGAAGATTAAGGGGAAGAATACATAGGGTACTATGGTGATATAAGAAATAAAATATCAATAAAAACCTATTTTAAAAAGTAAAGAATTTGATTGGGAACTACTCAACAAAATAAATAAAAGTACGCTTTAAAAAAAGAGGAGTCTCACTTCCGTTCCCTCTGAGATTTTTTTCCCTTCAAAAACTCATTTAGCAGTAGCCACAGTGATTTAGCGTTTAACACATACACACACACACGTATGTGTGTATATATATATATTTGAGTTTAAAAATAGAATAAGAAAATTAAAATAAATTTTATATTATTCAGTTGAGAAGTTATTTGTATGCACTGGAAAGTGTTAGTCAAGATTAGAAAGAATATTGTTTATATAATTTATACTAGAATAATATTTTAAATTCTAGTTATAGCCAAATTGTTACAGGTGTTACTTGTTGGTTGAAGTATTTGATTGCAGTAGATAATTATGTTTCTATGTTTTTTTTTCCTTTTTCCTCAAACAGGCATAATTAGTTTATGTAAGCCTGGCAACTCTGGGATCCAGTCTCTCATTGGGGTACTTTGTATACCAAATATGGAAATTCGGGTAGGTAAAATGTTTTGAGTGGTTGTTTCTTCTTGACTTTTTAGCCACACCTCTCTTCTTGGCAAGGATCATAGATAGTACCCTAAATTTAGATTTGTAAAGGATTTTTCAAGGTCATCTAATACAGCTGTCTTACAGATGAAGAAACAGGAGCTCAGAAAGGGCAAGTAACTTGCCGAAGGCCAACTTGGTAGTGAGAGACAGAGTTAGGATACAAACTCAGGTGTTCTGATTCTAAATCTGATACACTGTGCCTTGCTGACCCTTCAGTTAGAATAGAGACTTTGAAATTAAATAGGATAACATTCATTAAGACCTTTGGTATAGTAGAAAAGCAATAGAATGGAAATCAGAATAGCTGATTTTCAGTTCTGGGCTTTTACTTGGTTGTTGTATGACCCTGAGAAAGTCACTCGATTATGATGATCATGATGGACCTCAGTTTCCTCATCTGTAAAAAGATAGAAGTAGAACTAGGTGATTACTAAGGTCCTTTCCAGGGTTAAGATTCTGTAGTTCTGTGTTTATACATTTTGTTCTCCAATATGTATGGATAGTGTTCTGTAATGTACATCAATACTTTTGTTGTTGTTGAATTGTTTTTCAATCATGTCTAACTCTTCATGACCCATTTTGGGGTTTTCTTCGCAAAAATAGTGGCGTGGTTTGTCATTTTCTTCTCTGGCTCAATTTTACAGATGAGGAAACTGAGGCAAACAGGGTTAAGTGACTTGCCCAGGATCACAATAGTAAGTGTCTGAGGCCAGATTTGAACTTAGGTCTTCCTGACTCCAGGTCTGGCATTCTAGTCACTGTGCCATCCAGCTTCCTTTGTTTCTCTGCTTTAGAGAAAAATGTGCTATTGAAAAGTGCCATATCAATCCAAACTATTAGTATTCCTGATTTTTAAAAGATTGAAGATTAGTAAAACATACTTATTTACAGGGCACATTCATAAACTTGAGAGGCATTCAGGAGCATTCAGATTGATGGTTTTGCCTTTGATTCATTCTAGTTGTAAGAAAATGAGTAGTTCTTATTGCTAAAATACATAGAGAACTGAGTCAAATTTATAAGAATACAAATCATTCCCCAATTGATAAATGGCCAAAGGATATGAACACACAGCTTTCAGATGAAGAAATTAAAGCTCTCTGAATTCATATGAAAAAATGCCCCAAATCACTATTGATTAGAGCAGGCCTACACAACATACAGCCCAAGGCTGCTTGCAGCTCATCAAAGGATTTTAGGTGGTCTGTGAAAAATGTGGGGTTGCCGCTCCACCTGCTCCTGTTCATCACGTGACCTGCCACAACTAATGGTCATCAGTCTGTCTCTAGTCTAACCTTTTTGTGGCCTGAAGAAGTTTATAAGTTGTGAAGGTCTGTATTAGAGAAATGCAAATTAAAACAACTCAGAGGTACCTCCTCACACCTATCAGATTGGCTAATATGACAGAAAAGGAAAATGATAAATGTTGGAGATGTGGGAAAATTGGGACACAAATGACGTTGGTCAGGTTGTGAACTGATCCAACCGTTCTGGAGAACAATGTGGAACTATGCCCAAAGGGCTATAAAACTGCTTACCCTTTGATCCAGCAGTACTTCTTTGAGGGCTGTATCCCAAAGAGATCATAAAAAAGGGAGAAAGACCCACATACACAAAAATATTTATAGCAGTTCTTTTTGTGGTGGCTAAGTATTGGAAATTGGAATGCCCATCAGTTGGGGAATGGCTGACCTAGTTGTGGTATATGAATGTAATGGAATACTATTGTGCTCTAAGAAATGATGAGCAGGTAGATTTCAGAAAAACCTGGAAAGACATAACGTAAACTGATGCTGAGTGAAGAGAGCAGAACCAGAACATTTTACACAGTAACAGCAGCACTGTGTAGTGACAAACTGGTAGACTTACGTCTTCTTAGCAATACAGTGATCTAAGGTAATTCCAGAAGATTCATGATGGAAAACGCTATCCACATCAAGAAGAACTATGGAGTCTGAATGCAGATTGGAGCATGCTATTTTCTCTCTTCTTTTTTTCTTGTGATTTTTCCCTTTTGTTCTGATTCTTCTTTCTCAACATGACTAATGTGGAAATACGTTTAACGTGATTGTACATGTATAGACTATGTCAAACTGCATGTCATCTTGGGGAGAAAGAAAAATTGGAACTCGATATTTATAAAAATGAATGTTGAAAGCCACCTTTACATGTAAGTGGAAAAAAAAATACTATTAAATGGGCCAAAAAAGATGGCAGTTACTTACCCTGTCAGAACCCCCAGATGTATTTCTTAAATGATATGTCTGCATTGATGGAAGAAGTTTCCAGAATAGAAGATCTCTACATTGATGAAAGGACAGGTCCTAGACCTGCAGTGTCCTTCCCCACCTCGATTTTTTATTTACAAATTTTAAAAATACTTTACGATTACTTTCCCTCTTATTCTTTGAGGCAAGAAAGGAGGATAAACCATGTTGGATTGAAGATGGAAGAAATTGGAAATACTAACTATTTAAAGAACAAAAAAAACTGAGAGGAAAGAACATAGGCAAATAGAAAGGCAGAGGGAAGGGAGTAAGAGGCAGTATAGTGTAGTAGATAGAGAGCTGGCCTTGGTTTTTTTTTTTTTTTGGAGGGGGGAAGGCAAGGCAATTGGAGTTAAGTAACTTGCCCAAGGTCATACAGCTGGTAAGTATCAAGAGTCTGAGGTCGTATTTGAACTCGGGTCTTCCTGACTCCAAGACTGGTGCTCTACTCACTGCGCCACTTAGCTTCCCCTGGCTTTTTATTTAAGGAAGGCTTGGATTAGGTCCTACCTGTGACACAGTAGCTTTGTTACCCTGAGCAAATCACTCTCAGTGCCCAGCCAATTCTGTAAGACTGGGTGTTGCACTGAAGGTCTACATTAAAAGAGGAAGCTGCTTAATGGGATCTCCTTACACAGATGAAATGACATCTTTAGTTTTATTTTAATGGAACAAAAAGATTGTGAATAAAAAATTGATCACTGAAAGGACATTGTTTTTTAAACATTCTTTTGGATGCTAGCCTTCTCTTTGCTTTGTGCTATAGTAAGTTTCAGTGGAAAAATTCAAGGCAGAAGGAGTCTACCAATCAGCAATGTTACTGGATTCTTCATTGCTATATACTGTAACATTATATATTGGCTCATGTATTGGTCAGGCTCCACTAAGCCCAAGATGCCTGACAATTTTAGCCAGGTAGGGAATTTCACTTGTTAAATTTCCTTATTGAAGCCTCTCATTCGTAGTAATTTGTTTAATCATTCCTACAGGAAAAAAGAAGCCTAACCTATAATAGAGCAAAGCTGTACTATGTCCTCTTGCACACGTAAATCAAATCCAAGGTCACTGCCAAATCCTTCTGATTCTTCCTAGGCTACATAAGTGGAGGAGGGAATAATCAGGCTTTCAACACAGCTACTGTGGTATACTCCAGTTTTTCTACTACTACCTCTCCCTTTGGTTTCAATGTGTCTTGTTTACCTCTCAGATGAAGAATATAGGACCAATAGCCCACATTCACAGTATTTCAGTTTGTATAAATTCCTTTACCAAGAACATACCAGAAATTAAAAAAAATAAATTTCAGGTTAAAGTGCACATTTTGTCTTAAAAGCTTTATACATAGTGTGGGAGAGGGAGCATTGGACTTGGAATCAGATGACCTAGGTCCCAGATTTTATGCTTTCTAACTGGGTGTTTCTGGGCAAGGTACTTAATCCATCTGAGCCTCAGTTTACTCTTCTACAAAAGGGAGATAGTAAGTTATACCACCTACCTCACAAGATTGTTGGAATTAAATGAAAAGCTATATAAATGTGAGCTATATAAAATATGACTCTTCATACTTGCAGCAGGGTCTGCTTGAAGTTCTGTATGATATATTTCGTCTGCCTCTACCTGTTGCGACTGAAGAGTTCATTGAAGCACTGCTCAGTGTAGGTAGGTATTGAAAACAAGGTGCAGTCATTCTTGCATATCTTTTTCCTGCTAAAAATTGTCATTTTATCATTACAGTTATCCCTTCCACTTTGTGGGGTTTAGGGACGCAGTGCCCCCATGATCTGGAAAATCTGTGTAAAATTTTTTAGATGAACCAATTCAAATTAAAGTGAGCAGAACCAGTAGAACAGTTTGCACAATAATAATATTGTAAAGATAGTCAACCTCGAAAGACTTAGTAACTAATCAATACAGTGACCAGCCATAATTCCAAAGGTGCAACAAAGCCTGTTGATGGAACATGCTGCTCATCTCTAGACAGAGCAAATGGACTCAGTGCAGACTGAAACACATTTTCTTCTTCTTCTTTTTTTTTATTTGGAGGAGATGGGAGTGGAGTGGAGTAAGGAAATGATTGATGGAGAGCATGACTATATGAATATTCATAATGGATTATGTTTATCTTGCCTTTTTAATGAGTAGGGGAGAGGGAGGAGGGAAGGAGAAAATTTGGAATTGAAAATAAAATTTTGAAAAATAGCTAAGATTTAAAATACACACGAAGAGGAAAAAAAAAACCAAGGGACCTTTAGTGACTGCAAGATCACTGTAAGGAAACTGTGATTTGACTGTTAGGAAAATTAATTTAGTCTTATAATATCCTGTAATAGTATTACTTAACTAGAGAGTGCAGAACTGGAATGTTGTTCTCTGTTCTGAATGCTACATTTACTAGGGAATTTGACAAACCACAGTGTGCTCAGCTTTCTTTATTCACTCTCTGAAGAGGAAAACCTGAAACTGTGTCATGAGTATGACATTGTGTTGTATCATATATTGAAGGAACTGTGGATATTCAGCTTAGAGAGAACTTAGAACAGAACAAATACCTATCTAGAGAGAGAGAAAAGATAGCCCTTGCTCTCAGTGAGCTCACAGTCTAATGAGGAAGACAACATGCAAATAACCAGGTACAAACAAGCTATCTACAGGCTAAATGGGAAATAATTCACAGAGAAAAAATACTAGCATTAAGGGGGATCAAGAAAGGCTTTCTGGATGAGGTGGGATTTAATTCATACTTGAAGGAAGCTGGAGAAGCAAGGAGATGGAAGTGAGAAGTTAAACATTAGAACACTTTTTAAATAGGAAGAAATATTTGCCTCATTTTCTGTAATTCTAGAGTGTAAAACAAGGTTTCTTGGCCACAAGTTACAAAGAGGTAGATTTAAGTTTAATATGAAGAGGAACTTCCTAACATCCCCAAAAGGTATGGCATGCTTTATGAGGTAGAATTCTAAGCAATTAAGGTATTCAGGCAGATATTAAGTAATTTTTGGTGAATTTGTAAAGGAATTTCATCTTCAGTATAAGAGTTGAACTTGATATTATATTGGGTACCTTCCAGTTATAAAATCCTGTAAGGAAACGAGATCTAAGTACACAATTCACCAGCTATTATTTAACTATGAATAATCAATATTTAAACACAAATATCCATTGTAAATACTGTTTAAGTATTCATCAAATGTCCATTTCAAATAAGTGATATTTTTCTAGCTTTTGATTATATTTTGTCTGATAATCTTCCAGATTTCTTCTGAGTACAGCAGAGTGTTACCAAAAGTGATACAGTTTTTAAGAAAGAAAGCTGTGATAGGTACATTTCTTGGTTCCTAATGTTAGCATTTTTATTGATTTTAGATCCAAGTAGATTCCAAGATTGTTGGAGACTTTCAGATGGCTTTGTAGCAGCTGAAGCTAAAACTATTCTTCCCCACCGAGCCAGATCCAGGTAGAATATAGTGACAGCATACTGTTGCATTTTTTATTAGAATTAGTGTTTTTTTCCTAAATCATATAACATGACGAAAAACATTTAAACATTTTTGTGTTAATATGTTTGTAGACCAGACCTCATGGATAATTATTTGGCATTGGTACTTTCTGCTTTCATTACTAATGGACTTTTAGAGGTAAGTGAAATTATCGTAAATAGTATTTCAGAATTTACCTTATTTTTTTCTGATGATTTCTTTCAAAACAGCAAAATTTACTTCACCAATGTATAATGAGAGCCAATTTAATTAGAACACTGAACTAGGAGTGAAAAGACTTATTTTCCTTATTTAGAAAGTAAGAGTTAATGAATAATTCCTTCCTAGCTCTTAACTCATGAAATTGTTAGAAGGAAGCATCAAATGAGATATATTACATTGAAGAACTCTATAAATGACATAAAAATTATGTTAATTTAACCGACATTCTTTAAGCACTTATTTTGTACAGGTGGTTGTGCTGGACATTGATGAGTACTAAGTTTAGAGAAGACACATACCCTACCTTTAAACAGTTTATAGTTTGGTAGGGGTCTGCAACATATAAATAACTACAATACAGAATTTTCCCTAATAATTTCATAGGGAATTGCAAACAAATTGCCCTGTGAAGGCTTGGAAAGAGAGAAATCATGGGCTAGGAGGTCAAGATGGGCTTTGCGAAAGGCCTGCCATTTGAGATGAGCTGTAAAAGAATGTAAAAATTTTAAGAGGATGGGGAGTAGACAGAGAAGGAAGGCAATCCAGACATAAAGAATCCAAAGGATGAAAAATCTAGGGCCTCTTAAGAAACGGTTTGATCGATAATTGACATATGTAGAGGAGAATAGTGAGAGAGCAACCTAGAAGGGTAGAATGGTACCAAAATTGTGAGGGTCTTGAATGCCAGACTAAGGAGTTTGAGCTTGAAATGTGGACTAATATGATCATATTTACGCAGAAGGAATCCATAATCTTTTAACTTTTTGCAATAGCATGGCAGAGGAGATTAAAGGCTTAGAGACATACAGTCAATTATGCTATAATTCTTGTTTTGAAAATGCATGTTTGTTCTAATGTGATTGATATATTAGGGGCCAATTTGAACACAGTGCAAATTTTGCATGTGCTTATATGCAAGAATGTGTAAAACTGCACTCAAATGAACTGAACTCACATAGAAATACACAGAATTCCTGCATGCACACACCTCAGACATTTACAAGCTACCTCAGTTCATAGTGTATGTTTTCCTTACAAGGTAGTTTTTTTCCGTTATTTTGCTTTTGAGAACTTTTACATATTAAAAAAAAAATGCAACATCCCACACATCTGAGTACTTTGCTTCAAAATTGCCAAGCAGAGAATGCAAAAGGAAAGCTTTAAATGTTGAAGAGAAGCTCGAAATAAAATATTTTTGAAAAAAATGAGATAATACGCATGTGATATCTCCCAGGCAAAAGGCATAAAAGAATCCACATTATGGACCATTAGAGACAACTTGAATGAAAATCTACAAGAGCTGTGGGTGGTTTCTCCTTCACTATCCCTAAATTGCTTGGGCTGCCTTCCCGCCCCATACTGCATACCTCTGTCTCCCTCCCAGCCCCCAGCCATTGTCTTTGCCAGCTCTGTCTTCATAGGAACCGCATTACCACTATTTAATAATAATAATAGCTCATTTATATAAGTGTTTACTATGTGCCAGGAATTGTGCTTAGTGCTTTACGATTATCTCATTTGATCTTCACAACTCTGGCAGGTAGGTGCTATTATTATCCCTAGTTTACAAATGAGGAAACTGAGGCAGACAGGTTAAATAACTTGTTTAGGGTCATAGAGTATGTGTCCGATGCTAGATTTGAACTAGAGTCTTCCTGAATCCAGGCCTGGCACTATCTACTGCACTACCTAGCTGCCTCTTTATTTATTGTAGTATTTACATATTTCTTAACCATATAACATGTATTAAACTGTGCTGCTGTTTTTATTAAATCCTAATTTGTTTTATGTCACTAACAGAGTTTTTGAGTGTTGTGCCTCTTACCCCATTTTTACTATAAACTCTGTAGTTTTTGCTGTTCCATTTTGCTTAGCACACTGATTTTTAGGAAGGTATATGTCTCCTTATAGGAAAAGTGACTACATTTGGAGTCCATAGCACTAGTTCTAGTGAATAGTAATAAAAAGCACTAGTTCTAGTGAATAGTAATAAAAAGTCTATACTAGTCTGGTGGCATCAGGAGAGAAAAGGTGAATGCAAGAGATTTTAAAAGTGGACTTGTTCTTAGTAACTGAGATATGAAAGATGAGGAAGAGGGAAGAGTCCAAAAAAGTGACATTAAGATGTTAAATGTGGAAGATTGGGTGAATGGCAATGCTTCTGACAGAGTCGGAAGGAGAAGCACATTTCTAAGGAAAAATTAATTAGATTGAGAATGAAATGAAATGAGAAAGTATAGGCATATATATAGGGTATGTTTAGTGTGGCCGTACCTACCCTAATGTGTCCAAAATAATAGAGTATTATGTTTCATTTTTAAATTTGTTTAGTTTATTTAGTTTAGTTTAAATTAGTTTAGTTCATTTTTTTAAGTTTAGCTAAATTTTATTTCTTTAGTTTGATAAATAAAAATAATTCCTTTATTCAGTATGTTTGCCTTTTAAAAATTTCCCTGGGTGTACATTATAATGAAATATGCTGCACATGGTTGTGGATAGTAAGAATGTGAGAAGATTTCTCAAGAGTGATAAAAATGCAAGCTAAGATTATGTACCATCAATTTATAGTAGGTAAAATTAGCCTGAGACATTACATATCTATTATGAAATATTACAGCAATTTTTTCTTTTCTTTCCTTCCCTCCCCCCCAAAGGGTTTGGTTGAAGTAATAACAAGCAGTGATGACCATGTCTCAATTAGAGCTACAATCCTATTAGGGGAACTTTTACATATGGTAAGCCTAATGTCTTATGAATTCAATATACTATGATTTTATTAAGTTCATGGCTTTATAAATAACTCTTTAAAATGAATTATCTTTATAATTATGGGGGGGGGGAATATTTCTTCCACATGTCTCTTGATACTTTATATTTCAGTCCGTAGTTGCTTACTACATTAGCTTAACTGAAGTCTTTTTTCTTATTCCTTCTTTTGGCATGGAGGTATACCTGAGTTTTCAAAGACTATGCCGGCAGAGCATAAACCTTCAGAGGGTCTGATTATATAAGTTTAGAGAGGGTCATCATCATATCGTCTGGAGGGTGTTGAATTTTTCAACTTTAGCAGTTCTCAAAAACATTCTTTGAAATCACAATTATGCTGTGCATTAGTGGCCTGCACTGATAATTCAAAAGTTATTATCATCCGTACTTTTTAGATTAACAAAGTCTTATACTCACTGTATAGATTGATACTCCATAGCCATCCAGATCTTTACTTCTCTCTAACTTCCCACTCCAAAAGCCAGTAAATCACATGTAGTAGTTACCCAGTTGGATATATAGCAGATGCAGAAAACTCTTGTGCTCAAACTACTACTGTATATAAAGAAGTTCATACAAAATTGTCTTATTTTAATAGAAATGTATGTATAAGTTTGGAGCAATTTTTGTTTTGCTTTTCTTGCTAGGTCAGCAACACATATAACTGGGAGACTGTTCTGAGTAAGCTATTTGCCCCAAAAAGACTGACTCCCTCTGCTATTGATGCCTGTTATCAGAGCATAAATTTAGTTCAACAGATTGACAGATTTAAATTCAACAACAGTTTATTCATCATATACTATGTGAGCACTGTGTTAAGTGCTCAGGATACAAAGGTGTTAAATTACAGTCCTTGCCCATCAGAAACTTATATTCTAATAAATCATAAATTGGAGCCAAGATAATAGGAGAGAAAGGGTAAAAATAAACCTAAAATACTAGGAGAGAGGGAGGTGGGGGAATGCCAAAAAAACATTTTAAGTGTGTGAAGATAAAATAGGCTAGCCCAACCTCTTTGTCATTTATCGGCAAGTAAAATAAGTGCTTTGACAGATAAATAGAAAGCATTATCTACTATCTCCTTTCCTCTCCTAGCTTCTAGACCTTTTAAAATTGCGTTTTATAGTTTCTAACTTCAAAGTTGGCTTCTCTTGGAAAAATAATTATGGTGTTTGATGTAAAGAAAAATGAGATGATTTCAATAGTAATTGCAGATTGATGATCAATTGAAGAACAGTTCATTTTGGTTTCTTTTACCCCCTGTAATGCTGAGCAGATATTTTTGTTCCCTCAGTAAGGGTCTACAGGCTTTAAAGTTTTACGTTGGATTTGAGACCTGACCCAAGGCATCCTTAACAGTAACAATACACACTCAAACTCATACCACTTTGTCTTATTTCCCTATTTTTTTATTATACCAATATTGGCTTTCCAAAGAGACAAGCCAAATCAACATCTCACTAAATGTATATTTAGGTGTCATTTCAAACTGTAAGAATGATTTAAAACTTTTATTTAGAGAGTATTATTTAGGATAAATTAGGCCCAATGATTTCAGATTCCTATACTCATGTAAGAAATTTTTCAAGAAGATAACCAGTTTGAATTCATTTGAATGCCACTTAAAAAAAACTACATTGAATTAAAAGGCCTGTGAATAATGGGCTCTGCATGATTTGTTTAATGTAATATGAGTATAAATATATGTATCTTCCATATGCATATATGTTTATACACATATCCGTCACTGAAATCTTCGATATCTTATCCTTGCATGGAGGTGACCTTGGGTTCTTGAGCACAACTTTGGTTGGTCCTTCCAAGCTGGAAAGCGTTCAAGTACAGGTGCTTCTTGCCTGACTATGTCTATTGTCTGAAGACTAGCCTCTGTAGGTTTGTAGAACCTCCTCTCTAGAGGTTTAGCTGCATGGTAATTTTATTTTTTAGCCACAACAACTGATAAAGACCATCTTTTAAGGTGTAGAGGGGTTGCAATCTGCATTGGTAAAGGGAATTACCCACACTGATAAAATCACAGATCATTTAAGTAATGAAATCAGCCTTTTATGGTATATTCATGTGGTATTTGTTTTTAGGCAAACACAATCCTTCCTCATTCACATAGCCATCATTTGCACTGTTTACCGACATTAATGAATATGGCAGCATCCTTTGACATCCCTAAAGAGAAAAGACTGTAAGTATGAGCTATCTCACATCTTTAAAGATACTTAGCATGTGTCGGTTCTATTATAATTACTTTAAGTTCACCTATATGGTATTATGACAAGTTTTTAGTGCAGGCAAGGAAAAAAACGTTCACAACATGCAAAAATGCATAGCAGTTCTCTTGTACATTATATAACTGGTATGGCACTAAAATCACATGAGGATTCTTCATTACTCTTTTGCCACAAGTTGTTTGGGGTCATTCATGTAGACTACCTGCAACAGTGATAATTTTTGACAAAAAGAAATAAGTAGTATTGGAGAATTTAAGTTTTTAGGTATATCATTTTAAATATTGTAAATATGAAACGAAAATTGTATTATAGGCACAGACACCTCTCTAGATTCTCAGTACTAAAATAGTTATAGACAAAATTTGTGAAAACAAGAAAAGTGAACTATCACTGGAGTTGCTGTGCTTAAAACTTGGACAAGGAAGAATTTGAGAGAGCTAGGTTAAACGGGGAAGGTGAGCTGGGTTTGTAGAAGTTTACCATAGGCAATTGGAGACTCATATCAGCCTAGTTCCATTTGTGCTTTCCTCACCAAAATTTTAAAAACTTAAATGACCATGCTGTGGCACTTGGTACCGTACTTTATATTTGCTTTCTGGTTCAGTTCCACATCTGTCACCTCTCTCTCTTCCAAGAAATAGTCTACATTTTTAGGGCTGAAAGTATGAGTTAGGATCAAGACTGCTGAGAAATTTAGTAGCCCAATTTCATCAGTTGTTTTGCAAAATCTAGGAAGTATATTAGTGACTCTTTTATGGAAATCCAAAGAAAAATGTGGTCCCATAATTTTTTTAATTAACTATCTCTTGCATTAAAATTCTACATGCTGTGGTCTGATTTGCCATAGTAACAACTTTTAAGGAATTTATGCTTTGTTGTAGTAATAATTACTAATTTTTTTTCCTTATTAGGCGAGCCAGTGCAGCTCTGAACTGCTTAAAACGCTTTCATGAGATGAAGAAACGAGGGCCTAAGCCTTATAGTCTTCATTTAGATCACATTGTTCAGAAAGCGATGGCCACACACCAAAAAAGAGATCAGTACCTCCGAGTTCAGAAAGATATTTTTGTTTTGAAGGTATTTATGTGAAGCCTGAATTTAAGTGATTTGTGACATTTCTTAATTGATACTGTGCATGTAATTTTGTCTAAAAAATATTTTCATTTTCATAATTCTAATTTATTTTCTTTTCTCTGGGAAGCATTCAGATTTAATATTTTAATGTTAATAGATTTTAGATGCCACTTGTCACATCTATGATTGAATTATATCCTTAAATGATAGAGCTTTTTGCGGGGTAGAAAGGCACATTGTAAATTTGGGTTTAATTTTTTTGTGTGTATCTGATTAATTTGCTGCAAAATAATTTTCCTTCCCACTTTCTAATGGTTCAGGATACAGAGGAAGCTCTTATGACCAATCTTAGAGACAGCCAAGTTCTTCATCATAAAGAGAATCTTGAATGGAATTGGAATCTCATAGGCACCATTCTTAAGGTAGGACAGAGCATTTTGTGATATGATGAAATGGGTTTACGTATATACTTCTTATTGCTTCAGATCCCGTTTTTGATTGTTGGTTTTTAATACCTCCATAAATATTTAGGAATTGATGGTTTAAAAGACAGTTTCTACATAATCCATTATCTTTTTTCTAGTGGCCAAATATAAATCTAAGAAACTATAAGGATGAACAATTACACAGGTATGTAAGAACTACATAAATTCACTACTTGGGGAATATTACCCCATAGTTATTAAGATTAGTCATTCAGTATCATATACAACTTATATTCATTTCTTTTATAAGTAGGAAGTGTGTAGGCCTGTGTGGCCATGGGTAAGTCATTAATATCTGAATGTTCCAGGCAACTCTCTAAAACTGTAGGTCACAGACAAGTCTCTTTTGTAGCATCATTGTGAGGAAGTTCCCCACGCTGATGAAGCCACAGATCCATATCCCAAAATAATATTTTAATTGGAACAGATAAATAGACTAATGTGGTAATAGTGGGGTATTTTTTCATTCACAAAAGGGTTATGTGTTGTCTGCTTTGTGCAAACTTTTTAATTTTAAAATTCAGAAAATTTCCTATCTTTTGGAAATGTAGTTTTCATTTCGGTTTTGATACTAACCAATTTAGTTTAGTCATTCACTAATCTGAATTTCTCAGACTAAGAAACCTTCACAGAGTATTGTAGACTAGCATGTTACAGTGATGATAACAGGCACTCAGTGTTTATTAATTTTGATAATGATTTGTTAGATTATTTCCAGCCTGATTTCCTCCGTTATACCACCAAAGCTGGTGACTGTTTTAACCTGCCTCAGTAGCTCCATCTTGTTCTGTCTTTGAGTTGATTTGTGAGCAACCTTTAACCACCCAGTCCTTTTCTCCATCCTTCATTCTCAATTCCAAAGACCCAACTTCCTTTTTTTTTCTGAAGAACCTGGTAATTGATGGAAGAGTTTAAGAGCCCGTCATCTAAATCATTCTGTAGACAGTACACAAGACATTTTTCATTAGAAATGCTGAAGTTCAATTAGTCTAAGCCATTTTGGGGTCGGGAAGATTCAATATTACTTTAAGATTTTCTTCAGCATAAAAACACGTTTTTAATAATTTAGATTTTCCACCAAGTTTTAGTGATTGTAATGAGATATATATATATATATATATATATATATATATATATATATATATATGAGACATCCATGTCATTGACTTTTTTGGTTAATTATAATAAAAAAAAATATTAATAGCTATCATGTACATAGTACTTTAAAATTTGCAGTGCCATATACATATCTTCTCATTTGATTCTCAGGACACCCTGGTAGAATAGTGCTAGTATGATTTCCATTTTACAGTGAGCAGTTGGGAGAGGCATAGTGACCTTGACAAGGTAACGTGACTAGGAAGTGTTTGAACTTGGCTCTTTCTGACTCCAAGTCTAATTCTTTATCCATTGCTCCACTTAGCCAATATTCCCTGCAGTAGTGATATTTGAATCTGAGAAACATGTATAATAGCATTGTACTGCAGAACACAGTGATTAATTAAAATATATATTAATATCTTTTTTTTACATCCCAGTTATTTCCAAATATGCCCTTCCCACACAGAATTCCTGTCCTGTAAACTAAAATTCAGAAACTAAGACACAGTTCAGGAAGACCAACTGATCTCTCTTCTGCAATGAAAGAAGTGGCGCTTGATTATTTTAGCTGAGAATAAAATGTGAAAGAATGATACTTTGTGGTGTTAATAGAATACTTTAAGTATCTGTGATCTTCGTGTAGGGAATTCTCAGTATTGGAACTCTAATCAATGCATGTCACAACCCCTATGACTTAGGTAAGTTCTAGGAAGTTGCCTAAAGTTAAGTGATTTGCCCAGGGTCACACAGGTAATAAGTGTCACAGGTGGGTTGTGAACCCAGTTCTTAATTGACTCTTAAGCATTATAACCATTATGCTTATGTTGAATTTCTTTGATAAAATAAACTATAGTAATGATCAAATTAACTTTTGTTTTTTTTTTTTTTGCTAACTTGTTAACCATGGAAACTAAGAAATCATAGAATTTTGAAACTTGCTTGCTATTATGTAGTACGACATGATTTTGTAGAATCATGGGAAAAACAAAACATCTCGTGTACTACATAGGAAGATTGATATCTAAGAGCCCCAATAATTCACTCCCTCATCTATCCAGTTTCATCACTAGCTTTATAATGCCTGGTTTTTTTTCTAGCCAAGTTTTTTTTTCAGCTTTATAGTTTCTTTCATGTGTTTTGTCAAAAAATTCTTAGGTTACACTAGTACCATTTAGAGCGATCTCTTACTTAGCATTTTTATCAGTAACTTGTATAAGTAAATAGATGGCACATGGGTCAAATTTGCAGGTAGACATAGATAAAATTAACAGGGATAACCAGCTAACAATAAGGATCCAAAAAGATCGTGACCGACTTTAGAAATGTTGGGCTGATTTTTATCCGGTGAAACAGGGAGAAATGAAAAACCTTAATGTTTGGGTTCAGAAAGTCGTTTTCACTAATACAAAATGAGAGAGACTTGCCTAACTTGGAAATGAAGATCACAGGGATAGAGGGGTTAGAGGAAGGGGAGTGGGGGGGGGGTAGTGTACTATGAGCTCAGCATGATTCAGCAGTGTGATTTGGCGGTTCCCAAAGTGAATTCAGTCTTAAGCTGCATTTGGAGAATCCTGTTGCCCTAGGTAGAGAGACAAATATTCTATTTCTAGAGTATTTGTTCAATTTTGGGTGCTATAATTGAGAAAAAATATTGATAAACTAGGAATTGTCCATGGAGGGTAACCAAGAAGGGCCTGGAAGTCAAACTGTATGTAATTTCATTCAAAGGAACTGAGTATCTTTATTTAGCCTGTAAAAAAAGATTTGGAGGAGCACATGATTACTGTCCTTAAGTATTTAAAGGGCTGTCTTATGAAACAGGGTTTCAACTTGTTCTAAATAGCCTCAGCTGGCAGAACTAGAAGTAGTGGTTAGAAGTTGCAGAGAGGCTGTTTTAGGCTTAATGTAAGGGAAAAACTTCCCTGTAATAGGATAATAAAAGCTATCCAAAAGTAGAGTTGTTTGCTTTGTTAAGTTTTCCCTCTTTTTCAGGTCTTCATGCAAAGGCTAGTGTTTGGCCTCTAAGGTCCCTGATTTTGTAAACTACTTTTTAGGATTTATACCAAAGGGTATCAATGGAATAAAAATGTTGATTCAGTGTATTTCCTTCTCATCCTTTTATTCATAATGGTCTATCATAGGGACATAAAATTTATGGCTGAGGAGAATTTTAGAGATAGGTGTACATAACTGTTTTTGTATGCCCTAGAATCCTAGGAATGGTTTTACATTTTTAAATAAAGTTTTATTATACATACAAATGTAAAAACCATTCTTAGTTGATCGGGCCATACAAAATAGGTGATAGGCCACATTTGGCCCTCAGGCTATAATTTGGAGATCCCTGGTCAAGTTTAGCTTTCCACCTTTTACAGTGGAAGGAACAGGCTCAGAGAACTCAATGATTTTCCCCAGTAAGTAGCAGAACTAGGATTTGGTCTCATGCCTTCTATCAACATGGCCTTTAATCTACTACAGATTGTTTTAGATTTAGGATAATTATTCCATTGTCAGAAAACATTAACTTTCTAATCTTAATCTTAGGTTTGTACGACGACTACTCTATTTTTACAAGCCCAGCAGCAAATTATATGCCAATTTGGATCTGGATTTTGCCAAATCCAAGCAACTCACAGTTGTGGGTTGCCAGTTTACAGAATTTCTTCTAGAGTCTGAAGAGGTGAGATGTATTTTTACTCTTAATATTTACCAGATCAAATGGTTATGCTTTGCAAGGGTAAGGAAAACACTACTTTTATGTAGCTATTCAGAGTCAAGTTTAGGGGAGACTATAAGAATATAAGCTGTAAAAATTTCTGCTGTCCATGTAAAGCCAAGACCAAAGACATCTAGAAGATTTTGTACAAAGGTTGGATTCTGTAACATGCAGCTTGGCAACTTTAAGTTGCTTTGAAATCTGTAAGTATACCAATTGTAGAAACTACTATTTGTGAAGAATCTTGTGGTACTTTCCCTACACAAAATATCTTTCATCATCTTCCTTCCTTTGTTAACTTTCACACCCATTTGTCTTCTCACATATCAAGAACCCAAGGAAGCAATCTGAAGGTGGGAACAGAAACAAAGTTTTGTAACTATGCATGTTGACAGAATAATGTAGAGGCCCCCCCCCCCCCCGCCCCCCCCAGTCTCATCGAAGAGATAGCCTGTTGGATTTACCTCTGGAACTCTGATTTCTTTCTCCTTGCCATAACCCTGTAATATAATTTTTTATGTAGTGAATAATCTCTTCATTTCTGGTCAGAAAAGTTCTTAGAAATGGAAATGACTTTTCTGCTTCTCCCTACTTGAATGTTAACTCTTTAAGGTCAGAGACTGTTTTTATTTTTGGATATTTAACCTGAGCTTGAATCTTCCCAGTAAGGTGAATGCCTGTCTGGGAGGGCAGCTTCTTAGAATCTTAGCCTTTCTGGGCCAACCATTGATCCTTCTCAGTACCCTTTGTGGCCCCTTGCAGTTCTACCTCCGCCAGTCTCATATCTAATCCTCCCCTCATCTCAGCTTCCAGCTACACACACACACACCATGGGAGGCCTTCACTCTGAGGCTGAACCCTAGTTATGGTGATAACCCACCTGAACTCAGTCCTCAATGATTAACAGACATCCCAGTCATACCCACCCTATGCCAGTGATTCTAAACACTTCCCCCCCCCCCATCGTTACTCAGATCCCATTCTCTGTCCCTCACTGCCTGCTTTCTTGTTCTCATTTCCTTTAACCCAGTGCCCCTGTGCACTCCTCTAAAGCTTCCTACCCCTTCCACTGTACCATGCCTGCTTCGTAGATAACAAACTTGCTTGTATCTTAAATCTTTTCTTTCTCACTCTTTTTGCACTTAGATCAGACCACTTATTCCAACACTGGTTATACTTCTCTCCCCCTCCCCCAAAGTCCACTCACTGATAGAGCTGAAAGAGTTGGAATATTCCTTGTTCCCCACTTAACACTCCCAGACTCTCCTTTGAGGTTCATTCCATCTATTTTTACCATGCAAACAAGATTCTTGTAGCTGTTATCTATTGACTTATAGGGCTCTTCCCCTCTAATGCCTGGCTCGTAGTCTTGTTTCCTCTCAAAATCATATTAAGGGACTTTATTATATGTATTGATACTTTCTCAAGCACCTTTACCTTCCATTTCTGCAGTTTGCTCATTTCATATGACCACCTCTACCTTATCTTAGCTGCATGGAGAAATGGTCATACTCTTGATCTTGCCCTCACCCACAAGTGTTCTTTTACCATGTTTATGAACTTTGAAATTTTCTTATCTCTCTATAGTGTCCTTTTGAGTCCTTGGCTCCCTTATCAAATTGTTGATTATGCCCTGACAAGCCTCAGCCTTGGATCACTCTGACATTCACCACTTTTGTTGCTACATAATCTTGAAACTCTCCTGACTAGGTTAACTACAGATTTATATTGTATAACCTCAACTGATCCTTCACTACTGTGAGGCAGTCCTACTTTTTCTTCTTTACCAGCCCACTGTCCCACTTTACACAGCACCTCTTCCAAAACTTTTCAGTCCTCCTATGGCTCCTCTCTCCACCCTCTCAGCTGAAAACCTTGCCTCATATTTCTTTCAAAAATTTGAACCCATTATCTGAGAGTTCCCTTTCCTTCATCTTATATCACTTGGATGCCTTCTGCCATGCTCTCCTCTCACTCAATTCTCACATAAAGAAGAGATCTTTCTCCTTGCCAAGACAAGCCCCTCAGCCTACACAAACAATCTTTTTCCAACCCATCTTTTCTTTTGTCATCCATACTCTCATTAACCTTTAATCTCTCCATATATTTCCCTACTTTCAATAAAATATTCTCAAGTCTCATTATACTCAAAAAAATTGTTCTATGCCTACATCTCTCTTCTTATTCTAAACACCTATGTCTAAACACTTAAGGCCATCTACAAATCATGCCTCCATTTCCTTTCAGTCTCTTCCTAACTTTCTGCAGTCTGGCTTCTGACTTTATTATTAAACTTTAACTGCTCTACACAGTCACCATGATGTCTTAAATCTAAAGGCCTTTCCTCAATCCTTATCCTTGACCTGTCTGTAGTCTTTGATACTGTCTGTTATCTACATCTCCCTGATACTTTTTTCCCTCTAGGTTTTTGTGATACTGTTTTCTCCTGGTTCTCCCACCTGCTCCTCAATATCCTTTACTGGGTCTTCTTCCCCTACCACTTTCTCATGTGAAGAGGTGGTCTTTCTCCTGCCCGAGGCAAATCCCTGCATACACACTCATCCACTGACATTGACTTCCTTGTTTACAACTCTCATGAGATGCTCTACTCAACTCCCTACTTTTTCAGTGACTGAAAAAAAAATCTTCCATTGCTCAGATGCCTTCTACTGCGTCAGTCCTGTTCACATTCACTAACCACAAGTATACCCCAAGGCTCCATCTTGGGCCTTCTTTTCTCCCTCTATATTCACTTGGTCTCATCAGTTCCCATGGATTCTTTTATCTATGTTGATGATTCTCAAATCTGCTTATCCCTGTCCTCTCTTCTGACTTCTGGACTCACGTTTCCAACTGCCTGTTGGACATGTAGAACTGCAAGTCCTGTAGTCATATTACTCAGCATGTTTAAAAACGGAACACATTGTTCTTCCCGTAAGCCTTCCTCTCTTCCTAATCTCCTTGTGCTGTGGAGTATACCTCCATCCACCCTATCACTCAGGCTCACGATTTAAGTATTCTTCTTTTTTTTTTGCAAGGGGGAGGGCAGGGTAATTGGGGTTAAGTGACTTACCCAAGTCACACAGCTAGTAAGTGTGTCAAGTGTCTGAGGCAGGATTTTAACTCAGGTACTCCTGACTCCTAGCTGCGCCTTAAGTGTTATTCTTGACTCCAAAATCTCTCACTCCCCATATCCAGTCTTTTGCCAAGTCTTGTTGACTCTGTCTTCACAACATTTCTTGTATTTCCTCTCCTTTGATACTGTAACCACCCTGTCGCAGGTTGTCACCTCACATCTGAACTATTACAGTAGCCTACTGATTGGTGTCCCTTCCTCAAGTTTCTTTCTCTCTACTCCAGTCTATCCTTCATTAAACTGTCAAATAGATCTTCCTAAAGCATAGGACTGACCATTTCACTCATTTAGCTCCAGTAGTACTTTATTACTTCCAGGATCAAAGTTAAAATCATCTTTAGACCTTTAAAGGTCTTTATAACCTGGTCGCTTTATACTTTTCTTGTCTCCTTATACCCTTACTCCCCGAACTGTGTGTTCTATAAATCCAATGACATTGGAACCCTTAGCCCAAGACACTCAGTTTCCTGATTTTGGATGTTTTTCTTGGTGGGCTCCCCCCCCCCCCCCCGAGTTTGGAATGCTTTCCCTCATCTCCATTCCCTTGGCCTTCTTCAGGTCTCAGCAAAAATCCTACCTTGTATAACAAGACTTTCTTGAACCCTCTTAGTGAAAATGCCTTTCCTCTGTTGATTAGCTCTAATTTATCCTTTTTGTACACTGTTGTTTGCATGTTGTCTTCTCCCATTAGACTGAGTTCCTTGAAAGCACAGAATATTTTTTGCATATCTTTCTGTTCCCAACGTTTAGTGAGTAAGGGCACGTAGTAGGCACTTAAATATTTGTTGACTTGACCTGGAAGATGGTGAAGCAGATGGTTAACAGTGTCTAAAATATAATAAATGCCAGATAATACCAAACAAGGCTTCATAAAGTCAGATTAATGTGGTCTTTTGTATACCAAAACTAGTTGATATTGTTGATAGAATTTGATACATGATTTTTTTAGTAGTATTTTTGTGTGTGTGAAACACTGAGCTGCATGTGTCACAAAATGTATTAAAAGTCCTCACAAACTCTTAAAGCACGAAGTAAATATGCTTACTGTTTCTTGATTGAGTAATTTTATTAATACAGCAAATAAGACTTAAATGGACTTAGAACAAAATTATCCTAAGAGTTCCTGATGAGAAATGAGAAAATTAAAGTAACATTTTGATTGCAATAAGACTTCTGTATTTGGCAATGAGGGTAAGAAAATACAGTTTACTACATATTTCTTTAAACCCATACACATATTGTTACTGGTTCACAATCAGGGAAGTGTTATTATGTATCAGTTACATAAAATTGACTTGCTATTACAGTAAATAACTTAGCACTTATAATCAATGAAGCTGATAGGAAAATGTATTTATTAATGTTTTAATATTTCACAGCAAAACTTAGAGTTTCCAAAACAGTTTTAGAACGCCAATGATTAAACTAATTTTTCCTTCACTAATTCATGAATTAGCAACATACTTGATTGAAAACTGATTCTATATTGGAAGTAAGCTTCTGTTTTTTCCTTTTAAGTTTTTCCATGCATATTTCGTTAGGAATATTTACTCTATATTCAGGATAAATATAGACTAAAAATCTGAGATACTTATTCTGTTTTGTTTTTGAGTAATTAATTGTTCCCGCTTGAGTATAGCAGGATGTCTACAAAATAGTATCGGCAGCTGGTGGCACTGTGGATAGATCCCTGGTCCTGGAGTCAAGAATATCCAAGTTCAAATCCAGACACTTACCAGCTGTGTGACCCTATGAAAATTACTTAATCTGTTTGGTTCAATTTCCTCAAAAATGGAGATAATAATAGTAGTCAAAGATGATAGGGTAAATGGTTACACTCAACTACCTCCTACTATTATTGTGAGGAATCAGTGAGATAATATTTGTAAAAAGTCCTTAGTACAGTGCCTGGCACGTAGTAGGTGCTATAGAAATGCTTATTCCCTTCCAACTTCCCCTTGCCGATATCAGTTCTTTATTGTTGTTTTTGTTTTTTTAGTCAATTAGGCTCTCTTGATTTTTTTTTTCATTTGTTTTGACCCTCTCTTTCCCTCTCATTCTGTCTTAACTCCTTCATACTGTTCTCCCACTCCAATTTTCTTATGATTTTTTAAAAATTTATTTGTACTTAAGATGAATTTCTACTAAGGAGCATTATTTGCTTTTCTAATGCTATTAACCTTTTCTCATTTCATTGTTCTTCTTTTCTTTAGGATGGGCAAGGATACTTAGAAGAACTAGTAAAAGATATTGTTCAATGGCTTAGTTCCTCATCTGGAATGAAACCTGAACGAAGCCTTCAGAACAATGGTCTACTGAGTACCCTTAGTCAACACTACTTTTTATTTATTGGAACACTTTCCTGTCATCCTCATGGAGTTAAAATGCTAGAAAAATGCAGTGTATTTCAGTGGTGAGTATCCTGCAGTTTATTCTTCATATATCATCAAACTTATTTTTTATTCCAGATTTAAAAAAAAAACTTTTGATTTTCTATTTGGTTAAAATGTGCTTCTGCTCTCACTTAAGTGTTTTAAAAATACGAGACCTACACATACTCAAAAATTGACCATGTACTAGGGCATAAAAACTTCACAATCCAGTGCAGCAAGGTAGAAATAGTCAATGCATCCTTTTCAGATCATGATGTAATAAAAATTATTTGTAATAAAGGACCATGGAAAACTAAACTAAAAATTAGTTGGAAACTAAATAATCTAATCGTAAAGAACGAATGGGTCAAAGAACAAATCATAGAAATAATAACTTCATTCAAGATAATGACATAATGAGACAACATACCAAAACTTATGAGATGCAGCAAAAGCAGTTCTTAGGGGAAGTTTATATCTCTAAATGCTTATGTGAATAAAATAGAGAAAAAGGAGATCAATGAGTTGGGCATGCAACTGAAAAAGCTAGAAAAAGAACAACTTGAAAATCCCCAATTAAATACCAAATTAGAAATACTGAAAATCAAAGGAGAGATTAATAAAATTGAAATCAAGAAAAGTATTGAACTAATAAATAAAACTAAGAGCTGGTTTTATGAAAAAAAAAACCAATAAAATTGGTCAATTTGATTAAAAAAAAAAGACCAAATTACCAGTATCAAAAATGAAAAGTGTGAATTCATCTCCAATGAAGAGGAAGAAATTAAAACAATAATTAGGAATTATTTTGCCCAGTTGTATGCCCATAAATTTGACAACCTTAGGGAAATGGATAAATATTTACAAAAATATAAATTGTCCAAGATAACAGATGAGGAAGCAAAATACCTAAATAACCCCGTCTCAGAAAAAGAAATTGAGCAAGCCATGAGTGAACTCCCTAGGAAAAAATCTCCAGGGCCAGATAGTTTTACATGTGAATTCTATCAAACATTTAAAGGACAATCTTATACTTTATAGACTATTTGGGAAAAGACGTGAGGAAGAATTCCTACCAAATTCTTTTTATGACACAAATATGATACTAATACCTAAACCAAGAAGGGTCCAAACAGAAAAAGAAAATTATTGACCAATTTCCCTAATGAATATTGATGAAAGAATTTTAAATAAAATATTAGCAAAAAGATTGCAGCAACTTATCACAAGAATAATACGCTATTACAGGTAGGATTTATTCCAGGAATGCAAGGCTGTTTCAATATTAGGAAAACTATCAGCATAATTGATCAGCATAATTAACAATAAAACTAACAGAAACTGTATGATTATCTCAATAGATGCGGAAAAAGCTTTTGATAAAATACGACCCCCATTCTTATTAAAAACACTAGAAAGGAAAGAACTGTGGGATCTGAATGCAGATTGAGGCAAACTATTTGCTCTCTTTTTTTTTTTATTTTTGGTTTTGTTTCTTCTCTCTCGTGATTGATTCTATTGGTCATAAATATTCTTTGCAACTTGACTATTGTGTAAATAAGTTTAATATGAAGGTTTATGTGGAATCTATACTGGACTGCTTGCCATCTTGGGGGGTAGGGGGAAGGGGAGGGAAGGAAAGAAAATTTGAAACTCAAAAACATGTAAAACTAAGTAAACTAGAAATAAAAAATCTAATTAAAAAAACACTAGAAAGCATAGGAATAAACAAAGTCTTCCTTAAAATTATAAATAGCATCCACATAAAACCATTAGCAAGCATTATATGTAATGGGGATAAGCTAGATGCATTCCCAATAAAATCGAGGCTGAAACAAGGATGTCCTGCCTTCTGTATGGTCAGCAATGTGCAGTGGGCTGAGGCAATCTGGTCTGTGTCCACAAGTGCTTTACAGTTTAGCTGATAGTAGATTGGATGTAAATAATGAAAGCCTTCAGAAGGCATCAATATTCTGTATTTGTTTTTTTGGTAAACTTAAAGAACATGAAGAATATTTGGTAGATTTTGCCTTTACCCCAGTGAGAATTCACATTTATTATCAGTACCAGGAGCATTGAAATTCTTACCAATGTAAGCTGAAATTCTGCGAATTCAGTGATTTTTCCATTAGCTTATTTTCAGTATTCAAATGATTAAGTGACTTTAGTGCGTTGTAAGCCAGAAAATAAATAAAGAAGTATGGGGGGAAAAAAGTAAAAAAAAAGAAACAAGCATGTCCATTATAACCCCTTTTATTCAATTTGGTACTAGAAATATTAGCTTTAGCAATAAGAGAAGTAAAAGAAATTGAGAAATTAGAATAGGCAAAGAAGAAACCAAGTTATAACGCTTTGCAGATGATACGATGATTGAGAATCCTAGCGAATCAAGTAAAAAACTACTTGAAATAATAAAAAACTGTAGCAAAGTTGCAGAACATAAAGTGAACCCACATAAACCCTCGGCATTCCTATATATTATTAACAAAGCCTAACAGCAAGGGAAAGAAAGAGAAATTCTATTAAAGTTACTATAGACACACTATAAAATGTTTGGGAGTCTACCTGCCAAGACAAAGCCAGGGCCTATGTGAACACAATTACAAAACACTTTTCACACAAATAAAGTCAGATCTAAATAAATGGAAAAACATCAGTTGCTTGTGGCTAGGCTGAGCTAATAGAATAAAAATGACAGTTTTACCTAAATTAATTTACTTATTCAGTGCCATACCAAACAAACTACCAAAAAATTCTTTTACAGAGCTGGATAAAATAATAACAAAATTCATCTGGAAGAACAAAAGGTTCAGAATATCAAGAAAATTAATGAAAAAAAAATGCTAGGGAAGGTGGCCTAGCCATACCAAATGTTAAACTGTACTATGCAGCAGCAGTCATCAAAACTACTTGGTACTGGCTGAGAAGCAGAGTAGAATCAGTGGAATAGGTTAGGTACACAAGTAGTCAATGACTATAGCAATCTACTCTTTGATAAACCCAAAGAATCCAGCTTCTGGGCTAAGAATTCACTATTTCACAAAAACTGCTGGGAAAATTAGAAAATGGTAGGGCAGATACTGGGCATAAACCAATATCTTACACCATATACCAAACTAAAGTCAAAATGGGTTCATGATTTAGGAATAAAGGCTGATATTATAAGCAGTTTGGGAGAGCAAGGAATAGTTTACCTGTCAGATTTGTGGAAAGGGGAAGAATTCATGACCTAACAAGAGATAGAGAGTGTTACAAAATGCAAAATGGATAATTTTGACTATATTAAATTGAAAGTTTTTGTATAAACAAAGCCAATGCAACAAAGATTAGGAGGGAAGCAGAAAATTGGGAGAAAATCTTTACAACCAGTGTCTCTGATAAAGGCCTCATTTCTAAAATATCCAGGGGACTGAACCAAATTTGTAGGAGTACAAGTCATTCCCCAATTGAGAAATGGTCAAAGGATATGAACAGGC
>CM053622.1:328319231-328387745 GCA_028646595.1 Phalanger gymnotis | reverse complement strand
TATCACAATTGGGATGCTGTGAGACACAGTCGAAAACAGCCATGGCCAGTGGTTCCAGATGACATGGAGCAACTCTGCAATGAACTTTCTTCTATCCCAAGCACTCTAAGTCTAAACTCTGAGTCTACCAGCTCTAGACATAATAGTGAGAGTGAATCTGCACCATCAAGTAAGCATCATTACAGTTCAATTAAACAATGTTAAAATTAATGTTTGCATGCAGAATTTCAAACTATATTAGTTTGTTCTTAATCATGAAAGCATTTTCGTTTTCTTTTAAGGCAATTGGGGTAATCATTCTAAGACATATAATCTATTATTTAGCAGCAACACCCTATTAAAGATTCACATCCCCTTAATGCAGAAAAGGGGTTTTTAACATGCAGTTCATAAACTTTGAGAAACATTTTAATAACTACATTTCATTATAATTGGTTTTCTTTGTAATCCTATGTATTCTATTTTATCTGTTAAAAAGTATTTTAAGAAAGTATCTGTAGGCTTACCCAGAAAGCCTTAGGAATTCGTGATAGAAAAAGAACCTCTGCTCTATATAGTGTAGACACTCTAAGAAGGTATTCTCTTAATACTCAAGTGTACTTATTACTTCTTCCTACATGGAAGTTCCTTCAGAATTTTGTAATATCGCTTCTCAGTTCAGTGAAGCACATACCCCATTTTTCTTTCCCTTCCTTTTAAAATCACAATCAGCTTTGCTTTTAACCTGTGCTTCGTTCAGAGTTGAGGACTTAGACATAGAGAACGACAATGAATGGAATTAGTTGAGCACTAGGAAAGTGTTCAAGGAATTCAATCCATAGATATTTATCCATAGTCCATGTGAAAATCTACCTGCATGTTCCAAACTGTTAATGCTTTAAGGAGAAAAACTGCAGAATGTCAATTATTAGGGGGTAAGGCTCTTTAAAGACTCTGCCTGTATACTATGGAAATTTAGCATCAATTATTGGTTTCACTGCCCTCTCACATTTTTTCCTTTGTTTGGTTGCCATTGCTACTGCTTTGGGCTTTAATGGTAAAGCATTATAGGATGTAATGTGGAGCTACCTTGAATCCCTTTCTTGCTTCTGTTTTTATCACGTTGTTTTGTTATTTTTCCCACCTATTCCTTGCTTCCTACAGTTGTTCATATAACAATCAGACAGTATGCATTGTGGCAGTTGCTGTAGCTCTGAGGAGTAGAGAGTAGTTAAAAAGAAATAAAGCTCACCCCTTTTCCCTCACAAGATTCCAAAAAGTACTACAGTTTAGCCGCAAATTCCTGAGTGGCACTAGTGTTAAATTTACAACATACTCATAAATCCACCAAAGGGTCACACACAGCATAGGTCCTTCAATAATCAGTCTTCTCTTCTGGTTGTGATCTGTGTGCTTTCCAGGCACAGGATCAGGAAAATCTGGTTCCAGTCCCAGCTCTTGTATATGGCGTGTTTTGTATTGTGTTTATCTGCCCCTACCCTGCTGTCATCTTGTCTCACTGACATGTTACTGATATACAGAAGCATCATTAACTGTTGTGAATTCTTCATGAGGCATACCAATCTTGACATCCCTACACACACACTCTCACACACTCACACACACACACTCTCTCTCCCTCCCTCCCTCCCTTCCTCCATCTCTAATACAGTCTCACCCATCAGTGGCATAGTCATTCTAGGTATCACGGAAGGAGTGCTGGATTTGGAGGCAAGAGATAGCTGGTTCAAGTTACTTTTGGCACTTAGTGATTTTGTTACAATGCTCAGTTTATTTAACCTCTTTGACCTTCATTTTACTCATCCGTGAAAACAGGAATGATAATTATTGTAATATCTACCTCTTAACTTTATTTTGAGGCTCACTGAAAAGAGATAGCGCATATAAAGTCCTTTATGAACCTCAAAGTACTATATAAATATCTTCTAATATTCATATAAATATCTACTATCTCTCAGACTTAATCTCAAGGATAGATTTCTAAAGAGTTTCAGTATATTTAGTAGTTTTGTGACTTCTGTGAACATTAATCTACAATATCAAATGATCACTAAAATTTACAGAGTGAATATGTTTTAATTTTGAGATGCATTTAATAATATGCAACTTTTCATTTTAGGTATGTTTATTATGGAGGACGACCGATTTGGCAGCAGCTCTACTAGTACATTTTTCCTTGATATCAATGAGGATGCAGAACAAACATTTTATGATCGGACTGGACCCATAAAGGATAAAAATCCATTCCCCTTTTTTGCCTCTAGTAGACTTGTGAAGAATCGCATCTTAAATTCCCTTACTCTGCCTAATAAAAAACATCGTAGTAGCAGTGATCCAAAAGGGGGCAAGCTGACATCTGACAATAAATCTGGCATTAGGCGAAACCGAACAGTTACAGAGCCATCCAGTATTGACTTTAATCATAGTGACGATTTCTCATCCATTTCCAAAGTTCAAAAAACATTAAGATTAGAAACTTCGTTTGTTGGAACCAAGCAAATTGAAGATACTGGTAGCACACCTAGTATTGGGGAAAGTGATCTAAAATTTACAAAGAGTCTTGGTACAGAGAATCACAGGGAAAATACAAGCAGAGAAAGATTAGTTGTTGACAACTCTACAAGTTCACATATGAAGATACGTAGCCAAAGTTTCAATACAGATACTACAACAAGTGGTATAAGCTCAATGAGCTCAAGTCCTTCAAGAGAGACAGTAGGTGTGGACACTACAACAATGGACACAGACTGTGGAAGTTTGAGTACAGTGGTAAGTACTAAAACTGTTAAAACAAGCCACTGTTCAACACCACAGTCCAACCATCTGCCTCTTTCAAAATCAAACTCTGTGTCCCTGGTGCCACCTGGTTCTTCTCATACACTTCCTCGTAGAGCACAGTCCCTTAAAGCCCCTTCTGTTGCTACAATTAAAAGTCTAGCAGATTATAACTTTAGCTATACAAGTTCTAGAGATGCCTTCGGTTATGCTACATTGAAAAGATTGCAACAACAAAGAATGCATCCATCTTTATCTCATTCTGAAGCTTTGGCGTCTCCAGCAAAAGATGTGCTTTTTACTGACACCATTACCATGAAGACTGGTAGCCTTGATTCAAGGTTAACACCAAGCAGGTAAGAAAACATCTTTAAGTTAACAATTATAGTTCAGATTGAAATATTTAAACTATATTTGGATATTTTGGAAATGCTTTACATCTGTTTAGGCCTCATAAATGACAGCTATTACTATTTACTGTGGTAGGTTATAAGCTCCTGATTGTCTGATATGATTTGAAATTGATTCTTGCAGCTGCAAGGGGGGGAGAGAAACTCCTTGTAGGCCCTGAAAATAAACATACATGCTTTGCTAGGACACACAAGTCACAAGCTTTTTTTTTTTATTTATTTCTCGCTTCTGCAAGGATCGATTTTAAAAAGAAGCATGTCGGGGGAATCAGGAGCTTAAGACCTACAATAACAAACAACCTTTTCAGGTAGGTCAATTTTAAGGCCCAAAAAGTTGACCTCTTTTTTTTTTTTTAAACAATTTCAGTAAAAACTTCAGTGGTAATTTCCATTTGTTTTAAGCAGCTATAGCTATCTAGTAGAAACAATGAAAACTGAAGAAATTGACCCCTCTCTTCATATTATTTTCTTCTTAAGAATAAATTTAGGGTATTTATGATATTTAGCAATTACATCAAGTTAGTTGAAATGAACTGAAATGTCCTGACTAGAATTTAATTTTATAAATATATATGCATATATATACATTTGCTCAGAATTTCAGATTCCTTATCTTTCTTCAGAGTGATACCTTAGGTGTCACTTTTTCCTTGGAACCTTTCCTGATTCCCCCCTGCTGTTAGTTTCTTTGCCTCCTTAAATATTTTTAGAGCATTTTTATCTGAACTCACTTTCGTTCCTTTTATTCCCTCCTTTGTGTTATATATATTTATATAACATTCCTGCCAGTGGGCTGTTAGGTTCTTGAAGGGAGAGACTATTTTATTTTTGCCTTTTTATCCCTAGAAGCTAGCACTGTGACTTGCACATAATAAATGCTTAGTAAACGTTGCTTTGAATTTAACATGGTATCTTTGGCTGTGGCTATGATTTCTACATGTTTTTTGCTTGGTGAACCAGCTAAAATGTATCTGATTCTGATATTCACATTACTAATTATTTTTTGTAATTTCCTTCCTCTAATAACTAGCAGTTCACTTTCAATAAGGCCTTATCACAAAGTGGAAAGACTACTTTACCAAACTAGAAGAACTTTTTGTTTCTTGGTTCAATTAACTATATGATTGTGGGAAGTTATTATTTAGTCTCTGTTTATTCATCTATAAAATAGGGCTAATAATACTTATTCCGTAGGTGAAAATGTTTTGTAAGCTACAAGGTACTGTTCAAATATGAGTTATTGTGGCATGTCTGGTATTCGTATAGTATGCCTCAGCCTTCTAGAACTTAACTGGCAGGCTCATTTATTTAGAACTTATCTTAGTGCTCGGAGTTAAGTGAAAAAGGTCTCTGAGTAGCCAAAATAGATGTCCAAAAAATCTGTTCATTAAATAATTTTGCATAAATAAGAGTTTCACTTTAGGTCTTTTTCTTGTCATATATATGGCCTTGGGATTCGGGGCATTTTCCATTGTTACAATAAAATTAGAAGTAAGTAGTGGCTGGGTATGGTGGTTGTACACCTCTAATTGGATACTAAGTCTGATAGATTGCTGTAGTAGGGCTAAAAGTGATTAGGTGTTTGCACCAAGCCCTGCACCAGTGGGGTAAACCCAGGGCACGGTGCCACCAGGCAACCTGAGAAGGGACAAACCAAACTAGGTTGGAAATGGAGTAGATCAGAGCTCCCATAATTGGCTCTAGCAATGTTTAACATGTATATTAAATATAAAACATAAGCCTTACAGTCTAGTCAAGGGAAGAAATGTGTACACAAATAACTATCTTAGACATTTTGATATGATTACATACGAGAATAGATAGTATGAGTTACCGCCTTTAGTTGGAGGAACTCAGTGAGGTCTTCATGAGGAAAAAATGGTACCTGAACTCATTCTTGAAATGAACATCTTATAAGCATATAGAGGCCAGCATAAGTAAATGTAGATCACTCAAAGTACAATAGACAGAGAAGGTGTGCATGTTATCAGAATCTCAGTTTGAGGTATTTCAAAGGCCATTTAGTTCAACTTATACCTAAACAACAGTCCCCTTTACCTCACAGGAGACATATATTCCAACCTTGCTTGAAGATCTTGAAATGAGCAGAAACTCAGTACCTTCTAAGACAGCTCATTCATTCTGCTTCTGAATATTTAATTTTTAGAAAGTTTTCCTTACAGCAAACCTAAATTTACCACTTTATAACTTCTCCCTTCCTAGTTTTGTCCTTTGGACCCATGTACCAAAACAAACAAAAACCTAATCCTTCTTCCATATTCCATAATTTTTCAGGTTTTTTTTAGATACTTGAAAACCATCAAATTCTCTCCACCTTCATCCACATGGGCCCTCTTTTCCAACCCCACCCCCACCCCCAATTCCCTTTTCTAGGCCAAACATTCTTTTTTTTTCTTTATAACTGAGCCTCATGGAATGAACCATGGAATGGCCATTTACCATCCTGGTCACTCTTCTTTATGTATTTTGCAGCTTTTCAATGTTTTTCCTAAAACCAATGAAACTCAGTACTTCACATGTGATCTGACCAGGACAGAGTATAGTAGAATTTTCACCCCTTAGTCCTAGACACTATGCCTCTCAATGCAGTTTATCTTTTTTCTTTTTCTTTCTTTCTTTTTTTTTTTTAATTGCTGTCATGTCACATATTTGGCTCACATTGTAGAGCTTGTAGACCATTAAGAACCTCCCACATTTTTTTCTCATTGCTACACCCCTCACATTGTACTTTGGAAGTTTAATCTTTTGAAACTAAATGTGAGACTTCTGTTATTCTTATTAAATTTCATCTCACTAGATGCAGCCCAGTGTTCTAACCTATCAAAATATTTGAGTGTTGATTCTGACATGAATTGTGTAAGTAGTGCCTCTGCTTTACATCACCTGTAAATTTGATAAACATGCCAACTATGCCTTTATCTAAATCATTGATAAAAATGTTACACAGTATAACAGGGCACTGCAGATCACAAGAAGGAAAGCTTTGAGGTTCCTGTTGAGCCCTTATTGACTACTTTTTGTATTTAGGCCATTCAGTTCTTAGTCTCCCTAATTGTATTATTATCTGGATCGTATTTTCCTGTCTTTTCTACAAAAATAGCATGCAATACTTTATCAGATGCTTTATAAAAACAAAAGTATTATACCTACTGCATTTCCAGGCAGTTTAATAAGCCCCTCAAAAAAAGAAAATTTATAAGATAAGTCTGGCAAGACTTATTTTTGATGAAGCTTTGCCAACTCTCAGTTATCTTCCCACCCTTTTCTAAATGTTCACTAACCTATTATATTTAGGGGGAATAAATGAAATCTTAGCTTCACAATGAAGCCGCTCCTGCCTACTTTTCAACCATTATTTTATATCTGTTCCTCATGTATTCTACATTCCAGCCAAACTAATCTTCTAGTTCTTCTTGAACTCAACCACCAACGTAAATTCTTGTAAGCCACAGCACCCCATGCCTTGAATGTACTTAGTCCTCCTCTTTGCTTTTCAGTTTTCTTACCTTCGTTGGAAGCTTACCTCAGATGTGAGTTCCTCTATGTAGCCATCCCAGATTCATCTAGCTTATAGTATATATGAGTACCTTGTTTGTACTATTCGTTGCGTTTGTTACTTTTTTACTAAGGCATGGAAAGGGTTAGTCAGTATTGATATGTAAAATCATGGATAATAAAATAATAAATGCTAAAATCATGGCTGCCTGCCGTAGCGAAATAAATAAAATTGTTTGATATCTTACTCTAGTGCTTGATTGTGGCATGAAATGAAAGTGATACTAATCTTGAAGACTGTACCAGTAGATCATAAACTTAGGTTTCACCAAGTTTGAATGCTGTCCTAGTTCAGTATCCTACAGAATATTAGCCTAGCAGAATATTGACCACCAGGTGATATAATTTTCTGGTTATTCCAACTTGCTTTCAGGGGTTGCCAGGTGCCATAAGTGGAGGGAGTATCTAGGTAGTTGAAATCATTAATCTTTTTAAGTATTGGAGTAATAAGTAAACTAGAGGTTAGAGTAAAGGAAGAGAAAGCACCTTCCCTTTCTTGGAGGCAGAAGACCTAGGTTTAAGTCCTAGTTCTGCTCTTTAGTAAGTGGTAGATTTTGCACAAGTCATATTACCTCTCTCAGCCTGTTTCACCATTAGTAAAATTAGGATAATACCCATTTCTCAGAGTTGTTATGAAGATCAAATGATTTGTTCTTTGAACACTTGTAAAGTGCTGTATAAATATGAGCTATAATGATATTGCGAAATAAACTTAGTGTTAGGGTTTTTAGCCTTTTAGTAAGGCACAAAAAATGTAAGCATTGCTTTAATTTTGCTTTCTGTCCATTGGTTGGTTGCAGCCAAGACTATTTATTGGGTATGTGGTCAAGAAGATTGTTGTTTGGATGTAGGTTGAATTAGATGGATGACCTCTGAGGTTGGAGGTCCCTTCCATCTTTTGAGGTTCTGGACCCCTTCACATAAGACTTGTCTTTGCAGATATCATTTGTCCCCATTAGAGTGTAAGCACCTGTAAGAACTGTTTATGAAGTTTGGCCATTTATTCCTAGCACCTGTTACAGATGCCTTTCATATAGTAGTTCTTAATGTATGTTTATTGAATTGGATTTTTAATTGAATATAATATTTACTAGTAGATTAGATCTTACAAAGATGAATAATTTTGGTTGGCTTCTGCTACCCTAGAAATTTTGTGAGAAAATAGTTAACATTAAAAGATTTTGGTACAGCTAGGTGATGAAGGGGATAGAGCACTGGGCCTACTCAGAACGCTTACTAGCTGTATGACCCTGGGCAAATCACTGAGCCTCTGTTTGCTTCAGTTACCTTATCTGTAAAAGGAGAATAATAATACCATCTACTTCCCAGGGTTGTTGTGAGAATAGAATGAGGTAATATTTGTAAAACTTTGCAAACCTTAAAGTGTTATAACAATACTAGCTATTATCGAGTGATGATTTTTATCATTCGCGAATATTGTGCTTTTTACAGTTATTGGTTGAGGTGTCCTTAGGTCTACAAACCTAAGCAGCCTCTTAAGTTGCTTTGTTTTATGTGCTAGTGATGAGTGGCCCCAGACCACAATTCTGACTTTTGAGATGTTTCAAGAATTAGAGAGAGAGGTAGTATTTGGCAGCTGGAGATTATCTAGTTTTCTGCACTTGTAAAAACTTTATTGCCAGGAAGTGTGGCCACCTGCTTTTTGATATTCACTTAAGGCTATTTTAGGTAGCTTATTGGGATATTTAATACATATTAATAACACTGTAAATAAGCTTACCATAAAGTAAATGCTTAGGAATATTTAGTGTTGCTTAACTACCTCAAGTAGTCTGATAGATTTTTTTTTTGATTTTCTGATACATCTTTTGTTAAAGGTGGGCAAAAGTATACATTTCTTTGTGTAAATAAGATGACATTAGACTAATTCAGTGGTTTTTTTATTCTTCATGGTATTTTAGGTTCATGAAAGCTTTAAGTTATGCTTCATTAGATAAAGAAGATCTATTAAGTCCTATTAATCAAAATACACTGCAACGCTCCTCCTCAGTTAGGTCCATGGTATCCAATGCTACATATGGTAGCTCAGATGATTACATTGGACTTGCTCTTCCTGTGGACATCAATGAAATATTCCAGGTACATTCATAAATATATTTTTTCTTAAGAATTAGAACTGTAATGAATATTGATTTATGCAAATGTGATTTTAAGCTACATCATGAAAGGAATTTTCAGGTAAAAGTTGTCCTACTATATAATAATTTATTTTCACTGGTCCTCTCTAGGATATCATTCTTCCCTCTCCTCTCACACTTTATCCCCTACCATATTCCTTTTCTTCAATAGCATGTCCCCTCCAGTCTCTACTTTTTGTATTCCTGTTGCTTTTTAGTCTGATAGAGGTTTTTTACTATGTTGTGTTTTTGGTAGCATCTGTTCTGTTAAGACATCCAGAAGTTCCTGATGCCTCTTTGGGTAACACTGGGTTAAGGAATTCATACAAGCTCCGTGAAGCATTATCTTACCTGAGCCTCCTCATTGTAGAGCAGGCATAATTTTTTTTTTCTAGTAGGCAGACTTTTGTTGTTGCTCCTCTCAGCTTTCTGAATAGAGGAAGCAGAATGGCACCCTGGGAAGAGCATGGCATCTGGAGGTGAGAGGACCAGGGTTTGCATTTTGGATCTGTGCCTTACCGCTTTGTGCACTTAGTCAAGTCCTTTAACTGCTTTGGAGATCAGGTTCCATATCTGGAAAGTGAGGAAATTGGATTTGATGTTCTCTGAAATACTTTACAACTTTTAACACTATAATCTTACTTATTAGATCTTTTCCAGCCCGGAATAGTCTGCTTTGGGAATTAAAAAGCTATGATAGAGTTTTGATGGCCAGTTTTCATGGATACTGTAGAGGGAAATTTTGTTAAGGTACTAGTTGGACTAGATGCCCCTAGAGGTCCCTTTCAACTTTGATATGCTACGATTATGAATAATTTAATGTTCTTTTTAATTTTTACATTGTAGATTTTGTACTGCTAGCAACTTTTTTAAAATGTCATTTGTTTTGAGAAATGTTATTTATTTTCTTTCTGGAGACAGTTCCCATGATCTTATTTCAAAATTTTAGGTAAAGGATATTCCTTATTTTCAGAAGAAAACTATACCTCCATGTGATGATCGTGTTGTGAGAGTACTACCTGATTCAGGAGGTAATAACTTTTCATTAAATAGCATGTTATAATTTACAGTTACATGTTTTAAGAAATACATTCTCTAGTAGTCTTTGTTGAACAGACAAGGCTTTAAAAATTCTAGGAATTTCCCTTTTTATGTCACCTTAATTTTAAATTGCAATAGTTACTCAGAGTTTTGCAAGCAAATGTTCTACCTGTTGAAACAAACAAGTCAGTTTCATTCATAAGAAAGTAATTTAAACAGCAAATATCCCTAAATTGGAAAAGCTCAAATGTCTAACTATTCTAGTGTTTGCATTGATCTATACAGTCATGATTTTTTAAAAAATTGTAAAATCTTTTCTGTAAAAAGGTACTACTCTTCCTTAAACAGTTTTGTTCTTATGGACGATAACAACAGTTACAGCTATCTCTGTATTATCATTTTGCATTTTTCCTTTTTTTTTATTTGTACCCAAAATTGAAGCCACAAAAAATAAATGCTAAGGTTAGATTTAAATGATAGCTTTTTATGTTTTTAGAGCAAAATATTAACATTTTATCTCTCATTCCTCATGACCCTCCTTCCTCCAGTAAAATTATATTCATAATTGCACAGAGATAGGGTTCTTTTTTTTTGTTTTATCTTTCCTCTTTCTCATATTAAAAAAAAATTGATTTATCCTAAGGTACTTGGAAAGAAGATTTTGATTGTACCAAATATTTTTTAGTTCTCGTATCATTTTCTCATTGTGTTTTATTTTTGCCTCTGAGTAGGTCTTCCATCTGGTACTGGAGATCTTGTAAAAAGTCCATTTCAAATGCTCCGACAACAGATTAGTCTCACAGAAATAATGAATACAAGCCATTCAGATGCTTCTCAATTTTTAGAAAATACAGAAGATACGGGGCTACAGGAGCACACAGACGATAATTGTCTTTATTGTGTCTGTATCCAGATTCTGGGTTACCAGCACAATAACCAAGTGGACTCAACCTATACTCACACAGGTTAGTATTTCTGTTCATAGAGAACCTTTGGAAATAGAATCTTTTTCTCTAAGACATGAAGTAGGTTCAGGTTTTTAAATGACTTTTTTTCCTCTCATTATAAAACAAATGACATTACTTTTAAATGAGTGTATGCTATAGATCTTAAACTCCCTCAAAATATTGCTGTAAACTCACAGACTTCTGGTAGCCTTGTCAACCACCACAAAACTAAGGAAGAGAGGGAAGAAGCATTTCACAAAGGATCTCAAGGTAGCCTAATAAAAAGTCACTAAGATCTTTAGCATAAACATGGAAAATGGGAACTCTGTTTTCCAAAGACCTTAACATCCTGTGTGACCGTAGGTTTGGTACTTGAAGGGTCTTAGAAGCCATATAGAGGTATTCGTAGCAAGTAAGGCAAAACTTAAAGTGTTCATTCCTATCATGTAAAAAACTAGACATGATGTAATCATAGAGCATCTTAATAAAGATTAATTAAGTCATTAATGAAATGGCTTAATTTTCAAAAATTGGATTTAGTTAACAATTTTTTAGGAGCAAATCTATTGCATAAAGTGAAATGCCTTTGTAGTTGTTATATGTCTTATGTTACCACATCTTTGGTAGTGAAACTTGGGCCTAAAGAGCTTAAGAGACTTGCTCTTGGCTGTCCCTCATTCAGCTTCTTTCTTGCTTAAATCATCCAGGAAAAGTTACATGACTTTAGAGTGCCTAGTTAGTTCCTTTGGGATCAGACCCTTTTCTTGTCTAGTTGGTACTGTATTTCTTCACAGACCATTACCCTCTCCTTTCCTGCCCTCCCAGCAATATTATGTTAGCTAAAATATTAAAAAACAAAGAAACTTACTGAAAATAGAAACAAATTAGAACCAGCTACTGGAGAGACCACTTGAGAAAGGAGACAACCAAGAGAATAGATTGAAAGAAAAGAGTGTGCCAAAATGACACATTTCATTTCTTTTTCTCCTTTTAAAAAGTATTTTATCATAAACTTACTTTTCAGCAGTAGCAAAACCAATTAAACTATATGCATGTGCAATTAAATAAAATAAACAGAAAGAATTTCAACATCCCAACACACCTATTCAATTTTTTAGTAATTTTGTACATCACTCAGGAAAACCAGCCAAGATTATTATCTCTTGCAGAGTTTGTTTAGAGTATAGTATAATATCTTCTGTATCCTTTGCATTTTGCTTTCCCATAAAATTACATTCGCAGTTTGATACTACAGCTAGAGTAGTTGTTAGTTTTTTATTTTTAGTGATTTTTTTAAGTATATATTTTCATAGAGGTTCAGGCAGTGGCTTGAACTTCAAAATTTAAGGTGCTGGAAAATTTTTTAAGAAATAATTGGTTTCATATGAGTCATAGATCACATTATGTTGTAATATTCCTGATTTGGCTATTTATGTTCCTCTCCTTTTTCCTCTATTCAATTATAAGCTTCTTTAGATCGGGAACTATGCCTTTTATTTATCTAGTATTCTTAGCACCTAGTACATTTTCTTGCATGGGTTTGTTTTGTTTTGACCTATGATTTTATTTGTGTAGGGAACTCTCATTTTAGAATTTCCTTTTCTACCAGTGGGGATACTCTTCTGCAGTATTTAGTTTTAGAGAGTGGCTTCTAAAATTGAGAGGTTAGTCATACAGCCTTAGCCAGTTTATCAGAGACTGTAATGAAACCCAGGTTTCCTAGGTCTGAGGCTGACTACTCTATAAGGCCTCTCATTTCCTCAGTGCCTTGTTTATAGTAGAGAATGAGTGAATGCCCCGATAATTCAAATCAGTTAAAAGTTGTCAGAGAAAGTTTGACTCAAGTCAAATAATAACTCAGGAAAATGCTTTTGTAGTACAGTAACATTGGTACCTAGGAAACATGCTCCCTCAGTTCATTTAGCTCACATTTATACCAATTATCTTAAGTGTATTTATCATGAAATTAAGTTTGTAACTTAGTACTAACGTCTTAGTATCTCAGAAATAAGTTTCACTAAATAAGTTATATCAGAGAATATCAAACAGTCTAAACCCTAATCTTGTTGAAAAGATAAGATTTCCCGTGTAAATTAGTTATGAAGGGTTATCATTTGATTTAGTGATTAAATCATGAAATTCCTTTACTTAAATTAGTAGTTGTTTTCTTCAGACTTTCCAGACATTCCATATTCTGATTGGTGTGGGCAGACCATCCACAATCATCTAGATGTCGTTTCCTCAAAGTTTTCTGGGATTTCAGGATGCAGTGATGCAGTATCCCAGGGTTCAGCCAGTAGCACCAAGAGTACAGAACTGGTACTAGGTAAGTTTGCAGAGCTGTAAGGAAAAAAAGTTTTAAAGAAACCTCATATTTTAGTAAATAATTACATACAGCATTTGTCTGAGAAGTACTATGCAGAATTTCTAATCTGTTTTCATTCTTGGTGTCATTATAGCATACAAAATTTAAGTTACTTTATTCTTACTCATTTGAATCAACTCTATCTTCCCCACAGCTGATCAATTGACATATCTAGTTGATTCACCACCTATAAGATGTCTTGTATCTCCTCCTGATGCCACCCTGGTTCAGGCCCTTAGAATTTCTTGCAGTATTTATAATAAGCTAACTGCTCTCACTGCCTTTAGTTTTTCTTTACTTCTACCCATTCTTCTGTATCCTTTGTATTTTGCTTTCCCATAAAATTACATTACAGCCAAAATAATCTTCCTAAAATAGAAAACTGACCATATTACTCCCCAGTTTAAAAACTTCATTGCCTCCAGGACATGACACTCTCCTTAGCCTGTTATTTGAAGCTTTTTGCAGTCTGACTCCATTCTCTCTTATGTATTAGCATTCTCCTCCTTACCATTGGCCCAGTAAAATTTAAGGTTTTTGAGGTCAGAAATTATCATTTAAAAAAATATATACCCCCCACTACCTAGCACAGTACCTTTCAAGTGGCAGACACTTAAATGTATGAATTTTTGACAAGTGTATTAAACTTTTGCAGGCATCATATTTTCACTCTTTTTTTTGTCTGTACTACTAGAAAGGTTTTTGTGCCAGATGAGTATTATCAGGTTCTGTAGAGCTTATTGGTATTAAGAAACATTTTGAAGTAGTTAAATGATCCTGAATACAACTGTGACTCATAATAGCTTACTTTCCCAAAGTGAGAAATACATTGAAGTGTACTCTGAAAAATGTTGGGTTTTTTCCCCAGGAGTCAAGTCAATTCCAGATGATACACCAGTATGCCGTATACTCCTTCGAAAAGAAGTGTTAAGATTAGTTATCAATTTGAGTAGCTCTGTAGGAACTAAAGGTCATGAAACAGGACTTTTGACGTGAGTAAATAATGCATGCAAATTAAATTCACCTGTAGAATTTATTCTGCTTGTTTCTTTTTCTGGCTTCAAGAAGAAATAGGGTAATAAAAATTTAAAGATTGCTTTACATAATAAATAGCACATAGTAATTTCTTATAGATTAAACTTAATTCCTTTAATTTTCTCTTTTTCTTAAAGCTTTCAGAGCTTTGTTGGAGGCATTTTTTTGCAAAAATTTTTAGAGTACTTTATCAAGTCATAGTCACATCTTGCAGTATGAAAAGTAAGAAATTCAAAGATGGTAAATCAGGATCTTAAATTTTCACTTTTAGAATGTTGAAGTATATTTAAAAAGATAACTAAAGTGGCTTAAGAGCAGTACCAAATTTGGATATAACTTTTTTCCTAATAAAAATAATCTAAAAGGTCTCTTTTCTATTAAAATTGTTTATATTAATTACCTTTAAAAATCATACCAATCAATGTTTAATTGGTGACTCAGGTATATATTTGAAAAATGTTTTATAATTAAGAACTAGTTATTTTAAAAGCAAATATCAAATAATGAATTAACATTTTTCTAATTTAACAAACCTTTTGTCCCATTTTAGAATTAAAGAGAAGTTTCCTCAAGCTTTTGATGATATATGCCTCTACTCTGAGGTTTCCTATTTGTTATCACATTGTACTTTTCGACTGCCATCTCGCAGATTCATACAGGAGTTATTTCAAGATGTACAGTTTTTACAAGTAAGGAGAAATAGAAGTTGTACTTCTTCATAAAACAATTAACAAAAGTTCTTAAATGTTCAATTATATAGGCAGTGGACTTCATTAACCACCTACTGTTATAAAGTACCGTGTAAAACACTGGGCAAAGACCAAAACAAAATAGTTCTTGTTCTCAAGGAGCTTATATTTGGGGGAAGGGATATAGCCTGTTCATAGATAAGTAAATACAAAGTAATTTGGGGAAGTACTGAAAATAGGGATTTTTTTTCACTTTCTTTCTAGATGCAAACTTGGAAGCTGGTAGTCCAGAATTAGATCTCAAGGAATACAAACATAGCCCTACTCTCCTTATATCTAATTGCAAAGTTTTTCAGTAATAATATAAATCACTAATAATATGCCAAAAAGCATATATGTTAATCAGTGTCAGCATCCACACAATTTTTCAGCTATTGGTTCTGGTCCCTAAGAGGCAAAGCATCACACATGATAAATAGTTTAAGAAAAACTCTTTTGCCCAGAGAACTACAGGTGAGGTACCACTGTTTTACACTAGGAGGACAAAAGGAGCTAGATCCTCTTTTGGATGCATTATTCTAAGGTAAAAAAAAGACCTAGGCACCTTCTGAATGTATCAGTTGTGCCTAGGATGCACCCAGTGGTTGTTAGAATTTTTTTTCACATCAGGTGCTTTAACACATATAGTCATCAGTCATTGCATCATTTTCTTTCTACGTATTGGGACCCTTCAGCTCCCCCCAACATAAAAGTACCCTGTCTGACAAGACTGCATCAAGAAGTATTAATGGTTCATCATTTTGTTCCTAGATGCATGAAGAAGCAGAAGCTGTCTTATCAACTCCACCAAAGCAACCTATAATTGATACATCAGCCGAATCCTGACCTCATCTTTATGTAGTGTTTCTCTTTGGACTTCCTGAAATCCTCAGAAAAACCTCACTGACTGGACAACAAAGACAGGAGCATCTTCTGTAGCTTGTTCCAGCAGTTCCTGGTACATGAACAGTATGAACTGCAGATTCTTTTTCCCCAGCAGAAACTTTCCTCCCCAAATATATTCTTTGGGGATGTCATCCATTACCAGTTTTATGAATTATATTTACCAAATGTATGCAAGAGCCAAGCACTGAACACCTACACAAATTTTTCTTTAATTTTAAAAACATAAGGAGAGTTGAACAATAATAAGATAGTATGAAGAAACACCCTTTTACAGGGTTGATTCTGAATTCTTTTTAGGGTAAATAGATGCCTTGTTTGTTAACTAACTCACATATACTAGAAACCTATATTTCTAAAGGCTACATCTTCTATGCTGGGATGTGCTGTAACAGCTGGTATTTGGGGGTTAACTTTGGACCTCACATTTTTCTTAATGTTTGTAACACTACTTGAGAGGTTTATAACCTCAGACTGAAAGAAGAGCCTCAGCAACCTGGGGCTTTTAACTTATTTTAATGTTACTATAATTGCAAATGGTTATTTTGATTTTCAGTCTCTCAGATTTCGTTGCAATGTATTTTTATAGGTTATATGAACCAATTAAGGTTTTTCACTACAGTTCCCACCTAAATCAAAAAATAATTTTAATTAAACTGAAATATAATCATTTGCCCTTTATATATTTTTATTCAGTGAAATTTCTGTTCATTTTCGTATTCTTAATCTGCCATTTTTTTCTCCGTGGGAAATTGAATAAGTGTTATTTATTGACATTTGGCCGAAATGTAAGAAAATTATCTTTGAATTTTGTGAAGAGACTGGGTTTGTAAATTATTTCCACATTCCATGGGAAAAGCAGAGCCATATTTCCTTAAATGTTGCTTTAATTAATGAGACTGATTATTACGATAAAAATTGTAGTGAAAAGCCTTAAGTACCAAATTTTGAAGCAGCAGTACTTTAATTTTTATACCAGTATTCTTTCTGAAATTTTTTTTGCACAAATTAAATGCAGTGATGGATGAGTTAAGAATACAGTGATTGCCTTTATTACATTATTAGTCATGTTGCTAAGTTGTTGAGGGCAGGTTTTTTTTTTCCTTTAAAAAAAAAACCTTTTTAATGTAACTAAAGATACCTGGAAATCTTTATAGGAATTAACTACATATATGCAAATTTGTATATAAAATAGCACGGAAATCTTCATTAGAATGCTTGTGATTGAAAGGAATTATCATTTTTGATATATATATGTGTGTATTATATATAAAAAACATCCAGCTGGACTGAATTAGGACAGTTTTTAAAAAGACCATTCAGTTTTACCATTTTTGTAATCACTGTCAGCTTTGACAGTTGTGACATTAACTCATGGCCCCATATATTGCAGATCCTGATCTTAACTGATTTGTTCTTTGAGATGTATGTAAATAGCCCTTTGAACTAGAAAGTAAAACCCACTTATTATTTTCCAGTTGGACAACTATTATATTTTATTTACTGGCACTGAAAGTTTTGTTGGGATGAAGCACTTCATCTCACTACATAACACTTCTTGGACTGCACTTCAGTGAATTGTTTTTATGTGCACTGTATAGCGACTCACATCAGAGCAGAAAAGCTGCAGGATTGTAACCTGCTTCTGCTAGAATTTGGCTCGAGTTTCTCTCATGAAATCCAATTAAAGGAAAAGCAGAAATAATTTGTTTCAACTTTTCATTTATCACTAGCCCTAAGAGTTTCTGTAATATATTGACATTACTTTAAAACTTGCCTGTTGACTTGGTCTTTGGGCTTGAAAGATTAAATTACTTCTCCAAAGAACCAACTGTCAGAAATGTTAGACCAAATAGTGGTTAAAAACTCCAAAGCAAATAATGTAGTGATCCTCCCCAAAATGGGATTCATATGCTTTAGACAGTAGTTTCAAACTACCTCAGTTAGAATAGACTATAAAATCTGTGGTTTAAGCCCTCATAAATTAAACCATTAACTCATGTTTGTGTTTTCTTCCCAGATGTTAAGGCATAGTAATGGCCTGGACAGTTTTTGACCAGTATTCTATAAGAAACTTAAACTTTGTCGTTTTTACCTATAGCGTTTAGTTTGGAGAGAAGAACCATGTAGTTCTCTGGTTATCATTGAGGTTCTAAGGAAATAAAATGTCTGTACTTAGCAAATCATCATGCTCTTTGGTTAACGCTTGGATTCATTGGCAGGCTTAATATTCTTTGAGAACTTGTATCAAAGGTAGCCTTTTATGGTGGAAAATGCTTATGCCAAGTGCTTAATTTAGATGTTTAAAAAAATAAAATCATAGTTGAAAAGTTTAGGAGTGATATCAGTGGTAATAAAAAATATTTGAGAAAATCATCTATTAGTAGATATTACCAGAATATAGATTACAAGAATAATGTCAGTACTGTAGTTTTTCAAAATATGGAATTTTTAGAATTAATTTTAGTCCAGATAAAATTGTATTACTCACTAATAGAATTATTGAAAAAATTGGAGGAACTTTGGCAGTTGTGCTGGTTATAAACTGTGAATTTCTAATATTGTAAAGTGAATTGTCATTTCCAATTGCAAAATTTGTTTCAAAAGCAATTAATCAACTTAATGTAACTAGATTCTATTTAGATAGTGATAAATAAGGAAATCAGATATAGAGCTTTCGTAACAATATTATCTGCAAGTTCTTAATGCTTACATTTTTGTTACCTATTTATGTTTAGGTGGATACAAGAGGCAGAGACAACCCCCATTCCCACCCCCACCCCCAAAGTTCTTCTAAATATTGTTTGTGCAGTAAAATTCTCTAAGATATAAAGAATATATGCATTAAAAATAAGTTTGTAGGCCACATATGCACTGTTAAATACTCTCAGAAAGAAAATGTGTACAAAATAGACACAACAGTTCTTGACAAGCAAAAGTTTTATTAATTTGCAACTCTTTAACCAGAGTGTGACTAATTTTTCAGGGCACGGTAATAATGGCAAAGTATTCAACTATTACATGGAAGCTTATGTTGACTTATTTTGTTCGGTAACATTCAGAAGATACATTTTGCATACCTTGAAGCACATATCATTAAGCAATAAATACCGATTTAATTTTTTATGGTTTTATCTTGCAGATCTGCAGTTGTTTTGCATGTTGACTAGAATGCTAATTTATGTGAGGAGAGCTTTGTAAATTAGCCTGCTTTAAGAACAGCCTTAGGAAACTTCCTTTGAAAAGGTTTTTCCCTGAGAGATAATGTGAAGTGTTGAATACTTCCCATTCTGTTTTCAGTGCACAATTCATTACGACATGAACCTGGGAGAAGTGAATTTCTTAAATCGATTGTATGAGAGTAATTTTAATGAGAATTAGCTTTTTGGAATGAGAAAATATTGGTTATTGAAAAGATCTTCCATGATGTAAGTTAGGTCTCCAGTCATATGAGCTTCACCCCCATCTTTCCATAAACAAAATGCATTGTTAATTAAACACTTTGGTTTCACTACAGAGAGATTTCCTTATTAACATATACCAGAGAAATCAAATAGTAGTTATGCCTATGAAAAAAGTAATTGGAACACTGAAACATTGCCACAAGTGATTTCCTTTTTTCTTAAGTTCCTGGTTTCCAGGGAGTTCAATTCATTCAGTAGGTCTGTATGCAGAACTTGGACTTTTTTCCTTTGGACTATTTTTATAAGGTAGATAGACGGATAGCTATGCCACAGCATGCATAAATTGCACATTTTGCTTGACTTCCTTTGTAAAATACATATTTAATTTGAGAAATGTAATTTATGCCAAAAAATTTAACTTGCAATTTTGCCACTGAATAGGTTGATTTAGCACAAAATGCAAAGTCTTGGGGGGGGGGGGGGGGGGAAGGAAGACATTTCATCTATGTAGTTGAAAAAATGTTGCAATACTGGTCTGTCGGTAACCCTAAAGCTGTATTGTAAGAAATTGGTGTAAATTAATTGTTTTAAAGAGTGGGAAGGGATTGTGAAAATCTCAGACTTCTTCTCCCTCCCCAGGCAGTTTTTTTTTCTTTTTTATTTTTTCTTTTAATTTAGTAATACGCTGCTACATATTTGGAGGTTCTAGTGTTTGTAGGTCACTGAACAGACATTGAAATCTGATTTATATTGTATACCTGTAACATAGAAAGAAAAAGTATTTATATATTTTCTGTAAGAATATTTCATTGAGCTGTGTATAATTTAAACAAAGAGGTTTGTTCCCAAATGGTTTTGCCCACCTTGATTTTTTTTTGGTGGTTTTTGTATAGTGTGTACAGTTTATGTCTCTGGGCATTAAAAGCCTCCTGAAGCGTAATCTTATCAAAAGGATATGTTGTTAATAAAATGTACTTAAAATTCTTGGAAGTGGTACTGTTTTCTTTACTTGAAATTTAAGAAATTGAAATGGCTCTAGGTATGACTTAGAAGAATGGAATTGGGTTATAATGCTTCTAAAACAGTGACTACCAGGCAAAATTATTTTTTTACAAGTTACAGATTGAGACCTGGGTCGATTAAAGAGCTTTTTTTGGTAATATTTTTGCAAAAAACTAAGTCTTCCCCAAGTATCTGTTATCATAGGGCATGGGAGCTCCAGGAAATCCACCTTTTAGATGGAACAATACTCTCTTTTAAATGGAAATTACACCAAAAAGCAAGTGATATGCCTAGTTCTTCTTCTGGAAAATGGTATTAATGGTATCATTTCTCTTGCATTCTTAGTTCCTTTCATGAAAATTTTAGAAGAAAAACTGCCTGGAAGTCAATTCATTTTGATCAATAAAATATCACAGTGTTATTTGTTAAGGTTAGTTATAATAATTTTATAGTACAAATCTAAACAAAAAAAATTTGAAATAGAAGAATTTTTTGTGTTACATGTGAATAGCTTAATTTAACACAATGAGTTTGGGGAAGGGGGGAGGGTTGTGATTTAACAGATATGTTCTAGTACTGGCTTGTTACTTAGAATATTAGAATATATATATATTTTTTTTCTATATATATATATTATATTTTTCATATATATGAGAAAAGTTCACCATGAATCAAACTTACATGGATCAAATAATTTTTATATTGAATTCCAGCATAAAGTTGGAAGTGTGTTGCAATTAAGGTTCCAGCTTGTATGAAAAAGCAGTTGCGAATGTAGCTAGCCTTTTTAAAATTATATATTTAAAAGGAGGAAAGGGTAGTTTATAAGAGGAAATAGTGTAGTAATGTTATTTTGCTATGAGACATGCAATCCTATAGGCTTTGAAAAATTGAAGTTGATTATTCAAAGGGCAATTCTTATACTGGATGTCCTGCAATACAACACAAGTAATTTATGCAAGAAAAACAAAATTCACATAAGAGCAAGAGATTACCAGTGGACAAACAGCCCACGTCCTCCATTGTTACATTCTAGATGTCAAGAGATCACAAGCAAGTCTCCTATTGTGTTAATTAGACTCCCTTCCCATCCTTGCCCATGATGACTTTATGGAAAAACATGGAAGAGTCAGAGGATGTGCAGGCATGAATAGATTGCCATCTATAAGTAATACCCACCTTGACATCATGAGTAGTGTAGTTAGCAAAAGTGGCTTTGGAGTGAGATGTATTCTAACCCTAGCTATTTTACGTTGAGCAAAGGACAGAACTTGTCAGCCTTGGCTTCCTCATCAGTAAAATGATGAGATTGAACTGATCCTTAGCATCTCAAAAGTTCTATGAATCTATAAATAATATTCAAAATATATAAAGTAATAATTGGTACACTAAATAAAAAAACACATTGAAAATGTATTGAAATTTAAAATATTGTTTAAATTGTTTAATATTGTTTAATATTGTTTAAAAAAGAAACCAAACTTATTTTCCCTAAGGTTTAGGGCAGGGAGAGATGTCCTGTTTTGCCTAAGCTTTAAAACTCAGGTTATCTTTATCCTTGTCTTACTTACCTTGTTTCAATTTAAAAGCAATGAATAGTTCCTTTTCTTCTTTTCCTTTCTGTTCTCTTTTTGCCTCTTTATCACTTATGATCCATCCGCCTTTTTTCCTCTCATTCTAGTCTTCCTTTTCTTAATCTTTACTCTTGTCTTAGCTTACTCTTGTCTTAGCTGAGCTTATACTGTTAAAGGGCTTATCCCCCAAATTTTGTTCCACTAGCCTTTCTCTTTCAAACCCCCAGGAAGTCATGGGAAATAGACCTTTGTAGCTGCCACAGTATGAAAAGGATTGTGAAAGCCCTTGGTTATGAAACTTGGGACCTTTTCAGGAGATGCAATCCCAGTGGAAGGGAGAATCAGGAAAATTTTTTTTAGCAGGGCAATTGGGGTTAAGTGACTTGCCCATGGTCACACAGCTGGTACATGTGTCAAGCATCTGAGGTCACATTGGAACTCAGGTCCTCCTGACTCCAGGGCCGGTGCTCTACTCAGTGCGCCACCTAGCTGCCCCAGGAAAACTCAATGTGTAATAATAGGAAAGTCACTTGACAACAGTGTTAAGGTGAAATATTTTGTTACGGCTTAAATTATCAGTATAAGACTTTGAAGTAACTTTTACCTTTGAAATATTATAAGGTCATGTTAAGAAGTGATGCTATCAACAAATCAGTCATTGCTATTAAACACGTGTGTAGATTGATGTTTAAGTAATTCATAAAGTGACAAACTTCCATTTCAGCGAAGAAACAAATCCCAGGGAATACCTTGACACTGCAACCCAAAAGACTTCCTGTGAGTGACAGATGATTTTAAATAATTCCTTCCATACCTTTGTGTTCTTTGCAGATGCCTAACCCACCTTTCCCTGAAGAAAGCTCTCTGTGCCTAGGGGACACAGTCTAAGCAAAAGATAATTCCCTACATTATATGTGCCTGAAATGCCATTTTGAACAGGAGAAAGATCTGACAGGTACTTTTCATATAAGACTTGGTTATTGCCGTCTCCGAGGACACACTGAGCAAAAGGGAACAACCAGCTAGTCCTTACTCATAGAGGAGAACGCAGGAAAAGCTCATCATATTTTCTCTGTCATTTCGACGCTGCTATGTCATGAGGCAGGAAGACTTGAGTATTTTAGGTTTGGAAGGAATGATAGCCACGAAACTTAGGAAGCTTGAAAGTCAAATATTCAACCAAATATTTATTACAATACTGCATGCAAGGTACTAGATATACGATAAAAAATGAAATTGTCTCTGCTTACAAGAAGGAATGATTTCAAAACATACATATGAGAAAGTACAAGTTAATCTGAGAAAGGAGGGAACCCTAACTAGTAATTTTAGGAGACCAAGAAAAGCTAGTAAGAGGTAGCACCAGAGCTGTATCTTAAAGAAAGGTAAAATAAGAGAGCCAAGCCAAGGAAGAAAAAGGAAGAACAGCCAAATACCCTTCCACAAACTGCCATACATGTAGAAAATGCACCAGATTGAATCTTGATGGATAAATCCAGAAAAAGTCACAGCCCAGGTCAGCATAGCAAGAAAGAAACAGAGGCTTGGGGACAGGTTGGGTTAGGAACAAGTGGAGCACAGAGTACTCCAGCACTCAGGAGGAGGCCGTGTACCAGGGTGAGAGATGTTAGAACTCAACTGGACCATCGTGACATTGCCAACTGGTAGCTTTGTCACCCTCGACCCACTTCTGGGTCACAGATGTAGAATATAGTGAAAAGGGACCTGTGCTCTGTTATGGAGGCCCTGGGCAGCGTGTGGAGAAATTTCAGAAGCCAGCAGTACCGGTTGTATGGTTTGGACCTATGGCACAAAGTAGGGTTTTACCCAATCCAGCCTGCAAAAAAATAACAGCAAAAATCCTAGACCAAAGGGAAGCCTACAATTCTGCTGCTCTGAGTCGAGAGCTTTCCAGCCAGCGTTAATAGGGGCAGTCTAGAAATTTACTTTTGCACAGACACAAACCCTGGTCAGAAACTTGTGGAGCTCAGATCAAGGGGATAGCAATGAGACTTCACCTGTAATTAGGCCATTTGGGGAGCACTAAAAGCCTGCCGGTCACTAGCTGTCCCTGAGATCCTGGAATAACAACACTCAGCACTTCAAGAAAGCAACAGGACTGGCTTCCCTCCAGAAATGTGGCAAAGCTGAGCCCTAACATGAAGTCTGAAGTCCAGAAGAAGGGGACAACAGAAAAAGAATCCCACTATAGCTATTTGTGGTAACAGGTACTCAAGACAAACTCAGAAGAGAATGACTCCAGCGCATTCTTAAGTAATGCCTCACAGAAAAATATGGCTCAGGCACAAACTCAACTAGAGTTCCTGGAAAAGCAAGAGTTTTTTAAGAAGAATTTTAAAAAATCTTTTTATATATGAAATGAAAATGCTTAAGGAAAAAATTGGGGGAATATGAGAACTATGGAAGAAAAAGTTGGAAAGAGAATTGATAGCTTGGCACAAGAAGTACAAAACCTTTCCCAACAAACTGCCTGAAAATTCAAGTGGAACAAATAGAAGCTAGAGACTTCATGAGGCAACAAGAAATACTAAAACAAAGCCAAAAGGCAAAAAAAAGAGAAGAAAATATAAGGTATCTCATAGCAAAAACAACTGACCTAGAAAGCAGATCAAAGAGAAAAAAATTAAGAATCACTGGATTATCAATGCCACGACCAAAGAGCCTAGACATTCTATTTCAAGAATCTTAATCTCCAGATCTCTTAAAACCAGAGGGCAAAATACAGGGTGTCCCTAAAGTCTGGACACAGGCAAAAATGCATATTTTCGAGAAATGAATGAAATTTTCAACATTAACAGACCTTAGCCCCCTTGATTTATTTTTCTGGAATGTGCTAAAAGGAGAAGATGTATTCAACGAAAATCACAGATGCAACGCATTTGATTGAACACATAAAGAATGAATGTGCTAAAATTGACAGCAATGTGGAGTTACTCCATTGAGTTCACATGAATCTTGCAAAGCACATCAACCTTTGCATCACAAATGATGGAAGTTATATTGAAGATGTTATTTGTTAATATTCCAATTAAATAAAAATTTTATTCATTTCTTGAAAATGCGCATTTTTGCCTATGTGTCCAGAGTTTAGGAACACCCTGTAGAAATAAAAAGAATCCACCTTTCTCCTGAAAGAAACCTCAAAAATGAAAACATCCAGGAGACATCATAGGCAAAACCCAGAGCTTCCATGTCAAAGAAAAAAATAATGGAAGTAGCTAGGAAGAAATAATTCAAGTACTAAGAAGCCATAGTTAGGATCACACATTATTTAGCAGTGACTATTACAAAGAAGTGGAGAACTTGGAACACAATATTTCAGAAGAAAGAGGATATAGGCTTACAATCGAGAATAACTTAACTAGCAAAACCGAGTGTAATTTTACAGATCTTTCTAACAGATCTTCGATGAAATAGAGGATGTCCAAGCATTCCTGATGAGAAACATAAAAAAGTGAACATGAACGAACAATGATAAAGGACTAAACAATGATACTCCTTACAGTCAGATATGAGGAAATAATACATGACCATCCTATTTGAGCCCTAAAGGAAGTCCAATTAGACAAGGCCTGGGAGGGGTTCTCTTTAAGTCTGAGGATATTAAAGAAAAGACTGGAAAGAAGGGAAGGAAATACAAGGCAAATTATCTCACGTAATGAGGGTACACTAGTAGGCTTCCATACTAACAAGAAGGAGGGGGCAAGGGGAGCAGCTGACATGAACACTTTTATCTGAACTGGGCAAAAGAAAGAAGAATATATATATATATAGTTGGGTACAGAAACACATTTCACTCAATGAGGCAATAGGAGAAAAAAAATAGACTAAGGGATCGATGATAACTTCTGAGGATATATAGAAGTAGTTAATAGTTCTTAGGTGACAAAGAATGGGAATCCCGAGTAAGCGTCCATAGTTTGGGTAATGGATGAGCAAGTTATGATCTATAAATATGACTGTACTATTGTGCTAAACTTTTATCAAAGTAATGACTGACCAATATTTCAGAGGACTGATGATGAAAACATGCTGTGTACCTCCTGATAAAGGATTCAGAATGAAGGATGAGACAAATATCTTTATATCACCGATGTGGAAATTTGTTATGATTGACTATACATATTTGTAGTGAGTTTTGGTGGATTTTTTTTTTGTATTTCGATGGAGGTAGAGGGGCTGCAGGGTTGGGAGCAGAATAGTGGGTTTAAGGTAGATCTTGGCTGATTAAAGCTATATGCATGTGTGTATATATGTGTGTACATATATATATAACATATAGATATAGATATATAGATGTATACATGTGTATATCTAAGGAAATCTTGGGAACTCTGATCACAATGACCAGCCACAACTCCTGAGAACCCGTGCTGAAAAACGTTGTCCACCTCCTGATAAAGGAGTGATGGACTCAAGGCTACAGGCATTTTTTAGACATGGGTGGTGAGAAATTCTGTTTTGCTTGACTATCCATGTTTGTAACAGGAGTTTGAGGGTTTTGGGGGGCCTTCTCAGGGGGAGGGGAAAGTGGGAGAGAGAGAAGACCGATCTTTGTTTGAAAATAAAAGTTTATTTTAAAAAATAGCTAAGGTAGAGGTGAGAAGGGTATACATTCCATGAAGGGGGCAGATATATGCAGGCAAGAGGTGGATTTTGGCTTGGAACAGAAACTATGAAGGTGAGTGAAGGGAAATGTCCATTAAAATAAGCTAGAATTGGCTAGAAAAGGGCTTTAAGTATTAAACTGGAGTTGATGTTTTATCCTAGCAACAACTGGGGAGACATTGAAGATTTTTTGAGGAAAGGAGTGACACAATTAGACCTGTGCCTTACAAATATTATTCTGGCAACAGGGAGAAAGATGGATTCGGGAGAATAGAAATTCCAAGCAGGGAGGTTATAATTCCAATTAGGAGGTTATAACAATTGTCCAGATGAGGTTATAAGGGCCTGAAATAGGAACAAGGTTAATGAAGTGAAGGGGATGAAGAGAGATGAGGTGGAATTTGAATGTAATGGGCTGAGCTAATGATCAGCCCATTAAAAATACCTCCACTTTTATGTGTCACTTTTGCAATGTATGTTTTTAATATTCTTAAATTAACACCTAAAGTTTATTGCACTAAACCTGGTATTTTACATTTCTTTTTGAGGGTACTCAAATTAGCCAGTGTTGTTTCTTTTTTGTTTAACACTCCACCATAAACAGAATAAGGGGGATTTTTGGAAGTAATATTCTTGATGGAAAAAGAATAGCTACTGATGGTAAATGAGATTTTTAAGGAAAAAAGAAAAAAATCTCAGAGTAGAAAAAAACAAAACCAAGTCACTGAAGGAAAGTGAAAGGGTCTCCAGTGGTAGAAAATATCAGTGCATTGTCTGGGAGCTCGTTACAGTCACTTTAGTTTTCACTCCCTTCAGGTACACGTGCACCTACGTCATCATCTCCAAATCACTTCAAAATACATTCCAAAACATCAATCCCAAGATCCCACATAATCTGTTCCCATAGTACCCAGCTAGAATAAATGACCACCAACAACTTGTATTTGCTGAAATGTATCACCTGGAGACTCATTTTACAAAATGAGCATCCAAGTATAATCCTTTTGTCTCTAAAGTACTAAATGTGGAAGCAGGACTCACTCACTGGAAACAGTTTCTCTCAGAAATGGAGCTGGAAGATCCCGAGATGGCAGCCTTGAAAGCTACCTTTTAAAAAAAATTGAGAAAAATAAAGTGCCTATCAGAAAAGGAGTTTTATTATGAAAAGGCAGAGTAGTAAATAAGCTCCCTTGGGCACAGTTTCTAAGGTCAGCCTTTTTTTTCCCCAAGGAAAGCAGAAGAATGTGCAAAACTCTAGCCATGAAACCCAACAGGATTTCCATGAACCCTGTAGGACTCTTTATACATTCAATCCCAGGTCTCTTGTGCCTGAGGGATGGTACCAGATGTGCTACAAACATTGTATCTTCAACTCACAAGCACTGAGGATATGGAACTCAGTATGAAGGTATGAAACTTGGATATTGGTTAGCACGGCTTTTCAAGTTGGTCTAAAGAGGTGACCGAGATGGGTCTGTCACCTTCTGGGGGAAGGGACAGAGCCACACCTGTAGGCATCACCATTTGCATTTTATACTCCGAGCAGTATGCTGGCTCAGGAAGATTAGGTGAAGAACTGCCTTTGTCTCCAGACATGGTTGGGGCCAACTGGGATACGTAATTCAAACTGGCTTCTTCTTCAGCAGGAATATTGCCCGATGATTCAATGTAGTCCTTTTCTACCTTTAGTAAATGGTCAGAAGGCTCCACAGACCTCATTGGGTCAGTGGGCATCATCTGATTTTGGCTACAAGAACCAGAGTCAGATGCTGCTTCACGATAAGTGAAGTTCTCAAAACAGATGCAAGCTTGAGAATCCAAGGCATTTTTTCCTGTTGGAAGGAGGTAGAGATAGGCAGGTGTGGTGATCTCATTCCCCACAAGTAATGTCCTTGATCCCTGTGTTTTAGTTATTTCTGGCTTGTTCACGACTTCAATGGTGTCAGGAATACAGTCACTAGTATTCAGTATGGCCTGGTGAATATTGCCCTAGAAAATAATCAACAAAATAACTGCTAATGCAGGCAAATGTATAAAGTTCAGAAAATAACCTGTTTTTAAACGTTTCCCATCCTAATAACTGAGATCATGCTTCATTGTTTTATCACGATCATAGCAGCTAACTGAAGGTGATGGTTTAAAAGCAAGATTCAAACTACTTTTAACCTATTCACTTTAATTTTCCTGTTTGAGAGTAAAGATGAACAATTCCTTTTCACCCTCTTCTTAATATTTGTCCCCCTCAGAAGGCTATTTTTTCCTCTTTTCCTTCACAAGTCCAAGGAAAGCACTGTCATCATAAGCCTGATCCAATAGTACCTAGTTTTGGGTCCTTTACAGCTGTAGATTTATGATCTTATATAACCTATGCAATATTTTTTAAATTAATTTTTTCAATCCATGAAAATCTGCCTTCTCCCTCTCTCTCCCTTGAGAAAGTAAGAAAAACAAAACCCCTATTATAAACCTATAGTAGTAAAGTAAAACAAATTCCTGCATTGGTCATGTTAAACATATGTGTGTGTGTATGGATGTATATATACCTGCATATTCATACATGTAGGCATGTATGAATAAATTATATACCAGAGTGAAAATGTATACTATGTGTATATGCAGCACATATATACACATATATGTATGTACATATGTGCACTCTGACTTATCACCTCTCTACGAGGAGATGGGTAGTGTGTTTCATCATAAGTCCTCGGAATGGTTGTTAGTCCTTGAGTTGATCAGAGCTACTAAGTTTTTCAAAGTTGTCTTTATCATACTGTTGTTTCTATTTACCAAAATAAGTTCTCCTGGTTCTTACTTCATTATGTATCAATTCATAAAGGTCTTCCCAAGTTTCTCTGAAACTATCACAATAGTAGTCCACCACATCTATATAACACCATTTGTTCAGCCATTCCCCAAGTAATGGGTGATCACCTCAGTTTCCAAATTTTTGCCACCACAAAAAGAGCTGCTATAAATATTTTGGTACATAGAGAGCTTGTTTTGATCTCTTTGGGGTATAGACTTAGTACTAGTATTGCTGGGTCAAAGTGTTTGCACAGTTTAATAGCTTTTGGGGCATAGTTACAAATTGTTTTCCATAGTGACTGAACAACTCCACAATTCCACTAGTAGTGCATTAATGTACCTCCTTTCCCATACTCCCTTAAGATTTGTCATTTTCCTTTTTTTTTTTTTTTGGTCAACTCTGCCAGTCTGATTAGTGTAAGGTAGAACCTCAGAGTTGGTTTACTTTGTATTTCTCTAATTATTTGTGATTTAAAGCATTTTAAAAGTATGGTTATTAATAACTTTCATTTCTTTCTCTGAAAACTGCTTATTTGTATTCCTTGACCACTTATCAGTTGGGGAAATAGATCTCATTCTCATAAATTTGAATCAGTTTCCCACAGATCTCAGAAATGAAACCTTTATCAGAAAAACTTGCTGCAAACTTTTTTCCCCATTTATTAGTTTCTTTTCTAATTTTGCTTGCATTGGTTTTGTTTGGGCAAAACCCTTTAAATTTTATGTAATTAAAATTACCCATTTTACCTTCTTTGATCCTCTCTAGCTCTTGTTTGGTCATGAATTCTTCCTACTATCTGTAGATAGGTCTGATAGTTAATTTCCTTGCTCTGTAAATTGTCTATGATATCACCTTTGATGTCTAAATCACATCCCCCTTTGGAGCTTACCTTGGTATACAGTATGAGATGTTGACCTATAAATAACTTGTTTCTGCCGATCTGCTTCCCAGTTTCCCCAACAGTTTTTGTTAAATAGGGAGGTCTTACCCCAAAAGCTAATCTTTGGTTTTATCAAACACTAGCCTGTTGTGCTCATTCGCTTCTGTGTATCATGTGCTGAAACTACTCCACTGATCTCCTTATTTCTTGACATATATCAAATTATTTTGATGATTACTATTATGCAGTATAGTTTGAGATCTATTATTGCTAGGCCCCCTTCCTCCACCTGCACCATATAGTACTTTTTCACTGTTTCTCACCTTAAATTTCATCAGTGACAGGACACTGCTCTTATAAGGGTCTGGAATATCAGGGAAGCACTTCTCCTTCACCCTAGGACAACAACAAAAGTGGCATTAAATGATCAATATATCAAAACATTTCTGTGCAAAATAATTTTAAACAGAAAAGTTGCCTTTTTCTCTTTATTCATGTGCACTTAAAATAGTATAAAAAACTTAATTGAATAGTGCTTTTTTCTCTCTTCCTTCCTCTGGTTTTTTCCTCCTAACAAATTCAGTGATTTTCAACTGAATTCCAACTGACTTTTTCTAGTTTTAATAAGTCATATCTCTGTCTCTCCTAATAGGAAGGCTTTATAACACTTACCACTGAATTTTCAAGTTCAACCCGATGATGAGTAGCAGAGAAAAGAAGGCCATTGGAAGTATTATAGTCATCATTAAACTGGCTGAAGAAAGAAGAATAGTTTTTAAATGAATAACTTTTGTTTCTGCCATAAGCTCAATATTAAAAATAAATCTGCCTATGGAAAATAAGTTATTAATCCTCAGCTTTTACCCATGACAGAAATTTAATTTTTGCTTTCCAATATTTCCATTATCAGTATTGATGTTCTTTACATGTTCCCTTTAAAAAAAACTAACAGCTTATCTGATAGATAAGGGGTTAAAGGATATGAACAATATTTTATATAGATAAGATATATCTGTATATATAATATATATTATATGATATAAAATATAATACATACATAATATAATGTGTATATATATATGCACATACATATAAAACCTCAACAACTACATTTTAAAAAATGTTCCAAACTGTTAATGATAAGAGAAATGCAACTTAAATAGCCCCTTAATAGGGGCTTGAATAGGGGTGAAAAGACTACAGAAATATCAGCACATTAATACACTTAGTAAAACTGCAGTTTGGTCCATTTGTTCTAGAAAATAATTTGGAATTATTCTAGAAAAGTTAGTGAGCTATTTTACTCTTTTAACCGTTATCAGACTGGTGAACAGGTTCCCCAAAGATCAACAATATCCCTTTTCTCCATCCATTTTCTGATTCGATTTGCCAGACTCTAGATAAGTGGTTTTTTCTGATGTCATTAGCAACTTGCATGAAGAATTTTTGGAATGCATTTCTGGGCCTATTTTACCATCTCTTAATTCCCTCTGCCTAATCTGTCCCCCTCACCTCTATCCCCCTCTTCCATGCCTAAAAGAAATTCTGCACACACACACACACACACACACACACACACACACACACACACACCCTTTTCCACACCACCCTCTCCATCCATACAACCATATATTCCCTTGCTGAGATCCTTCTCTTCTTTCAAGGCCCAGCGTACATACCACCTTCCTCTGTGAAGCTTTCTGTGATCTGTTCTTCTGTCTCTTGACACACTTTGACCTCCCTTACACACTCTACCTCCAATTATATTTGAATACATGTTGGATCCCCCTTCTAGATTATAAATTCTTTAAGGTAGAGGATTATATAACTTTTCATCTTTGTATTCCCATTGACTTGTACATAGTATCTAGAAATGTTTGCCAAATGAATGGTGGAATGTTAAATGGAAATTAAGTTCAATGAACAATTAGGCTCCTAACCCAGTTCAAGATACTATGCTTGGAGGTAGGGATACAAAAACAAAAATACAAAATCCACAAAAGAGTTTCTGCCCCGAAGGAGTTTATATTAGAAAAAGGAGGAGGTGGAGAAAGAGGAAGAGGAGGAGGAGGAGGAGGAGGAGGTGGTAGAGGAGGAGGAAGAGGAAGGGGGGGAGAAAATGGGGCTGAATAAGGAGGAGGAATAACACATACACAAACAAATACGATTCAAGGGAAAGAACTGATAGAGGCAAAGGAGAAATCCATACTGAGTACTGAGGAGTAATTGGAGGAAAGAGAGTCCCTTCTTTGTTAGGGTTTTGATTTTTCTAACTCACTGTTTTCATGGGTTCCTGTTGTGACCTTTATAATGCCACCACGGCTATCTCCACCACCTGTGTATGCTTTGACTTCAAATATGTATGTTGAATTTGGCTGCAGCTTTTTCACATCGAAAGTCTTTCGTTTTGTATCTGGAACTGTATATATACAGCCATCTATATTATGTAGAAAAAGAAAATTGTCAGTTCACTAAAAGCATAGAAGAAAACAGAAGACATTGATAAAAAATTATTTTGTCAAAAAGCACAGGAGATGAGAGTTAACTTGTACATTGTTTATCATGAATTGAATGGACCGGGTGGCTAACAATCTCACAAATGTCTCAGAACTTTCTCATTTTCAAAATCTTTATTTCCCTTAGCTTTTTCCTAAAAGCCAATCTTCCGTCTTCCCCCTCCTGGCTCCCCATCCCAGGTCAGATTTTTTTTATCATTTGAGACAAAGGATATGTCACACACAGACATACACATACACACACACACAAAGGAGCATCTGGCAGACTCAGAAGTTTTGCATATAGAGGAGAAGGGAAGGGAATAAGCATTTATATAGTGCCTACTATGTGACAAGCACTGTGTTCAGTCATTTTTCAGTCCTGTCTGACTCTTCATGACCCCACGTGGAGTTTTCTTAGCAGAGATACTGCCAGAGTACTTGCCATTTCCTTCTCCAGTTCATTTTACAGATGAAGAAGCTGAGTTACAGATGAGCAAACAGTGTTAGGTGACTTGCCCAGGGTCACACAGCTAGTGAGTGTCTGCGTTTGAGTCCTGACTCCAGGCTCAGCGCACCATCCACTGCATAGCTTAGCTGCCCCACTGTGTTAAATGCTTTTTACAAATATCTCATTTGAGCTTCATAACACCCTTCCCAGTTAGGTGCTATTATTATCCTGAGAAAAAAGAATGAGTTAGGAACCCCTAGGGCTAGGCTGATGCCCAATGTGATTCTGGGAATAGGAAGGAGTCTGAAGAGCTAAAGTGGTATTTGCCTCAGACGTGTGCTTTTATCACAGGATTCTGGATGTTTCCATACAAGGCAGTGCCAGGGATTTGTATACGTTCCCTCTTTACTTACCCATATAAGGCCAGCACCATTCCTCCTTTGATCAGCTCGAACGAGGAGGTAAGGTTCTTTTACTGTTGGTACACTATTTGTATGCATACAAAGGTAATGCACAAGTGGTTCTAAAAGCAGAACTAGTTGTTTTTTAATGAATTAAACATCCCCAATGCAATTTTTGTTTATAATTTGCTTGGTGGGTCATTTTCTTTTTCTGTCTTTTGTATTTTTTTTTCAATTAGCAAGCATTCATTATCTCCCTCGCCCCAATTAAGAGGGTGAAAAAAAAAACCTTTGTAACAAATAGGCATCATTAAGCAAAAAAAAAACTTCCTATATCCAAAAACTGATGTTTCATTCTGCATCTTGAATCTAACGTCTCTTTGTCACCGGGGTCTCTGAAATCATGGTTAGAGCAGCTGGTGGTAAAGAACTAAAAACTTAGTGCCCCCAAGTTGGGTTACAGCTGAACAAAGTATGGTACTGGAATGTTATTGCATGGGAGAAATGATGACGAGGGATGGTTTCAAAGAAATGTGGGAAGACTTGTACAAACTGATACCGAATGAAGCGAGCAGAACTAGGGGAACAACTTACACAGTGTAAAGACAAGCAACTTTGAACATACTTAAGAACTTTGACGGTATTACTGAGTTATTTTCCAAGAGATGGTACAAAGACAAACTTCACCCAGGGTACTATCAAAAGACACATTCTAAATTGATAACTATTTTTCATATATTTAAAAATGAGGAGATAGCTTTTCCATGTCCAAGTAAATGTTACCTGGAAAAACGTCCTTTTCTGTTTCTGAGTCACAGGAGCCCTCGGCTTCAGGTTTCACGTAAATATGGTACCCTTCGAAGAAGCCATACTGGGGCTCGTCAGTGCAGTTATCCTTCCAAGTCAAGGTCAGCGACGTCGAAGCCAAATTGTCAACAATCACTTCTGGTTTGCAATCAAGTGCTAGGAAAAAAAGTTAGATTTCTAGAATACTTTCATTCCACTCATCTAATGTGAACAAACTTAATGGAATTTTAAACAAAATGAGTTAAATAGGTAATGCTTAAATAATACTTTGAAGGTTGTTAAATCATATATATATATATATATATATATTTTATCCCCACTTTACAGATGAAGAATTAGAGGCTGAAAGAAGTGACATGATCTGGCCACAGTCTTGCTACTAGTAAGTACCTGAGTTAGGATTTGAACCCAAGTCTTGCTGATGCTTTTGCTTCAAGAATTCTGTGCCCTCTCCCTCAATGTTTCTAGAGACAACTAGAAGATCTTGAAGCGCATGCACTCACGTATGTGTGTGTGTGTGTATGTATGAACTTATGCCAAACTAAATGAGAGAGAGGCAGCTGTAGAGTAGATGACTCCTCAATGGACTTAGAAACAGGCATTAGAGCTGGAAGAGCCTCCTTAGAGACCATCTAGTCCAACCTCTTCATTTTACAGATAGCGAAACTGAGGACCAGCATGATGAAGTGACTGCTCTAGGTCACAAAGCAAGTTAGTGTGCTCAAGTCTAGTGTTTTCCCTATGATATCATGTTGTTTTGTGGATATGATGTGGCTGATAGAGGACATCCAGTGAAGAAAAAGTCAAAGGGAAGGGATGTTCTAGGTGGTGGCATTATCAAGTGAGGCAAGGGATGTGGAAAGAGCTGGGGCCCTTTCTGTCTGGAGGATGTCTTGGTATGATTGTTGTTCAGTCGTGTCTTACTCTCCATGACCCCACTGGGGGTTTTCTTGGCAAAGATACTGGAGTGGTTTGCCATTTCCTTCTCCAGCTCACTTTATAGATGAGGAAACTGAGGGAAACAGGGTGAAGTGACCCAGAGTCACACAGCAAGTAAGTGTCTGAGGCTGTATTTGAAGTCAGGTCTTCCTGACTCCAGGCTTGGTGCTCTATCTGCTGCACCACCTAGCTGCCCATAGATGCTATATGATTATCTCCACTTCACAGATGAGGAAACTGAGGCAAATAGAGGAATTTGGGTTGGGGGGAGGAATAACTTGTCCAGGGTCACACAGCTAGTAAGTGTCTGAGGCAGGTTTTGAATTTAGATCTTCCTGACTTTAGACCCAGGGCTCTATATTCACTGTGCCACCTAGCTACCCTGTGAAATTAATATAGCCACTTAATATTGCTGGGTTACCAGTTATAAAATATGGACCCAGGACAGTCAGGATCTTACCAGTATAGACTAACAATACTTTAAAAAAAATAATCTGATTGAGAGGTTAGGGAAAATGAGACAAAGATGGTTTAGAAGTTGAAATCTTTCATTTCTAGAAGATCCATTCTGAATATGTTACAATATGCACAAGAAGCTATTAAATGTTTCCAACTTACCCATCTCCTGAGTATATCCTGTTTTTTTCTCTAGCAAATAAGCTTCATGCTTTGTAGACAATCCATAAATTCTAAAGTTATATCTCACTCCAGACTGAAAAGCAGCTGTGGAAGCAGAGGGAAATTTGTTAATGATAGCCATAGCATTTTCATTGTTACTGAAAAACAAATAGAGATATTTATGTTATTTTCCTTTAGTTTAGGGTATTTTAGCCTAATTTTGGTAAAGCATTCTGTCTCCATACTCTGTGGTCCATATCTTCCACTGTCCTTTCTCTAGATTAGCTTCTGAGTCCTCATTACAAAATAAACTGGCTCAGTTTCCAAGTTACTAGTCCTTCCTTCACACCTTTTCCTGGACCAAATGGGTATCTTACTCAGGTACCTTTTTACATCTGGCTGCCCATCACTGGGCACAGATCTCTCTCCCTCTCTCTGTCTCTCTCGCTCTCTCCTTCTCTCTCTCTCCCTCTCTCTCTCAATCTCTCTCTCTCTCTCTCTCTCTCACACACACACACATACATATACTTCTCACCCCCTGAGGTCATAAAATCATTTTTCATTTCATCTGTCCTCTAGCCTTTAGAACAAGCTCTGTTTCCAGACGCTGTGTTCATGGAGCTGGAATTGAAGAGGTACTGTGAGAATTAATGTGAAATTGGTCTCAAGTAAGCACAAAGAACTCATAACAAGTAAATGTTACAGAAACATATCTTGCTTTCAACAATAAATGTTCCTAAAATGTTATGTAATGAGATTCTTTTTGAAGTTCAGTCATAGTTAAAATGCATCGAAAGAACTTTCTGTTTAATCCTATGTTGAATTATTTTATAAAACAAATAATCCCTCCTTAATTTATTTTTTTTCCTGATTTCTGCCTTTACTTGGGCTGTTCCCATTGCCTGGAGTAGGGGATGGGGAAGCTGCAGCGACATGTGGCCTCAAGGTCACCGGTTCCCCACCACTGGCCTGGACTTTTCTCCCTTTTTTCCTACTAATTCTGACTCATCCTTCAAAGCCCACTCCAAGAATTCCTCCCTGATCCTTCAGTTAGTAACCACCCCATTACCTCAACCTCACATAGCATTTTGTTCTCGTAACTCTAATGCACTTAGGAGGTAATACTGTGCATTACAGCTGCCTACATTGGTATCTCATCTCCCTACAGGAAGGAAGGAAGGAAGGAAGGAAAGAAGGAAGGAAGGAAGGAAGGAAGGAAGGAAGGAAGGAGGGAAGGAGGGAAGGAGGGAAGGAAAGGAGGGAGGGAGGGAAGAGGGACAGGAAGAAAAAAGAAGAAAGAAAGAAAAGGAAGGAAGGAGGGAATTTAGAGTTATTACAGGGCAATTTTTCAACATCAGATCTACCAGAATCAAACTACAGATAGTTCTGTCTAAAGGAGGACAGTAGAAACACCAGTGCCCACCTTATATCCATATAGATGGACATCAACTTATCATAAAAGAATAAAGTAAATTTTAAATAGTATGCATATATACTATGTTCTACCTGAAGAATCTCAGAATCATCTTCATAGGGCTCTGGAAAAACAAAGTCCAAGATTCAGCCCAGCTGTTCCCAATGAGAGGTCAACTTTACGGGAAGTGAAAATACATGCATTTTCCCTAAAATAAGATATTGTAAACATCAAACTCTCACCATGCACTTTACCTCAGTGGTTGAAAGCCAAATCGAGGTGCCTGGGAGGCAGCTCAGAAGTTCTAGTCTAATGGGCAGAATGTGGGCAGACTCAGCAAGGGAAGGTACTTCATCTAGTAAGGCCTTATTTAACATGACCCTTACCAGATCTGATGATTGCACTGGTGGTATTGGAACTGAATTTCTTCCACTGCAAATCGCAGATTGCATACTGGGGATAGTTACACCAATCCACAACATAGCCTTCAGTTTCTGGGTCAGGTTTCCAAGACAGATATATTCCATCTTTTGTGCCATTAACTCTGTCTTCTTTTATGTGTTGGGTGCCTTGAAGAAAACATTGCCTCAATTTAATGAACTGTACAATTTCATTCACAACTGTATAAGTTCAAATCCAAGTACAAATATTCAATTTGACAAATATTCAATGCTTACTATGTGCGAGAAACTGAGCCAGGTGCTGGAGATACAAAGAAGACTCATCTTCCTGAGTTCAGATCTGGCCTCAGACACTTACTGGCTGTGTGACCCTAAGCAGGCCACTTAACCCTGTTTGCCTCAGTTTTTTCATCTGTAAAATGAGTTGGTGAAGGAAATAGCCAACCAATCTAGTATCTTTGCCAAGAAAACCCCAGATGGGGTAATGAAGAATCAGACATAGCTGAACGACAACAAATTTTAGCACAAGAACAAAGTAAAATGTGATGCAGATAGAGAAGAAGGAAGAAGATGAAGCACTGGGCCCAGAGAGGTAAAGCAATTTGCCTAAAGGGCTCTAGGAACATTTAAGGAGGGAGAGGCATTTCTAATGTAGAACAGGCCCTAGTATATTAGGGTTCTTTGGAACCTAGAGATGTACGGTGGGCAGGGGTATCAAGAGGGTTATTAATGAGCTCCGTAACTTGCGGGTGCTTCTTTCTCTCACCACATAGCTTACTCATGGAGAGTTCAAAGAAGCCTTTAGATATCCTTTATCACTTCCACAACTGCAGATGGAGTTTAGAAAAGAGTTTGGGAAAGGAATCGCTGACTCAGAAGGTGCAGTGAAAAGGGTCTTCGATCAAAGGGTCTGAGTTTGAATCCCAACTCTCTCCTTACATCTGTGTGAGAACTTTGAGAAAGGTCATGGTGGACAGAGCTCTGAACCTGGAAGCAGGAGGAGCTGAGTTCAAATTAAGCCCTAAACACTTATTAGCTTTGTGACCCTGGGCAAGTCACACAACCTCTTGGCATCAGGTTCCTCATCCATAAAATGGGGATAAAAATGGCAGTTACCTACCAAGGTCATGATAAAGGTAAAATGAGACCTCTGTAAAGTGTTTTGCAAGCTTTAAATTGCTATATAAATGATGATGATGATTTTGGGAAAAGATCTTCATCTCTGCCTACTAGCTTCCCTGGCTTCTTTGAAGTCCCAACTAAAACCCCATCTTCTAGGAAGCCTTTCTCAACTCTTCTTAACTCTAGTGACTTCTCTCTTTTAATCATTTCCTATTTATCATATATATAGCTTGTTCATACACATTCATTTGCTTGTTGTTGTCTCCCCCATTAGGTCACGTGTTCCCCGAGGACAGGGACTGTCTTTTGCCTCTTGTTGTATCCCCGGCACTTAGCACAGTGCCTGGCACATAATAGGCGCTTAATAAACATTGACTGACTAACAGACAATCACTTGACCTCTCTGTAAAAGGGATTGGACAAGATAACTTCTAAGGACTCACATCTGGCCCTAAATCTAGAAAACCTTCAGGGTCATCTCAGGATGGCAATGGAGGATAGGAAGTGGCTTAGAATACAAGAATATAGACTTTGGGGGGATGAGAACATAACTGCCTGAGAGAGATTTACTGATTTGATTGGGAGGAGCTTCATACTGAAAAGGGAGGGAGTGAAATGCAAAGGTGCAATTACCAAGCCAGGTAAGAAAGGAATCCAAAATGTGAAGGGTTGGTGAGTCTCCTTCTGACTATGAGTGACTGAGGGGCTGGTGTTGTATGATGATGAGAAGTTTTATAATTGGCTTTCCTCCCGAGCTAGAAGGCCTGAAGACAAAGCCTGAATTAATTTCCTATACAAAAGAATCAATAAAACCCTCCTTGGTCCCCTTTTCTGCACTTATCCCTTCCCTGGCAGCTTTCAAGTGAGGAAGATTGCTTATAAGCCACTAGGTGGCTGAAAGGCAAGCGGCCCTATTTTCCATTCAGGTGCCATGTGTCCCTGAATGCATGGTGCCTCTGTTTCTTTTATATCTTTCATGTTTATTCTTTCCTGATCATAGATGAATGAGTATCTGGAGACGGAATGACCCGGCTAACCTTCTGAACTTTGGAAGGTTGGAAGAGCCATAAGCCACCCTTAGCAACCAGAGTCAGGAGCGGAGACCACTAGGGTCAGTAGTAGCTGAATCCAGTGAGGAGCTAGTGCTGAGAAGTGACCTATTTGACTGATCCCAGTAGCAGATTAAGACACATCCTTCAAGGAGCTCGCCCAGCTGAACAAGGGAATGGCAGCAACTCTACACACAGAATCAGATTTGGTGAGGACTGTACAAGAACTCCCATGGGCAGGAGTCACAAGGTGTATCTCTGTCTGTGTCTTCTCCAAGTTTGCCTCAGTAACTCTGTGCCTTGAATTTGAGCCCTTCTTTCCAAGGACCAAGAGTATGCCCCTGGAGTGGGGGATGTTTTTATAATTACAGTCCTGCTATGTCTTTCTCACTAAACTCATTAATTAATATCAACTGGTTAATGAATATTGGGGGGAACAGATAGGATGGGGGCTTGTGACCAATAGTGCTAGAAACCAAACCCCACAGGGATACCCATGGAACTATGAAGGGATGTAGCAGTTAGCTACTGTCCAGAGAACTAATCCACGAATGTGGGTGGGAGGTAGGGGAGTATGTTCAGAGGGGGTGCTACATTACAGATAAAGAAACTGAAGTATAAGGAGATATAATATTAATTAAGTTGGGACTTTTTTTTTTACTGTTTTAGAATGCTAATTAAGTGTCTTTGATTGAGCCTTACTAGGTGCAAAGCCCCAGGCCCAAACCCCTAATTACTAGGTGCTAAGCAGATGTGGGCATGAAGCCCTCAGAGTCCTAAGGGGAATTGCTAAGACCAGAGTCAATAGTATGCACCTAAGTTCTGAGTCTAAAGACTATATAAAAAGAGAGAACAGAGCTATTTGCTTGAGGCTCTCACTCCTGGAGGAGTATTGGCATGGGACTCTGGGCAGCCACTCTAAGAGCCTTTGGCATGTCAACCCAGATGTTGATGGTTTCTTGGTAACCATGAATTGTGATCTGGTCTGTTTATATCGTGTATGTTTGTAACTTGTTTGTATTTGCTCTGAAGTTCAGGTTGCTGGCTTTTCCTCCTGAACTAAGTGAGTTTATATGCATACGTTGGATTAAAGCAAGACCGTTAACCCCCTAACGCTGCTTTTCTTAGTAAAGCAGATCAAAAGAACCTGTGCTGGCAGCATTCTTGTTGTTGAGTTTGTGTTGGTCTTTCACCCCCACAACAGCTGCTAGCCGAAATGTTACAACAGGAGGTCAATGTGACCTGCCCTTACTACAGAGTAGTAAGTATCGGAAGTAGGATTTGAATAGAACTTCTGACTCGAAAACCAATCCTCTTCCCACTGTACCACACTTCTTATGAATGGGTAAGACTAGTAATTGTTACTCTCTGCCAGTTATTCTGTTTCCCCCCTTCCCATCCAAGCAACTCCCTTAAGATATAATAGTATATAAGAATTCCACCTCTCAACTCTCCCTTAAAAAGAAGTCACTCCTTATCATGGAACATTTGTCTCCTCCATGACAAGCTAACCTTTCTATATTTCAAGATTTCTATACTTCTTAGCTCTTCCACTTCTGGTCTCTTATGTCCTGTCCAGTCTGAATTACTTCTAACACTCTAACCACTTCACATGATTGAAATGCAGCCATGAAAGGCTGTCCCCTGTTCAAGATGAATATAAAGATAAAGGAAAGATAGTCTCTGATCCTATGTGCTGGTACAAAGAGCACTAGATTTTTGTCAAATCATTTGAGAAAAATAGAAAGACAATTTTAAGGGTTAGATTTGTTATGCTTGACCCCAAGGACAAAATCAGAAAGTGAAAATTAGGTTATTGACCATAAGATGTGATAAGGTCTTGGGCATAAGAAGCCTCAGCTGATGAACTAGGGACACAGAAAGATTAAACACCAGACTTCAGAACTGTGTCAGAAAGATGCCGTAACTCTCTCTGTGCCATGACTTGATGGTAGATTTTGGTTGGCCAAAGTAAGGCTAAAGCTCTGTCTTTTAGGATGCATTCAGGCCATCCATGTCCACTCTTCTCCATGCTCTGGATTTTTTCTCTAAACCTACAGCCTTAACCTCCTGATGAGGCCTCTTCCTCTGTGGACCCCTTCTCTGACTGATGAGTTTTTTCTTGCCCAGGATCATCATTTCAGGAGGCATCGAGGCGAGCCATGCTTGCTTCTGCTTTCGTGTTCACTACCGACCCTCTGCACTTTTCCCTTGTATGTGTATGCTTCCCCTACCAGATCCCTTTTATGTATTGTCTTCCTTCACTATGATATAAATTCCTTGAAACCAAGGTCCTTTTTTTTTGTTTGTATTTGTAAGATGTGCTAAGGCACAGTGCCTGGAACACAGTAAACACCTAATAAATGCATAATCGATCTATCTCTATTGTTATCTATCGAGAAGTGAAGAAAAGATGATATTTCTTTTCCATCTGGTGTTGCTAAGAAGAAAAGTATTCTGCCAAAGGCACAGAATTGCGGAGGATTTTGCCAGTCTTAGGGTAAGGGTCACTACCTTTCCCCAAAAGAATATAACACTATTGCAGCAGAAAGCATCAGCTAAGCCTGAGGCTGGAAGTGGCAGACACTACAGCTGCTATTAAGGAACGGCCAAGATATAGAATACCAGGGAAGTAGCCCAGTGCATCAACTTGTCTATGTGAGAAATGAGATTTAAATCCAGCTCAACAGTGGAAGTATCTGTTTCATGCAGAAGCCACATCCATTGGGGAACTTTTACGGACAGTTTCCAAAATACAAAAAAGTCTACAGTTCCACAGATTTAAATTACCCTGGCTAGATATATTTCCTACACATGTGCTTTACTACTCTAGTGCTTTTAATGTGTCCCCATTCTCCCCAAGGACACTAAGTGCATTGATAGCAGAATGTGATTGAGTTTATGGGCAGAAGGTTATATAAATATTGTATCTTTGCATTTTCAGTAACTGTATTGATAAAGGTTAGTGATTATTTGTGACTAATTTTTTTTTTAAACAGGAAATATACCACTGGGAGCTTGAGCTTTGTAGATATAGTTCACCACAAGGATCCTGAGGTAGTGATTTGTAGCCCTACCTCTCCCATCCTAACCTTGATCTGCATGCTTGAGGGAGGCTGAGAGAGGATGGGTGATGGGGGGTGGAGGAAAGCTGGCAGTAAGCATGAGAGGTGCTACATAATGTATCTCAACCCCTTACTAAAGTGAAAGTTCTTTGAGGGCAAAGACTTTGTACTATTCCATTCCAGTGCCTTACAAAGTGTTCTGTACATATATGCACAGATGTTCCCAAATGGAATTAAAATTGCACCTGCTACCCATTAAAAGTTCCCCATTGAGAAAAGAAGCAACTAACAACTTTTTTTGTTGTTGTTAGAGAAGTAACAAACAACAACTGTCTTTACCCCTTCCATTTGAGAGAACATTTTATGTAAGAATCAAAGGCCATAGATGATATCATCATAACTTTCTGTGAGATTTTTAAAGAAGGATATATACTCACTGTTTTCAGTATTTCCAGAGACCACAATGACTGAGGGGGTAGAAGATCCAACGCTATTGATGGCTGCAACGCTGATCTGATAGGGCTGTTGGTCAATAATTTTTTCAGTGTTATTACTGTCTGATTCAGAAAAGAAGGTCCCCAGTGGTTCCATGGCTACGCTATAATTTAGGATTTTTCCATTAGCTTGAAATGTTGGTAGTAGCTGAAAAGAAATATTGAGAAGCATTTCAAAATGGTCTTCATTCCACAGGCCATGCCATTTAAATTTTTTTTCCTCCCTAGAGATTTCAAATATTTCCAGATCACATACATATATATGTTTGTATATTTATAATTTCTGTTAATACTTCTGTTTTTACTTTGCATTCATTTCTGAAAACATCCTCCCCTGTCTGTCCAACAAGCCACATCTTATAAACAAAGATTTTTTTTTTAATGGGGGAAAAATCAGTACAGCAAAACGAACCAATATATTGACTGAGTCTGGCAGTACTGCAATGCAATATTCCATCTCCATTGTTCTCCACCTCTGCAATGAAGGGAAATGTATTCTCCCACTTCTTCTCTGTGGCCAGCCTCGGCCACTATAAGTTCATAGTGGTTAATTTTGCATTTTTTCATCGTTCTTTGTGTTTACATCGTTGTAGTTAAGTGTATTCAGAGCATGATTTTCTGTAAGTCACTTATTCTGATCTGAGAACCAGCAGTCAAGTGAAAAACGGGACTACCGGGAAGAAGAAGGTATAAGAGCACTGGACTTGGAATCAGAAGACCTGGGTTTGTGCCCTGACATGCTATGATTCGGGAAAGTCATTTCACCTTTTTTTTAGGCCTCAGCTTCTTAATCTGTAAAATGAGGGGAATTGGATTAGTTGGCCTCTGATGTCCCCTTGCAGTTCAAAAGGTCTATAATTGTATAACCAGAGCTCAATGAGATTGAGGGCAGCCATGACGGTCAGAATTCCAGAAACAATGTTATTCGAGGGAGAGTTGAACTAACCAGAGATTCTTAGCACGTGGAAGAGAGGACTTTGTTGGTTGTCTTCAAACTTTTGAGGACAAGGGAGCAGATTTATTCTGGGATAATCCAAAAAAGTTGAATCTCTGCTCAGTAAAGAATTTTAAAAAATGAGGATAGCCGTCCAACAAGGATATGGGCTGCTTTGTGAGATATTTGAGCAGAAACTGAATGACCATCAATGTCAGAGATGTAGTAGATAAGATTCCCTAGTTGGATGGGAGGTTAGATCAGGTGAATTCTAGTGTCTCTTTCAACAAATGAAATTTGCCACATCGATTGACTCTTCCTTTCACTTGAACACTTAGAGGTTATTACAGGGTTTTTAATTGGCCTGATTTCAATATTGTTGTGTCTCAGGGAATAGGGAGACCCAAGGAGAGGGAGCGCAATGGGGGAATAGCCAGTCAGAATACCCACAACATTTATCAATTAAGTTTGCTGTCTTAAATGGGCACGGTTTGTGGTCCTCCAAAACAATTACATTAGTTAACACCAAAGATCACTGATCACAGATCATCATCACAGTTGTAACAGTAATGAAAAAGTTTGAAATATTGCGAGAATGACCAAACTGTAACATGGAGATACGATGTGAGCACATGCCATTGGAAAAATGGCACCAACAGACGTGCTCGATGCAAGGTTGCCACAAACCTTCAATTTATAAAAATTAAATAAATAAATAAACCCCACAATATCTGCAAAGTGTAATAAAGGGCAGCACAATAAAATGAAGTATGCCTGTATAAGGGGGCGGGGGAGCGAAGGGGCAGAGGAAGGAGCAAGGAATAGAGACTTGAGACACCATGAGGCCATCACCTACCTGATTGTGGAGCTGCTCTTTTTCTAGCTTTACCTCTTTGTCTTCTCTAAATCCATAGTATTTCTTCATTGTGTTCAGCATTTTCTTTTGCTTACTCATTTCTCTAGGCTTGGTTTCCAGATTAAGTCTTTATGCTTGGGTCAGATGCTGCTCCCCACTGTAGTCTTGGATGCTATGGACAGGCCTTGCTTGATTCTGGATGGGGTAGCTAAAATGAGGCCCTGTCCTCTGCCCTCCGAGGTTTGGAATAAGTTTTCTGGTGGCTCAACTTACATTTTGGGTCTTGGCCCCTTCTTGTTCTTCCCTTCCTTTCATAGTCTAAGCCCTTGGTTGGCTCTATGCTTTGATACTGTCAGATGTCAAATTTCACTGGGAGCAGGCTTTCTGCAAAACCTAAGGCATTTTTTCCTCCTAGGTGCTGCTAGGTCAGCTTCATGGGCTCTGGAGCAAGTATTGGCTGCCTGGGCTCTGGGTTGAATTCAGGCTGCCTGGTGCTGGTCAGGCCCTGTCTCCTGATATGACTAGGGATTAGGCTGCCAGTGACCTTCCTCCTGCTGTTGTATGAGCTTCTTGTCCTGTGTCTTCCAGGTCTCTTGACTTGGTTTCTCTCACGAGTTTCTGGCAGTCTTTATGTGTTCAAAATAAAAGAAGTAATAGTCTCACTTCCAAAAACCTCCGTTTAGGAATGACATTGACAAGCTGGAACACTCCCAGAAGAGAGTGACCTGAATGGTGACTAGAACCCAAGCCATGTAGCATTGATTGGGAATTTAGAATCTTTAATTTACAGAAGAGAAGACTTGGTAGAAGGCTGGGGTGGAGTGGAAAGGGAGGTGGTGGTAAAGAGACATGATGGCTGTCTTCAAGTATTTGATAAGCTGCCAGGAAGAGGAAAGATTAGGAAAGGGAGGAAAGGAGGGATAGAATTTGGAACTCAAAAGTTTTTTTTTTCAAAATGTTAAAAACTGTGTTAACATGCAAATGGGGAAAAATAAAATTTTTTAAAAAAGAATAAAGGTAGGTATTTAGATAGATATATAATCTTAGACTGGATTTCTCTGTTCCAGATTGCTTATAGTGGAAAATAATTAGAAAATTCATGAAGTACATTCCTTCTATCATGACAGACAATCATGAATGAGTTTGAATGAGACCCTAGCTTATACTAGTCTGGCTTGCATTTTCCATTTCAGGAACTTATTGCCTTAGTTGTTTGGTTTTTTCTTGTGAATTCAAGCACACTCACAATAATTCGAATACATATTTACTCATTTATAGCCATCCCTGTCTTCAATGAAAGCAACACACCTTACTTAAAGCAAAGGATAAAGTTCTCCTTTACTCTAGACTCCTTTAAAAAATCCTTACTGATAATTAATCATTATTCTTCTCTGCTGTGGACTTGTTCTTTTCTATCATTAAACATGCATTTGGAAGAAAAAAAGTCTCTCTCTTAGTGAGTGCTGCTTCCCTTTCTAAGTGCTCACAGACTCTGCCTTTAATGATTTAATTTTGCCAGCAATTAAAACCAAGCTCACTAGACTATAACGTAAAAGTGCCACTTTCTTCTCTTTCTTAAAAACAACAATACCTTTTACATTCTTGTATTTCTTCCCTCATCTGTGACTTTACAAAGATTATCACCCACGATTCAGCTACTATATCTACCAGTTCTTTTCAGAACTCTGGTATGTAGTTTATATGGACCTAGTGATTTAAACTCATTGAAGGCAGCTTAGTTATGTCCTCCTACCTCACTTATCTGTGCTTTCTGGTGCCATCCTCCTTGGTGGGGAAAAAATAAAATCATTATTGAGCAGTTCTGTCTTTTTTCACTGTCTGTTATCATTTCACCTACTCTGAATAACAGAAGTAGTCCTTCTTTGATCTTCTTACCTCTAACATATCTTTAAAAATCCCATTTTGCCATCCTTAGCAACGATATATTATTTGTAGGACCATAGATTTAGAGGTGGAAGAGATGTTAGAGGTCACTTGGCCCAATGCCCTTATTTTGCAAATGAGTAACTAAAGTCCAGAAAGGCGAAGTAATTTACCCAAGATCACAAAGGTGGGAAAGAGCAGAGATGAGATTTGAACCCAGGACACCTGACTCCAAATTCTTCCGTCTTTCCCCTGAACTAAAATGAGTTGGGAGAATGAAATGATCAAAATTGCGCATCTAGAAGATTAATCTAGGGAGGCCTAAAGAAGAGAAATAACTAGAATGAGAGAACTGTTAGGAGGCTATTGCAGCACCGCCTAGACATTTAAAGAGGGTACCTAAGGTAGTGGTAGTGAAAATGGTAAGAAGGGAACAGATGTGAGAGATATTGAGGAAGCACAACTTGGTGATTGAATGGTGTAAGGGTGGAGGTGAAGCAGACCGAGAGTCAAATGTGTCACTAGGGTTACACGCACTTGGAAAAATGGGGATGCTTTTGATAATAAATAGGAAAGTCAGGAAAAGGGACTGGTTCTGGGGGGAAAAATGACGAACTAAATTTCAGATACATTGACCTTAGAGTACCCATGGAACACCCAGGCGGAGCTGTTCAGAAAGCATTTGGAAACCTGAGTCCAAGATAACTTACCTTCCAGAATATTTTCACATTATATCCTCCTGAAACTGGTTCCACAGTCCTCCAGATATCGAGAGCCCCTGAGGGAGCTGAAATGAAACAAAGAAAAGTTTTCAGGTTATGCCAGGTACTCATAGCAAGACATTCAGGTTATTTCTGGTTCAGAAAAGGAAACTTTGCCCAACCTCCTACCATCCAATTTTTCTGTTCATCTGTGTGTGCTGCTGCACACTGAAGGAAGGAGAAAAAAAAAAGCTCCCAACAATATTCTAACTGGATCCATTAAAATTTCTACTATATAATCTCAACCGATTTTTGACTGCTACACACTTCCCTGATTAACTACCTCAGTACCATCAGCATCTATTCAAATCTTTTCTGTCTTCAAGCTACCAGTCTTGTCCCCCTCCTCATACTTTAGCGGTGAACCTCACACCAGTACTTTACTGAGAAAATCAAAGCGATCCATTTTGAGCTCCCTCTTCTCCCCAACTTTGCCTTCCAAATAAACTCCATATCATCCCTAACTCTCCCCTCATTTACTCTGAGCTCAAAGGAAAATGTCACTACCAGTGGACTATAAACATTTATGAAATTCTGGTAGTTAATGCCTCTGACAGTCACTGCCCTCATTCCCAACTGATAGCATAGTTTTCAAGAGTCAAAGGAATGGAGCAGAGCAGTTTTTTCAGTTATAAAATGAGGAGCTTGGATTAAATGACCTCTAAAGTCCCTTTCAGATATCAGGTTTTATAGCTTCTATGAAGACTAAAATTAGCCGTAAGAATTGGTGCTTCTGAAGGGTGTGAACTTCTGTCAAAGACAGACACAAAATTCCAATATAGATATAAATTCTCATGCCAGTACTTTTTGTCATAACAAAGAATTGGAAGCAAGCTGGTCACCAATCAACTAGGAAATGTCTAAACAAAGTGGCAAAAATGAATGTAATGAGATATTAATGTGTAGTAAGAATTGACCAATGTATGGAATTCAGAGAAATGGGAAGATTTGTATCAACTAATAAAGAATAAAATAAGAAGAAATGAGAGAGGAATATAAACAATTGACTACAATAATGAAAATGAAAAAAATCACCAGAAAAAGATGAACTCTTAAGTGAATGAAAAACCAGTAATGGTCCTGGAGAATAGTCAATGAAACACTTCCCTCTCCTCAAAGAGATGAGAAGATAGAAAGGCAGAATGGTGCATCCACGGTCAAATACCATGTATTTTTCTTTTATTATGAGAAAGGATTCAGTTGGGGTGGGGAGGAGGAGAAGCAATGGGATGAGAGAGTGTGTATGTCTAGAAATGATAGTGAGGTAAAAACAAAAGAAATCAATAAATTTTTTTTCTTTAGAAAAAAGGATGTAAATTTCATAATTATAGGTAGGGGCTGCTTTGTTTTTGCCTTTGTATCCCTAGAACCCCACACAATACCTTAATCACAGTAGGTTCTTAATGTTTATTGAATGAAATAGAATTTGTTGAATAGGGCTGAATAATCCACAGAAAGTAAACCAGGTAAATTTCCATGATGCCAGAACCCCCAAGGGAACCACCATTGTTCCCTTGCCTGATTTCTAAAAGTACAAAAGGTGCAGATTGGCCTCAAAGATGCTGTATTGATGCTTGATGGGGACCCAGGAGGGGTCAGGGCTGAAAAGCTCTTGTTATCTGCATCCCTGTCCAAATTGCACAATCTTCCCAGTTAAATTGGTATTTTTTTTAAAAAAAGCTACACCATCTATGGCTGACCACTTAAGCATGAGAAATCAATTCTTTTAGCTCCAAACAAAACCTGCACTTTGGGTCTCATTTTTGGAAGTCATAAACATCAGAGCATGCATCTGTAAAGTGCCCACAAAACAAAAATGAACTCTATGTCAACTTGAGATTAAAAACAGTTCATTGGGTGAGAAAAAAAAACCAATTATAAGTTCTTTATTTTGCTTAGCCTTTTGTAAATGGCTCAATAATCTTTTATTAAAATGATCTCCTGTGACAGAAAATCAAGAGATCCATCAGCCTGAAAAACATATCACTAATTCTCCTTTCTTCTGACAATGTTTCTAATACACAGCACTAGGAGGCAGAACACCCAGGATTTGCTTCCACTTTGGGATACAGACTATACTGCATGACATTTAAGTAAGTCACTAATGACTTTGAGCCACATCTGTAAAATGTAAATACACTACCTTACCTGAGAGGCTGGAGCAAATCAAGCTCTAAGATCCTTGATTTTATGATTATTTGGGTTGGACAGGGTCACGGTTAAGGAAGTGTTCCATTTATTACTCAACATCCTGGGGAAAGTTATCTAGCTGTCACTGGGATTGGGATCAAGGCTTTGATAGTAACAGGAGGGATTCTGAATATTCACAACCTAAAGTAGTACCATGGGGAACTGCTAACGCAATTCCTACTTTTCAGCTTCCATTACTCCTTTTATTTACCCAATAAATAAATGTTTTCTGGTTCCAAAAACACTGAAAGCAACAGAAGCAACCAAATAAGCTTGAGAACCCAATCAAGGGCAAGAAGGAAAAGCAACTGATGCTATTTAAAATTTTAGAGAATGATGCCATCTTTAGCTACAACTTACACTCACAGCCAAGTGTGATGTAGCGGAGCAGCCCTGGGGAAGGAAGTAGAAGATCAAAATTTAAGTGCTAGCTAGGGAGCGTTCATTCTGCCTGACTAGCCTCACCCACTGCCACTACCATGCTGCTCCTCTTTGGCGAAGCGCTCTCGCCCCTTTCTTCTTTCTAGCTCTGGGAATAGTAATCACATGGATATTACTGTTCCTAGAAACTACATGCCAATCAATTGTTTTCCAGCTCTACACATTAGCCCTGCAGGTGACATCGCAGGGCACACCCATCCTCCCTGGTCATCAGCCTTCTGTTGTCTTTCTCTATTAGAAAGTAAGCTTCTTGTGAACAGAGACTGTTTTATTTTTATTACCTGAATCCCCAGCACCATACATGGCATATAGTAGGCACTTAATATGGGGCAGCTAGGCAGTGCAGTGGATAGAGTGCTGGGCCTGGAGTTAGGAAGACTGAGTTCAAATTCGGCCTCAGACACTTACTAGCTATGTGACGCTGGGCAAGTCACTCAACCCTGTTTGCCTCAGTTTCTTCATCTGTAAAATGAGCTGGAGAAGGAGATGGCAAACTGCTCCAGTATCTCTGCTAAGAAAACCCCAAATTGGGTCACAAAGAGTTGAACATGACTGAAATAATTGAACAAGAGGCACTTAATAAACATGCCTTTTCATGGTTAAACTGTCTGTGCTGTTACAGGTTTTTATCTGTTTTCATCTGTAAAAAAGGAATGATAAAATGTTTATACTGTTTATCTCTGTTATGAGGAAAGGGATTTGTAAACCTTAAAATGTTATATAAAGGTGAACTAATATTCACTTTGCATAATGCCTATGGGGAACCATCCACAGAGCCAAGAAGACCTGGGTTCAAGTTCTGCCTGACACTGACTGACTATGGCAGCTCTCTGCAACAGGAAGTGGCAAAGCAGCTATAGATCTGAATTGATTGAAGATATTTCCTCACTGGGGGTGGCGGTTCCTTTCACCAATGAAATCACGAGTCCATATACTAACACCCTCTGCCCCTCCCCCCCATTTAAAAATACATATTTGATACAGGAAATGTCTTTAGAAATATGTTCAACTAGACCACAACACCCTAATGCTTTCCTCTCATCATTTAAGTTTTAGGTAGTACCATGAGCCTGCAGGGAATCTCAAGCAACAAATGTCTTGGAGTTGCATTGCAATGAGTTAAATTTACCAGCTTCCTCTGTGGTGAAGTTTTTGCTGTCCCATTCACTCCATTTCCAAAAGTGGTTGGCTGTGCAGCAGCGTACTTGAGCTGAATGTGCTGTATAAGGTTGTAATCCGCTTAAAGTGAATTCAGAGTTGGAAGTGTTGTACTGGTAAATCAGAGAAGAAATTATAAACTGAATATGTGAGCCTACATTTTCCTAAAGCTAAAGCCAGGTCCAGTCAAACCTAAGGCAGGTTAACTGGTCTCTTGTCCTAGGATATGGAATTTAGGGCATCTTGACAGCACTTGTGGTCCTTTAGTATCACTAAAACTATAGAACTTAACACCCAGTTACCAATTTTAACTATTAAAAATAGAAAATTGCCAAGATGTCATTCTGATGTGTTTCCCCCTCACCTTGTCCTAACCATCCCCCAAAGTGCCTTCCTATCAGCGTCCCAAGATCTCAGTTTTCCCTCCAGAGATCAATGTCTTGCCCTTCTCACTTGCAAAGAAATGAGATGCCTTTTATTTCCTTTGCCCATGGGCATTTTCTGATCCACGACCCTGATACAAAAGTTCCCAGTTATAACTCTGGCCAGACCTATCGTGATTTGTATTGAAATCTTTCAACAATGAGAAATTAGTTGCAGAGACTTTTCAGTGGAGATCCTGCCACACCATATGTCTTTTGATGCCAGAGATCAAGAAAAAAAGTCTAAATAACTTTCAACAGTTCATTTCCATGAGCCAAGGATCATTTCTTACCTCTATTCCTTTTCCATCATGGTAGACTTCAATTTGACACAAAAAAATGAGATTTTTTTGATTGGGAATAATTTGCCATGTCAATGTTGCCTCCGTGGCACTTATATTTTTAATAGCTACTTCACCAGCGAGCTTTGGTTGAACTGTCAAGAAAGTAAAAAAAAATGAATATAGATCCAAAATGCATTATTCATGTAGGAAACCCAAATTCCTACTACACCTGGTATATAAAGGTAAATAAATATTCATTAGATGGGTAGAAAGCCATTTTAAAAAAGTGAGAAGGAAAGGGGTTTAGCAGTACCAGACCAATCTATACTACAAAGCTGTAATCATCAAAACAATTTGGTACTGGCTGAGAAAAAAAGGGATTGATCAATGGAACAGATCAGGCATACAATTTTTCAGAAGCAAATAAATGAGCAATACCAGTAAGCTAATGTTTGATAAACTCAAAGATTTCAGCTATTGAAGCAAGAATTCTCTATTCAGTAAAAAGTATCAAGAAAAGTAGAAAGTAGTATGACAGAAATTAGGTAGAGACCAACATCTCACAGCATATACCAAGATGAGCTCAAAATGGAGACCTGATTTAGACATAAAGGATGATATTCTAAGCAAATTAGAGGAACATGGAAGAAATTACCTGTCAGATCTATGGATAGGGGAAGAATTCATGACCAAGCAAGAGCTAGAAAGGTCTGCAGTAGGCAAAATGGATAATTTTGATTAAATAAAATTAAAAATATTTTGCACGAACAAAATGAGAAGAAAAGCAGGAAACTGAGGGAAAAAACCTTTGCAACAAGTTCTCTGATAAAGGTTTTATTTCTAAGGTAGATAAAGACCAAATCAAATTTACAAGGAAAAGAGCCATTCCCTAATTAGATAAATGGTCAAAGGATGTAAACAGGCAATTTTCAGAAGAAGAAATTCAATAGCCATATTTTAAAAAAATGCTCTAAATCACTAATAATAGCACATAGTATTTAACAAATCCTTCTTGATGTGACCTAACTTTTGGTATCTTAGCATAAAAATTAGTCAAGCATCTCCTTTCAAATAAGAAAATGACAATAGGTACGTGTTATCTTCTTTTTGGAAAACATCTTCCCTTCTCCCCTCCCCCTCTAAGAAAAAAGGATTTCTACAACAGCCAAGGCATGATTAAGGCACAATGCATATAGGGGAACTGTTTGGCAAATCAAAATAACATGATAACTGAGCAGGAAGAGAAGATTGTGAATAGGGGAAGGATTGTTGCTTATACTCCTCCAGTGTGCGGAAAAGGTTATTAAGAAATAGAGGACTGATAACATTCAAGTTTGACTTAAGACAAACCTGATCCTAGGATCATTCATAGCACTAGAGCTGGAAGACACCTCAAAACCCTAGATCCAATTCAATCCCCTTCCTCATTTTACAGATGAGGGAATGAACAGGAGCCCAGGGAAGTTAAATGATTTGTCCAAGGTCACATAAGTAATAAACATAAAGGTGCAAATGGAAATATGTCCTCTGATGCTGCAGTCTGTGCCCTTTTCACAGTGCCTTGTGGCAGAAGAAATTAATGTATTTATATATATATATGCATATATGTATATTTGTGTATATATATATATGTGTGTGTGTGGAGAGAGATGAAAAAAGATAGAGAGGGAGAGGGAGGGAAGGAGAGAGGGAGAGGGAGGGAAGGAGAGAGGGAGAAGGAGATATACATATATATAGAGAGCGAGAGAGAGAGAGAGAGAGAGAGAGAGAGAGAGAGAGAGAGAAAGGGGAATAGAGAGAGTTGGAAAGAGAAAGAGAAGGAAAGAGGGAGGGAGAGAGAGATGGAAAGAGAAAGATAAAGAGAGGAAGAGAGGGACAGAGAGAGAGAAAGGGAGGGAGGGAAAGGGGGGGAAGAGAGAGGGAAAGAGAGCACATTACATGGTGGTTAAAGATCTGGAGAGAGAGATCATGCAGTTTACTTTGCTATCCACATTTTCACCTTTTTGAGTCACATTAAAGAAGATGCTCGTTCTTCTCTTTCTTAGTTTATTTTCAGCAATCAGAGTGAAGTTGTACGTGTCCTGCATGTCTGGGGCTAGTTGCCAGGTACACCAATTTCTGTGATCACAATCAACTTTTTTCTGGGAAAACCTTTAAAACAAACAAACAAATAAATAATTACAATAATACAATTTTGGTAAAAAACAACAACAACAACAGACCTGTTCCTATATCCAGAATGTTCCATGTTATATTACTGGGAACAGTAGCAAATGTCCACTTGTTCCTCCACTGAAAATTATGGACAATAAAAATCGAATTTAAGCCATTTGTTTTTTGTAAATTTTACATTTTTACAGAGGCAACGAGGTGGTACAATGAATGGAGAGAGCACTGGGCTTGGTGTCTGGAAGAACTAAATTCAAATCCTACACCAGACACTTACTAGCCCGATGACCCTATCCCTTAACCTCTGTCTGCCTCAGTTTCCTCATCTGTAAAATGAGGATAATAGCAGCACTGGGTTGTTGTGAGGATGAGAGATTGTGAAGCATCTTGTAAATCTTAAAGCACTATATAACTGCTAGCTATTTAACCATCTAGCTGTTTCTTCCCTGTGGATCGTTTAGGACTTCCCTTAATTTCTACTGGCCAAAGAACTTTGTAATTTTCACAAAGATCACTAGACTTGGAGTAAGAAGGTCTAGGTTTGAGTCCCAGTTCTCACAATCGTGACCTTGGGAAAATGACCAATGTCTGTGATTCTCAGTTTTGTCATTAGCGAAATGGAGATGCCTGCGGTACCAACCCCACAAGATTCTCGTGGGGATCAAATGAGGAAACAGACAGAAATTACTTCACAGATTTGAGAGAGTTCTGTAATTAATTATAAACATTATGCCACTGTAAGAAAAGTAGGAAATCAGGTAGATCTAAGTCATGAATCAGATTTGGTTCTCACTTGGATCTGCCACTTTTCTTTCTACTCATTAGATTTAGCAAAACTTTGGTCACAGCCAGGGCAAACCAGTAACCTTTAGAGTCTGGAAATTTGGCATATTTGTTTCAGCTTTTTTTTTTTTTTAACACCCCAGGAAAGCTTTCAGCTTTACATCCTGCACAGGGAGGGCTGGAATACTACCAAGCTTCAACCGGAAGACATGACTTGCCATTCAAATAAACTGTAGCTGTTTGGAATATTCTCCAGCGATGTGTCTCTTCCTGGATCCCAGGTACAGTTCAAGGTTTGTAAGTCTCGAGTTTGACAAGAAAAATCCTTGGGCTCTTCAAGTACTCCTATGAACACAAGCAAAAGCTGTTGAGAAAACTAAGGCTGAAGCCTTTAAACACAGGGGACATGAACATTATGTTAATAATGATACTTATGGTGGACAGACCTAGACATTAAGTTTCCTCGAAGTTGAATAAGAACAGATCAGCCTCCTGGAATGCGGGGTGATCCCATCAGTCATCAATTCATTAATGACCATAGGTAGTGATCACATGTTGCCTGCCATATCTCCATCATATTCCTATGGCAACTCCATGGGTAGAAAATCGGGTCACTACCCATCCTAAGCTGTGAACAGAAGCAGTATAGTACTAGTGGAAAGTCACTAGACCTGAAATCATGAGACCCGGCTTAGAGTCCTAGCTCCGTGGCCTCCTAGCTGCATGACCCTGGGAATATCATTTGACCTCTCTAGCTCTCAGTTTCTTCATCTGTAAAACGGGAGGATAAAACCACCTGTCCTATCTACCTCACAGAGTTGTTATGAGAATCGATGAGATCATACAGGTGTCACATTTGGTAAGAGTGAACTACAACTGTATTTTTCCTTCCTTCCATTCTTTACCATGGCTGAGGAATTCACCCCTAAGTAGCCAGCCCACTGAAGACAGGCTTCTCCACATTTGGCTATGCTGGTATTCAGAGAGCATCCTTTAACTCTTTCTAGTGTGGTCGAACCTACATAACCTTGCTGATAGTGAGGCTTTGGAGGACGACTTCATTATTCATTAGTGATTTAATATAGCCCATGTTAAAGAGTCTAGGAGGTAACGTAGGTGAGGAACTGAGGGAGGGGCAAGTTTGGATTTTATCTCAGGTCTCCTGGGAAATTAGTTTTTTTCAGTTGTGATTGTGAGGCAAAAGAATGGCTTTTCCTATTACAGGAAACATGCAGCCCCAGGCTAATGAAAGTCCTTTGGAGGTGAGGAAGTGAGAAAGAGTTATAAAAGTTGGATGTAGCCCAGCAACCCCAGATAAAACCACACGTGGGTCCTAGGAGATGAAGGCATTTTAGTGAGGAATGGCAGAATGAAAGGACAGAGCGATAATGAGGCATGTAAGTGTAGCCCTCAGCAAGAAATGCTAATGATGGATGGGTAATGTGTCTGTAAAGTCAAGAATAGAATTTATTAACGTGTCTATTAGAAAAGAAGCAAATGTGAGCTTTGAAGTGAAAATTTAGATGTAACCTGTCCAAAATGATATCACAATGTGGCTCATTTCCCATACTGTGTTTCAAAATAAGAATATTGGAGTATAGAGGGGTGGGACTAGGAAGTAGGTGCTGGGAGGAACAGCGGGAAAAGAAGGATTCCAGCCATGGGAGTAGAAGAAGCAACAGTAAGAGAGCATGTCAGATTCTCCAAGACAGGGAAGCCAGGGATAGACTCTCCTGAGGTTCCCATATACCCCTAGGTATCCTCAGGGTTCTAACTCTGTCCACCCAACATTAATCGATCTTATGTATCCTCCAGTACCTTCCCTCCTTCACCAGGGAATTCAGTTTATCTTCTGGGTAATGCTTTTGAGCCGGGACAGCAGCTGGGGTATCCATGCCACCTACTTCCTGGCCCTAATGTACTTTCTACAAATTCCTTTGCCCCAGGAGTAGTGGAGCCAAACACAGTGAAGGACAAGAAGCTGAGAAAGAAAATGAAGGAAACTCATAATAAAATGTATAAACAGAACAAGTATAGCAAGCATTCTTTTTCCCCCTCCTCCTCTTCCAGCAATGACTCTGAATTCTGGGCCCTCTTCCAAAGTCATACCATCTCAGCCCTCCCATCAAGTCTTGGATACCATATGGTGCTAGAGGAAGATAGCCCTGAAGACCCAACCTCAGCCCCTACCCCTTTGCCCAAGTTGCCTAGTGAAGGTGAGGAAAGGATCTCTATTGGTCTGAGAAAGAAGGGTGTGGAAGGTGGTCTGGGAACGATAGTCTTAAGATAATAGGTGATTTTATGGGGAATGAGAACTACATTTACTAGTAGATTTTACAATCTACTCAGCCTGTTGTCTGCTGAGAAAGGGATTTCCTCTGAATAGGATAATGTGGCTGCCATTTTTGAAACTCATCTTTTGTTGGACTTTTCTCATCCCAGTCATTTTCAGGTCTTACTCTACCTCTAAATAAGATTGTTTATCTCAGTCAAAAAAATAATGTTGGAGTATACTGCAGTTACAAAACATTTTTACATGTGTTTCTATTGGCCCTCATGACAACCCTGTGAGATAAGGTGGCGGCAATGTTAACACTCCCATTTTGCTGATGAACAAACTGAGGCTCAGAGATATGAAATCACTTGCTCGAAGTCACCCAGAGAGTGGCAGTGGGGGAGACTCAAATCCCAAGTCTTTTGCCTCCCAACTCTAGCAAGAACTTCTTACTGACCCTTAGTAGTTAGAAAGTAAGGAAATAGTGTCACAGAAACTGTAGTAGGGGTGAAGAATGTAGCGGTAGTGGTGGTTATGGGGGTCATGAAACAAAAATAGTGCAAAGCTGCTGGCCTATACCAAACTCACACCTAACATCACATAAGTCGCATGAAATATTGTGAGTAACCTGGCATCTGCAAACATGCATACCCTAGAAATGATGCCCAGTGGGTCCCGGGGCCTGATGACAATCCAAATGACTGACTGAGCTGGGGGCAAAAGGGCTTCGGTTCACATGACAGGAAAAGTAGTTAAAGAAACTGAGGATATCTAGTCTGGAGAAGAGACATCATGGCTATCTTCAGGGGTTAAATTTGTTACTCTTGATCCCGGAGTGCAGAATTAGTACCAGTAGGTGAGATTTGCAAAGAGGCAGATTTAGGGCAAATGAAAAGAAAAACATCCAAATAACTAGAGGTGGGAAAAGGTGAAACGTGCTACCCTGGGAGGTAGTAGATTTATTGTTACTAGAGGTCTTCGAGCAAAGTTTATACGACCCCTTTTGGAAAATGCTTGTAGAGGAGAATTCTTGTTCAGATATTCCAAAGTCTGAGTGTGTGGTTTATTAGAGAATACAGGGTAAGCACAGGCAAGTAGAGCCCGAGGTTAGGGCTGTGCAAGCTTGATTTGACTAAGTCCTTTTTAAAATTTGGAGGCAATCAGGGTTAAGTGACTTGCCCAGAGTCACACAGCTAATAAGTGTCTGAGACCACATTTGAACTCAGATCCTTCTGACTCCAGGGCCGGTGCTCTATCCACTGTGTCACCTAGCTGCCCTTGACTAAGCATTTCTTCAGGTTAAGTTCACTTAGTGTATTTTCTACAGGCTTCTGTATAAGGGTGTTAATGTGTTTGTCAGCTAAAGAGAATCACTAAGAATTGAAATGTTGTGCTTCTGGACTCTATAACATTCTGATTTTGCCTTTAGGAATTGGGGAGGGATGGACATACTAGCCAGCCCAGCCATGAGTGATTTCATCACATGGATGACAAACATCCTAACTACTGAAGAAAGGGCATATTATTCAAACATACTATCCATCCTATGATTCTATGTCTCTCTTCAGCCACATTTCTGAGCCTTGACTTTACTTCTGAGTGAGTAGAAATAAATGGGAATTATTATAGAAGCCAAGTGGAGTTGACCAATAGTAGTACCCATAGTTTTTATGTTTTTACAGTGCTGGTTTTTAGAGCATCGAAATGACCTTGGGGTAACTTTGATGTATCACTCTGAGAAATCTTCCTAAAAATCTTCTAGAGGCTAGTCTCTTAGTGAGGAACATTATGGCATATCAAGGCTATCCATGGATATATAAGAGAAAAAAAGAAATAATTTAAAGTTCAAGTCCTTACCTCCTATATATATGACAACACCCACGAAAGAAGAGTTCAGCTCACAATAAGCATTTGATCCTTGTCTCCTAACAAAAGGAACATTACCCACTTCAAACATTGTCGTACGGGGGCTCAGTTTTATTCCCTGAACAGGATTGCTTTCATAAAAAAAATCTATTGTCTCATTATCTGCTGGGGAAATGCAGCAAATGGTGACATTGGAATCTTCTTCAGCATACGTGATATCAACAGGGAATATGCGTAATTGGCCTGAGTAGTCCTGCCCTACAACGCAAAGAAAAAAATCAACAAGTCAGAATCTCCTGCACATTATATGATTACAATGAGAGCCCACACTTCTTCCTAGAATTCTCTAAAATTGCAACACATAGATGCTCTCCCCACGACCACCCTGTGGGGTAGAGAATAAAAATTATTACCTCCATTTTCAGTGTAAGGTAACTGAGGCTCAGACAAGAAAAAGAACTTGCCAGCCTCACCGCCAGTAAAATGTCAGAGCCAGGATTCAAACGCAGGTCCTCCGAGACTTCATATCTGGTATTCTACACTTCACTACTGGTCATGGAAACAGGAGGGTAGCAGCAGCAAGCAGCCAACCTTCAGCCAGTGGGATGCAAGCCAGGATCCCTGAAGGAAGCTGGAGGAGTTGGTGTTCACTACTTTTAAAGGCCCATCACAGAGGCAAGAAAAGCTGTAGCTGCAGGTACTTCTTATCACAATCGGCACTCTCCTCCTCTCCAGCTCCTTCTTGGTAAACACAGCTATTGATGCTTCTGTGCCTGGGCTTTATGGGCCTTATTCTAGGCCCACAGATCACTTGTTTAATGGTTCCCTTTTTAGGTCAACAGGATAATTGCTTTATAAATTAAACATTTACCACTGGGATGGGCAGTCTGTCAAGTTTGAAAAGGGAGAGTGGGGGAAAGTTCTAATCTACCAACATTATACTTCCATATAATAACAGTTATTATAAAAATATTTACTATAGATTTTCTATGACATTTTAAGATTTACAAAGTGCTTTACAAATATTATCCCTTTTGAAGCTGGAAGGTAGGTGCTATTATTATGCCCATTTTGCAGATGGGTAAACTGAGGCACGCAGAGGTCGAGTAACCTGTCCAGGATTCCCACAGCTAGTAAGGGTCTGAGTCAGGATTTGAGCTCAGGTCTTCCTGACTTCAGGTCCAGGATTCTATCCACTGAGCCAGGCAGCCTGCTGCAAGTATCCCATCCCCAACAAGTCACATGTGCCTCATGAGCAACAGTTGTTAGCAGCTGTCTGGCATCTACCTGCAATAAGGGGTGTTTGGGAAATGATATGTATTAATCCAATGGTCTGCAGTGGCCTGCTTGAGTTCTGGTGTGATAGACAAGGTAAGGTCAGCAGAAGCAGACAGAACACATAGGTCAGAGCCATGCAAACCTTCTTTGACAAAGCACTTGGCCACGCTTAACCTGGCCCACAGAAAGGGCTTAATAAATATGGCTGGCTGACTAAGCATTTCCTAGGGACATGAGCAATATTGATGAGATGTGTTTTCTAGAATCTTCCAGAAGCACAATATGTTTTAAGGCTTAGAAGAAGGATCCACAAAAAATGAAACAATGAATTAATAATGATATGATTTCCCTAGAATAGAGCTAAAATTGAGGATGAAAGAACATTCAAAACTGACCTTTTACAGTGCATCTTTTAAAACATAGCTGATGTGTTTACAGTCTGATTTAAGTATGAATAAGCTTCAAAACTCCATTCTAATCTTCCCAGATGGAAGCAGATACTCAAGAACTGCAAGTTAATATTTAAATTATAAAAGCATTTTACTTTAGCCTGACATCTAAGGGAAACAATAAGGCATTTAACATACATTTCAAGAATTGGGGAGAGAGAGGGGTTCTCTACCCGTGGTGTCTCCAATATGATAAACTACAGATAGGACAACCCCCTCTTCATGCAGATTGCCGTTCTTCTATAACACATAGTCTTAGAGACTTGCCAGTGATGCCAATGAGTTAAATAATAATAGAAACATTATATAATGTGCCTTAAGGTTTGCAAAGCATTTCACATACATTATCTCATGTGTTCCTCACAACAACCCTAAGAGATGGGTGCTACCTGTATCCATTTTAGAGATAAGAAAACTAAGGCAGAAAGGTTAAATAAACTGACCAGGGTCACACAGCTAGAAAGTATTTGAAGCAGGATTTGAACTCAAGTCTTTCTGACTGCAAGGTCAGTCCCATCTAATTTCTGGTTAAATGACTTGACCATGGTCAACATAGCCAGTAATATGTTAGAGACAGTCTTCCAAACTCCAAGGCTTCCTGACTCTCCCATGCTATGAATATTTTGGTGTCGGGGCGGGGGCGGTTTAATAAATGTTTATTAAATTGGAGTCAAGAGAGGTAAATAGGGAGACCAAGAAAGTAAGTCAAATGATAGTGATATTGGCAATAAGGTGTTGAGAATGAGGATGTGGTGGGTGGTTAGACAAGTAGTGAGGAAACTGTTCTAATGTACAGGCTGCCTCTACCACCTAGCTGTTTGGAGTTCGGTTCTCTGCCTCCATTGGAGTCCTTTTATGATCCCCATGCAAGAAATGCTGCTCTATCTACAGCAGGAGTTCCTAACTTGGAGTTGGGTCCAGGGATAGATTTCAAGAAATCTGTTAACTTGTATAGGAAATAAAAATTACATTTTTAGTTCCCTTTATAACCTTATACATTTCATTTTCTGAATTTAAAATAGGCTTCACCAAATTGCCAGATGGGTCCATGACACACAAACAAGGCGAACAACCCATGCTCTAGTTATGTCATCTGCTATGGTTTTAGGCCAAGTTCAAATGGCTCAAAAGACATGGAATTTTAGCAATTAAAGCAAAGAATTCAGGCATTGTACAGAATCAAACTATGAAACTGAAAGGATAGGGAAAGGGGAAAGAAGACAAAAAAATAGTGGCAGATAAATTTAGAAGACAGGAAGATTTATTAGTTGCAAGGGCGGGTGGACAAGAAGTTGTACAGAATTATTTCCAAATGTCCAGTTGTGCATGTAATACCTCTGACACTGTACCCCACTAGCTCCTCCTTTACTCCATCTTTAATGATAAGGTGGCCTTTGTGCTGGCCAAGGCCAACCCCTCTCCATGAACCATTGATGCCATCTCCTCATATCTTCTGCAGAGGATTGCCCCAATGGTTATCCCCACTCTCTCTAACCTTCAGTCTCTCCTTGTCTTCTGACTCTTTTCCTATCGTCTCCAAACAAACCCAAGTCTGTCTGAATCATCCTTAACAAACCATGACTAAATCTTACTATGCCTGCCAGATGCCATTCTATATTTCCCTTCTCCTTTTCACATAAGTTCTTTGAAAAACAAAAACAAAAACAACTACAATTAGTGCCTCCACTTCCTCTTTGTTCACTCTCTTCAAAATCCTCTGACCTCATCATTCAATTGAAATCACCTTTCTGAAGTTATTGTGAGTTCTTCATTGTCAAATCTAATGGCCTCTTCTTGATCCTCATCCTTCTTTACCCCTGTGCTGCCCCTGACATTGCTGATCACCTCTTACTCCTGGATACTCTCTCCCTTCTGGGGTTTTGAGTCTTCTGGTTCTCTTTCTTCACATGTGACCGCTTCTCAGTCTCTTTTGTTGCATCTTCACCCGTACGATACCCATTACCAGTGGGTGTACACCAAGGGTTTTTCCTGGGCTCCATTCTTTTGTCTTCCTACACTCTCTTACTTAATGATCTCATTTGCTCCTGTGGGTTCAATTATTATCTCTATGCAGGTGATTTTCAGGTGTATATGTCCAACCTTAGTTTCTCCTGAGCTTCAGGCCTAAATCGTCAACTGCCTGTTGGATGCTTTGAACTAGATGTTCCATAGACACCTAACACTCAATCTGTCCAAAACACTCTTTCCCCCAAACCTTCCCTTCTTCTGAACTTCCCTACTGTCGAGGCACTACCATCTTTCCAGCTACCTAGGTTTCACATATCATCAAATCTGATAACAAATCTACTAATTTATTTTGTGGCAACATCTATCATACATGTCCATCGCTTTCCACTCCCATAGCTGTCACTAATTCACACCCTCATTGTTGCTGTTGAGTCATTTCAATCACATCCACTCTTCGTGAGTCATTTGGGGTTTTCTTGACAGAGATCCTGGAATGTTTTGCCATTTTTTTGTCCATCTCCTTTTACAGATGAAGAAATTGAGGCAAACAGGGCTAAGCGGCTTGCCCAGGATCACACAGCTAGTAAATGTCTGAAGCTAGATTTGAACTTAGGAAGATGAGTCTTCCTGTTTCTAGACCTGACACCCTATTCACTGAACCACCTGGCTGCCCAGCTCAGGCCCTTATCATCTTTCAAATGGACTATTATAATAGCCTTTTAACCCATCTTTCTGCCTTCCATATCTCCTCACTCCAATCCATCCTCCAACTCATTTGCCAAATAAAGATTTGGTTATATCAGTACCCTATTCTATAAACTCCAGTGGCTCCTTATCACATCCAAAATCAAATATAGAGCCCCTTGTTTGGTATTTAAAGCTCTTCACAGCCTGGCTCCTTTCTACCTCTCCAATCTTTTTGTATCCTACAAGTGTAGGATACATGCTCTATGATTCAGTCACACTGACCTTTTCGCTCTTCCTCATAAACGAGGCCCCATCTCCTGGCCTTGTGGTGTGCCACTGACAGCTCCCCATACCTAGAATGCTCTCATAGATTCTTCATAGAATCCATGGCTTCCTTTAGACTCATCTCAAGGCAGTGTGCCAAAACTCTTCCAGGAGCCCTTTCCTGGTTCCCCCAGCTACTCCTGCCATCCTCAATAAAGTTACTTTTTATTTACTCTGCATCATATACGTTCTAACGAAAAACATGTGTATGTGTGTGTATGTCCCTCATTAGAATGTTTCTTTTTGCTTTATAGTTAAATCTCTGATGCTTAGCACAGTGCCTAGAACATGCCAAGTACTTAAAAAATGTTTGTTGATTAAAACTTTTTTTGTAAATTGGTAGGTTGGTAAAATTTTCCAGTAAAAAAGAGGCAAATTCAGCTGCAATTGTGCTAGTAATAGCATCATTACTAATTATGACAATCTCCAACTCTCTGATCACAAGAAGACTCAGACTAGCATTTTAATATAATATTTTTAAGGAAGTCCTAGTATCACACAGCTTTAAATTATCAGGTTATTTGTGATCGATTTTTATTGTTATCTTTTGTTTTTACATCATTTAGATTTCCCTCTGAATCCCTTCCCTTTTCCCTGCCAAAGAGCTATACCTTACAATAAAGGATTTCAAGGGAAGAGGGAAGTCAGCAAAATTGTTTGATATATCAAAAATGTGACATATGTACTGTTCTATACCCATGAACCTCTGCAAAGGAATGGAGGTTGGGGGCTGATGACAAATGAAAGGCATAATTTTTTAAAAAAGATTTTGAAACTATATGATCACTCTTCTTGTTAACCAGATACATGAAATTCCTCAGAGGATGACCAAACAACCCTAAACCTATCATTGACTTTCCAGGCCAGCTGTTTCCTGTTTATAAGAAGCAAGTTACCCTTTACAGGAAAGGATGTTTATTTAAACTATTAGAGAGGGCAAAAAAAAAAAAAACCTGGGAAACCAGTAGGATGAATATATCCAAGTTATAAAAGTTATTACATATTTGGATAAATTATACTAATGAATTCAAAAGAGCCATTAAAATGACCAAAAGTCTCAGGTTTCTACTGTGTACTAAGGTACATAGCTGCCCAAGGCTGGGCCCTAGGAAAGTGAGAAGTAGGCTAAGCATGCCTCTAGCTCCAGGTAACCAGCAACTGGTATCTTCATGCTGCTCAAGCCTTCTCCCTTTCTCTCCCCACTAGCTGACTTTCCTGTGCTTCTCAGACAACTACCCTATCTACCAGACTTTCCCCCAAAACTCCAACAACACTGTCCCATCAACCATGTGGCTGGACTTTATTCCTTCAAGGTCCTACTTTCTGAAGTGAGTTCACTTGATAAACTAGTCCTGGTGGGGTGTTAATGGGTTTGTGCTTTGTTCTTCCCAGATAACATTTAAATTTTAGGTCTACTAAAGATAAATTGCCATAAATAACATATATTCAATTGGGTATGGAAATCTATCTTATCCTACTTTATCCTACAGGAAAGCGGGGGGTGGGGTGAGGGGAGGGGATAAGAGAGGGGAGATAATAGAAGGGACTGCAGATTAGGGGAAGGGGCAATCAGAAAGCAAACACTTTTGTGGAGGGGCAGGTCAAAAGAGAGAATAGAATAAATGGAGGGCAGGACAGGATAGAGGGTAATACAGTTAGTCTTCCATAACATCACTGTTATGGAAGTGTTTGCATGACTACACATGTATAACCAGTATCGAATTGCTTGCCTTCTCAATGAGGGTGGGTGGGAAGGGAGGAAGGGAGAGAGTGTGGAACTTAAGGGCTTTAAAAATGAATGTCAAAAATTGTTTTTACATGCAACTGGAAAATAAGATATATAAGCAATGGGGCATAGAAATCTGTCTACAGGAAAATAGAAGGGAAGGGGATAAGAGAAAGGGATGAGGGGTAATAGAAGACAGGGCAGATTGGACGAAGGGGTAATCAAGACGCATGCTGTCCTGGGGTGGGGGGAGGGGACAGATGGGAAGAAAATTTGGAACTCAGAATCTTGTGGAAGTGAATGTGAAAAACTGAAAATAAATAAATTAATATAAAAAAAGAAAAGAAAAAAAATAAATTGCCATAACCTAAAGAAATGGTTTTAATGGTGGGTGAAAGATTTGGACATAGATTGGCCTCTAGAGGCCCCTTAATAACAACACAGAAGAAATGAGATGATAATAACAGCAGCACTTAAAACAAAAATGTCAAAGCTAACAATTCTCTTTTATGTGGTGCTTCACACTTTATAAAGTGTCTTCCTAACAGCTCCAAGAGGTAATTGATGATTAGAAGGGTTAAGTGACTAATGGGGTTCAACTCCTACTTCTGATGTTTCCTATCTCTGTGAACCTGGACAAATCACTTACTTTCCTTGGTCCTCAGTTTCCTCATCTGCACAATGAGGTCCCTTCCAGTTCTAGACCCATGATCCATGGAAACCTCTAGTGATATCAGTTTGAACACCCATCTGGCTATGAATCACCTAATATTAGGAGACCATGTTTTAAAAGCCTTTTCCTTCTTACCCTTTGATTCCACCCATTGGCTCCAGGGACTCCAGATCCTAGACTCTGGGAATCTTTCATCGTCCACCATACTTCTGATTCTTACAAAATGAGAAGTACATTCTAAAGGAAGCGCTGAATGCCAAGACCACTGTAGGGTTTCATTAGGCTTCAAAGTTGTGGTATAATTTTTCTGAAAAATAAAGAAAAGGAGAATGAATGGCAAAACCAGTAGACCTTCTGAACCGAAGCTGGGCTGGAATATCAGGATCTATACTGAACAATAAATAAAATGTCTTAACTGCCACAAAGTGGTGCTGGATTGAAAAAGAAGCATAAAACCTGTGGCTATCACCTTAGCAAACAAGGGGCAGTGGGGGGACTGGTGAGAACGAAAAATGCGGAGCTAAGAGAAATAAGTCCAAAACTGGCACTAAGAGGCCGCTGGCCAATCTCAAGCTATAAGAACATTGTGACAGATCAAAAAACAATTTAGGCTCTCTCATTCTAAATTCATTCTAATTTGTTAACTGTCAGAGTCCTGTGGTTGCTGATTGTCTTTCTAACATAGAGAATCTATGGAAAGGTCCAGAAAGTACTATCCAGGGCACAGCTGTTTGCTGAATTTGTGAGTTATCTTCTCCCAAGCCTACTCTACGGGTAGGATCTTTGACAGCTTACAGAGCAGATCAAGGTACAAGTAATTCCCATAGGTACCTGATATAGCCACCTACCTGGCCCTGCTCTGTTCTCTTAAGAGAAGCCCTCAGTTGGCTCTCTTGCTCCCCTTCTCAGTTCTACAGCCATATACATAAAGATCAGAAAATAAGTTGGAACTGTCACCCACAACAACAACAAACCATGAATATGCTTTGTCTCAGCAAAACCTCTACTAGGCTCCCATCACCTCCAGGATCGAATAGAAAATCTTATGTTTAACACTCAAAACACTTCGTCACCTATTCCCTTCACACACCTTTCCAGTCTTCTTTTTTTATGAAATAAAATTCAATGATAAAAAAATTAAGTGAATGTCAGATAACATTTATTTACTGGCAAGTATTCAAAATATCTTGCTAATCCACATCTCATTAGGCAACTCTTTTATCTCATTAGATATTCTGCAGTTTATGGAAAAGAGAAGATACTGCTGATGAAAGACAAAATATGAATCTAAATACAGTAAAAAGGATAGTAAGAGAGTAAGGTTAATTGAAAATAAACATCCTGATATATTCTAATATGTAAATTACATATTACAGCTTTTCTTCAATTACTTCTATATTTTCTTTGGCATCAACTATATATCCATGCCTAGTACATTCCAGAACTGGAACTTTTACCTACAAGTATCAATGGTTCAGATCCAGACTAGACAGGATCGGTGCTATTGAACAAATATTTACTCTAATGACAAATTCCCAAATAGCCACCTCTGAAGTAGAAGGCACTGTATTCCCTCTACATAGTTCCTTAGTCCCTTAGGAGAGTGGACTCAACCCCTAAGGTGGTGACTACAAATCGTCTCTACCACCATGTCTACTTCCAGTTGAGGGAAAGCTGATAGATGAGTTGTTTCCTTCCTTTCAGGACATAACATCTCAGCTGCCAGGTTGATTCATTCCTGAGCCAGGTCAAGTAGGTCTCTCTTCGGGGCTGGCTTCTCATTGGGCTTGACTACGGACTTCTGGTGGTTCTTCTGACTTTTTGAGAATCAGGTCAGTCAGGTCTATTCCACCTCTGATGCTCATTACCTTTTCATGATTCTCTTGATTCTTGTGTTTGAAAGTCAAACTT
>CM053622.1:328263389-328318731 GCA_028646595.1 Phalanger gymnotis | reverse complement strand
AGTTCATGTTTTTCTTGGAGGCTTTTGTTGTAGGCTCTTTGACTTTGTTGACTTCTTCTGGCTGTATGTTTTGGTCTTCTTTGTCACCAAAGAAAGATTCCAAAGTCTGAGTCTGAATCTGAGTCCATTTTTGCTGCCTGGCCATGTTCCCAGCCAATTTACCTGAGCCTTGAGTTTTTCAGCGGGGTATGACTGCTTGTAGAGTATATAGTACTTTGTCCCAAGCTTGAGGGGCTCTGCTGTTGTTTTCAGAGCTATTTATACACAACAAGCTCTGCCACACAGGTGCTACTCCTCCCCCAAGAACCACCTCCCGCTCAGATCCGCCACTTAATTCCTCCCACCAGGTGGGCCTGGGGCTGGAAGCAACTGCAGCTGTAGCTCTGTAAGCAGCCTCAGAGCTGCACCACCTCCCCTGCCGTCGGGGTGGTGGCAAAACTGTCAACTCCCTTCACAAAACCCCCGCAGTTTTTCCCACTAACCTTCTCTGTTGTCTTTGGTGTTTGTGGGTTGAGAAGTCTGGTAACTGCCAAAGCTCACTGATTCAGGATGCTAGGGCCTGCTCCACCTGGCTCCCTGTCTGGTTAGTCCTGGCGCATCCCACTCTGGGCTCTGCTCCCCTCCGCTCCCAGCTCTGTGCGATAGACCTCACCCAGAGACCATCCAGGCTGTCCTGGGCTGGAGCCCTGCTTCCCTCTGCTATTTTGTGGGCTCTGCAGCTCTAGAATTTGTTCAGAGCCATTTTTATAGGTGTTTGGAGGGACCTGGGGTGGGGAGCTCACGCAAGTCTCTGCTTTCCAGCTGCCATCTTGGCTCTGCCCCACCTTTCCAGTCTTCTTATACCTTACAACCCCACCCTTACTCTCCACCCCCATGTATTCTGTGTTCCGGGAGCATCGGTCTCCTGGATGTTCCTCAAATAAGACATTTCATCTCCTGACTCTGGGCGTTTTCTCTGGCTGTTTCCCATACCCAGAATCTTCTCCCTCCTTATCTCCAAACTTCCTGGCTTCCTTCAAACTAAAATCCCGCCTTCTATAAGACCCCCTTTCAGCCTTCCCTCTGCTGATTACTTGCAATTTTTCATATAGATATAGATAGATATCTTGTGCATATATATGCATATGTATATGTATATATATATGTGTATATATGTATGTGTGTGTGTATATATGTATATCCTCTATGTGGGTGTCTGTGTATCCTGTACACAGATAAGAGAGAGAGAGAGAGTTATTGTGTTGTTTGCATGTTGTCTCCCTTGGTAGGCTGTGAGCCAGTGGCAAACACAGGCTAGGTGACTTGCCCAGGGCCACACAGCTAGGACGTTTCCGAGGGTGGATTTGAACTCAGGTCTTCCTGACTCCAAATACAGTGCTCTATGCACTGTGTCACCTAGCTGCCCCATATTCCCTAATGGCAGCTATAATGACTAGTGGTAGCTGTAATAACAATCTCTTCCTATGGGTCTTCCTTTTCGTCTTTTTTTAAAAGGGTTTAGGAGTACTAAAGATAGTTCTCATTATTCTGTTCAGGGTACTCCAAAAAGTATGTGTGTATGGTGGGGTGGGGTGGGGCACTGTCAGCTCTTTACCTCCTTGCTTCTTGCTACAGATCTCTGCCAGAGACAGTGGAGTGGATTTTAAAGTCCTGTCTGCCAGGGGATTCTCCTCATCCTTGTTAGGAAGGACTCCTGGACTGTTCTGCTTCTCATTAGGAAGCTGTCTGCCAATAGACTGTCTTATGGTTCCACCCAAGATACATGGGAGGGGTTCAAGCCTTGCCCCTATGAACCAGGATTAGAAAAAGTTCATTAGCCCAAGCCCACGCAATACAGGAATTGGGCTCCCTGAGCCACCACAAACCAAATACTACCCTTGAGGAGGCTATCCTGACCATCCTCCAGACTACCTGGCCAGAGTAATTTGCCCACTAAGTTATCATCTAGGTCGGAGGAATGAGTTTCTGCTGCACTTACTCTCATAGGGTTTCTTTAAGCTGCGACCACTCATTGGTAGATAATCTTCCAGAGATGAAGCTCCCATTTCAATATTAAGCTGGAAGTAATGTAATTTCAGGAGTCCCTATTCCCGTAAGTGCTGCCTTTATTATAGTCCTAGTCCAGAACTCCTAACACTGCTGAGCTTGATGACTAGTGATGGCACCCTCATAAAGTAGGTCTTGGCAAATGCAGTATTTCCATCTCTTAATGGTTGAAAACTTCCCTCTGATCACCATCTGTGGACCACCCTGATAGTTCAATATATTCTATCTGGCCCCAAACTTGCCTCTTCTTTCTGTCCTCCATGTGGTCATTTAGTAGTATGGTCACATCAACCAAGGCTGCCACAACTCTAAGCCTAACATTCTCTGCCAAATAGCCCTTCAAATTCTCACATGCCCATCTGTGAGAGTTCTGTTATTTCTCAAATGCCCCTCAACCAAAAGAATTTGCCAATACAAGGAAACAGCAATGCATTCTCTCATTGTACTCCCAAGAGTAGTTACAGATAAATCTTGACCACCTTTTCCTCTCGAAATCCTTGATTTCTTTTAAGGCTCAGATCAAATTCTGCTTTCTGTATGAAGCCTTTCTAGGTCCTCTTAGGAGCTACTGCCTTCCTCTTCAAGGTTATCTTTTATCTGATTTATATGTGTTTAGTATAGTGTACCTACATATGTGTTTTGTACGTATTTGTACATATATATGTTGTCTCCCCCATTAGAAAGTAAGTTCTTGAGGGCAAGGACTGTATTACTTCTGCTTTTGTGTCCTTAGTGCCTAGCACAGTCACAGAGGTGACATATAGGTGTTTTGTTAATGCTTGCTTGCCTGATAGTTCAAATCACCAGAAACTGCCACAAACTACTCAGAGCTCCCTAGCCAGGGGCTCCCCTCTACCATCAAATGAACTGTCCATTTCAGGATCCTTCCTAATTTCCCTGTCCTGGAGGATGTTATTCTCACTACCACTACAAATACTAAAAATGTATCCACCTGGCAGACTATAAGCCCTCACATGCTTCATTTTTGTGCTTGTACCCATACACCTAACGTAGTACCTCACACAATCTTAACAAGTGCTTGCTGAATTGATCTACCTTTTAAAAATATGGTAGAAGTAAAGATTTTTTTTTAATAGAAAATAACACAAGAAATAACACAATAGGAAATCATTCCTTTCTGGGAAATCTTGGTTCAGGACAGTCAAACTTCCATTTATGAGTTAGTTCTCCTGTGGCATACAAGAAATTCACAGGGACTCACAAGTCACTATTTGTTCCTTTTCCAATCAATTATCCAGTAAACACTCCACCAAGCTTCTGGTTCTTACCGTCCAGCCAAAGTTGGGACCTAGAAACAGTGGTCACATGGGGCAGCCCACCTTAAGTTGTTCACAGTCACATGCAGGACATCTAACATGGTTCTTTTGGGACAACATGCTTAATTTTGACTATGAATTGAACTAGAAACTCTGGGTTAAGTCTTCCTAAAATATAGTTTTAATCAGGCGACTACTGCCTTGCTCAGCATTCAATATTCTGAAAGGATAAAGTCCAAACTCCTTGGTTTACGTTCATAATTAGACCTTTCCAAATTTATCTCTCATAACTTTCTTTTCTTTTCTTCTGGAGGGGGGAAGGCAAGGCAATTGGGGTTAAGTGACTTTCCCAAGGTCACACAGCTCGTGTGTCAAGCATCTGAGGCCACATTTGAACTCAAATCCTCCTGACTCCAGGGCCAGTGCTCTATTCACTCTGCACCAACTAGCTCCCCCTCTCATAACTTTTCTGTGTGAACTCTCTAATCCAGCTATGGTCTCTAGATATAACTGGTGTTTTCCTATCCATATACCAATGTTTATGTTGTTCCTCCTGCCTTTCCCTGCATCTCTACTCATCAAATTCCAACCAAATATTCAAGGTCTTGTTCAAACCCTACCTCTTCCAGAAGACTTTATTCGATTATCTCTCCTGTCTCTAAATTCTTATTACCTATACAAATACACGTAGTATAAACATTTATTAGGTTCTTGCAGTATGCAGAGCATTAAGACATAAAGTTTAATTAAGATAAGGTTCTTACCCTCTAGGAGCTTACAGCTTTGTCAAAGTTGAGATAGCACTGCAGAGAAACATAACGTAGTGCTTTATAGATGTTATTTCCATACATGGCTAACCCCTTTAACTAGACTAAGCTCCATGAATGTCTATGTTTCATATTTCTTTGTATCTCTGGCAGCATATAGCCATAGTACACAGCACGCATAGGAGACACTCAAAAATCAGATTTAAAGCTGGAAGAGACCTTAGAGATCATGCAGTCCAGCCTCACCATTTTAAAGATAAGAAAACTGAGACCCAGAGAAGTTAAAAGTAAAAGTAAATAGCAGAGCCAGGGTTTCAGCCCAAGATCTCAGATCCAGTGCTTTCCCCACTATACTCCATCATCATTCCTCATGAGTTCCCACTCTATCCTGTAAAACACTGCAGTAGGCAGGCACCTTCTCTATTCTTCTTTCCTTATGGACAGAAGGAGACAACCAGCCAATTTCACACCACAGCAGGGCTCTTTCTGTGCTCAAGTTTCTCACATGTAAGGAGAGCCCTACATAGAAATATAAGGAAGCCAAGAGGCCACACCAAACATAGGCTACTCTTTGTCCCATACCTCCTTTTTCAGGCTGCCCACAGATAGCAATACACAAATGCATGAACATTTTAGTGAAATCTTACCAATAATCACTGACTTCATCAGCACACATCTGTACCAATTCTTCCTTCTCCCCCTCCCCACGTAGAGAAGTGGAACCTGTGATTGCTTTAATTTTGTTGTATCATTTTATTCTTTGGATTATGCCCTTTATGACCAGATATTCAAGTTATGTACCTATTGTTATGTAATAAGAGCAAATGGTTTCATTGTGCTCCAATATTATTTAAGAAAAATATATCGCTAGTGGTAACCACAAGTATAGTGTGTACTATAATGCAACATAATATGTTACATTGATTTACGGTGGCTTTTTGGGGGGCCTTGAGCCTGTTCTCTACTAATGACTAATGGAACTTTCCTGCTTTTTGTGGAGCTGTGAATGGCGATCACATGCCACCACAATCATGGTCTGATTTTTTTTTTTAAAGAGATGGTCCCTCAGGGCAGATCTTTTATTAACTGAAGTATCAGCTTGAATTAAGACTTTCTAGTAATAAGTGACTCTCAACAAACTGATACACAGACTCTTAACATTTACTAAATCTGTTTATGGAAGTACTCTACTGGACACTAAAGCTAAAGCTTTACTCTGAAGACTAAATCAGACTACCTATCAGCTTCTAAGCTTAATAAGATTATTTATTAACCCACCGCTCATCATTGATGCTCTCCAATGGATGGAACGGGGCTGCATAGGAGTAGGAAGATGGCACACGTGACAGCAGCCCAGTGAGACTCTGGGTATGGATCCACATAAAGATAAGAGACAATTGTAGTGGTGAGACTCAAGTGACACATAATCCATGATGGGAAACTCCTAGCAATGTAAGGTAGATGCCTTCTTGGCAATTTATAGTTTTTAAGAGTTGCCTGGGAACGTGAACAATTAAGTAATTGTGTCCAGGGCCACACAGCCATTATGTGTCTGAGTCAAGACTTGAACCTGGATTTTCCTAACTTGAGGCCACCTCTTTATCATGCTGCCTATTCAGAATACAAAGTCTGAAAATATTTGTTTTTGAAAATCAGAATTCATGACAACTTCTCTTTATGGAAAATAAACTTCAGGAAAATCTAGTAATGGTATCTTGTATCAGTCCTAAATTCTCAATTCCAGAAAACACTCAACAGTTCAGGGCCTGCATTCATAGCATAATAAAGTGTCCTACAATTTAGGAACAAGATTGATAAGCTAAAGAGTATCTGGAGAAGGGCAACTTGGATTATGAAGGAGCTTGAATACATTTCACATGAAGACAGGTGAAAAGGAACTGGGGACATTTAGCTGGAAGGAAAGAAGGTCATGGGTAGGTGGCATGATAGCCTTGTTTAAGTATTTGAAAAGCTGTCCTGTGGAAAAGAGATTTAGATTTGTTCTGTTTGGTGACTAGCGCAGAACCAGGAGCTGCAAAGGAGAAAATTTAGAAATGCCTCATGGAAAAAACTTTCCTAATAATTTTGTCCAAAAGTAGAGTGGGAAGGTAGTGGGTTCCACTTCATTAGAGGTCTCCAAGGAGAGCCTACATGACCATTTACCAGCTATGATGTAATAGGGGATTCTCTTTTATGATTGCAATAGATGGCCACCAAGCTACTTCCAACTTTCAAATCCTGTGATTTGCTAAAAGTAGTAATGTGGGAACGGAAGTATGGAGAGCTGGTTGCTGTCAAATCAACTATGAAAGTAGAATATTTCCAGTACCACAACATTGTCTGGGTAACCTAAGAAGAATGTTGGAGGATAGCTTGAATTGCCCGAATTAATCAAATGGATAGTCTCGATTTACTAAATAATTGCTTCCATTTATTTCAAGCAGTAAGATAACTTTTTAAAAATTCTTAAATATTCAATTAGAATAATTTAGCTTAGGCACATATCTAGAGATGAACAAGGAGCTAGGCCAGAATTGGATAATAGAAGAAATAGGGTTGGATCACGATCTGGGAAACTGCGTAGTGCTTTTTAACAATCCCAAACCACTCTCTGTGATAAAACCCATTTCTTTAATGCCAATGTTTTCCAAGGAATGAATTCACAAAGTAAACAGATAAGTGCTTTAGCATCTTGTCTAGTAATTTGAAAAAAATAATTTCTCCCTAGAGAAATGTTATTTTCTGTTATTTGTTCTGTTGTTCTGTTATTTGTTCAAATAACAGTTCACTGTTATTTGCTGATGATAAAATAAAGGCTGACAAAGGAGCTTTCAGTTTCTAGGAAATTAAATTTGCCCAAATTTCATCAAAGATCCTTACTGCACTAGGAATATCAAGTCAGGATCAAAAGTCCAAGTGCAGCTCACCTGAAGGAATCTTGATAAATAAACTAGGATTTAGAAGACAGGTTAATTAAAGGGATTTACCAAAGTACTTCTTTAAATGCAAAGTCCCTTCATGTACCTAAATGATTGAATTCACAAAAATTCAAAAACTTTCATAAACATTTTTTGGTATGTTATGGTGAAGGTATAGAAGTAAAGATTTTGGAAGGGCCAACATGTAGCCTGGTACAAGTTTCCTTTCTGCACTATTCAATTCCACTTCAGGTGTACTCATATCAGAAGATAGAGGACTGAATAAGAGCATGTCCACAGAAGGGCTATCAGGGTGGTGAGAGGACTAGAGATCATGCCATAGAAAGATACATCGAAGAAGTTGTGGAATTTTAACCTAGAGAAGACCTACTGGCAGTGGTGGAACAAGGGGAAGGCGTGGTGAATTCCACCCCACTGGATGTCTTCAAGGAGAGGCAGCATGATCCCTTGTTATCATTGGGGTAGAATTCAGTCATGCATTGATGGATTCCTAGTTGGACTAGCTGGCCTTTGAGGTATCTTACAATGGCAAGATGCTGCAAAGTAGGTTGCTGCATATTACTTACCATGACTTTTGTGCAAGAAAAGTATAAAAGATATCAAGGACCTATATAAACAGGAAAGGCCATTCATGTTCTGAGAGATAACAGATTAATGGCCAGAATAGGGAGTATATGGGTGTCTTAAAAAATTAAAGGGACAAGAGGAAGGCCTTCAGCATATTGGAAAGGACTTTTGGGGAAGATTAATAGAAAGGCATATACAGGAATCATACTGAATGAGAAGACATGGATGGAGTGGGTTCTGAATTGGTGAAGGGAATAATTCCAGTCATGAGATTATAGGTTCATGAAAGTATCCAAGCTGAGCTCAAGAAGGTAATTCAGGTGGGAACGGAAGGAGGGTTTTCTAGCCTTTGTGCCCATATGGAATCATTCTTAGCCCTTCTAAATATCAATCAACATACATTTATTGAGAGCCTGGCCCTAAGGACACAAAAAAGAAAGTGAAATAGTCCTTGCCCTCAGGGAGCTTAAATTCTAATAGAGAAATGATATACACATATACAAATATGTCTCAAATACATACAAAATACATTTAAAATGGTTTGCTGGGCAGAGATACTAGCTTCTTGAAGGAGCAGAAAAGACTTCATAAAGAAGGTGGGGCTTGAGCAGAATCATAAAGGAAATGAGAAATTTAAGAGATAAAGATGAAAAAATACAGACATGGGGGACAGGCAATGGAAGGCACAGAGACTGGAGATGGAATATTAGAGTGACAAGCTGAAAGAAGGCTGGTGTGGCTGGCCCATAAAGCTCAAAACTCAAAGGTAAGAACTGGATTTACTGGTCAGGAGACACCTGCCTTCACCCCCACAGATAAGATCCCCTTGCCCTCCTGGTTACCTTCATCATCCAGATTCAGAAACTAGTTGTCATCCTCAATTCCTCACTCTCTCACTCCCCATTATCCAGTCAGTTTTCAGTTCCTCCTGATTTTGCCTTTGCATCTCTCCTACATGGCCACTTCTCTACCCTGACATGATGACCACTATGGGGCCAGCTCTCATCACCTCAAGCCTGGACTATTTCAACAGCCTTTCAGTTGGCCTCCCTGCCTTGAATCTCTCCCCACTCCAGTCCATTCACTCAACAACCAAAGTGATTTTCCTATAGTGCAAGCCTGACTGTGTCACTCCCCAATAAATTCCAATGGTTCCCTATCCTCTCCAGAATAAAATACAAAATTCCTCTGTTTGAGTTTTAAAGCCTTTCATAATCTAACCCCTTCCTACCTTTCTAGCCATCTCATACTTTATTCCCCTCTACATACTTTATAATCCAACAGCACCAGGCTCCTTGTAATTCTTTACACACAAACCACTGTCTCTCATCTCTCTGCCTTTTCACACGGGGAACTGGCTATTCCCCATTCCAAGGATGCTCTTTCTTCTTATTTCTGCCTCTGGGTTCCTTCAAGTCTCAGCTAAAATCTCACCTTTTCAAAGAAGACATTCCTGACCCCCCTCATTCAAGTGCCTTTCCTTTGAAATTATCTCCAATTTACTCTGTATTCTGTAAGTACATAGTTGCTTACATGTTGTCTCACCCCTTAGAATATGAGCTCCTTGAGGGCAGTGACTGGTTTTTTTTCCTTTATATCCCTGGCACATAGTTCAGTACCTGGCACATAGTAGGTACTTAATAAATACCTATTGACTTGAGTCAATTCAATAAGTTTTGAGTTCACTTAACTGAAATATCATTGAGCCTACATCTCTCTTCATTCCCAATAAGAGTATACAAGTCTCTCTCGTATTTTCTTGAATTTTAGGCAAATTATACCTAGAGCATCCCTCAACTCTGCCAGTTTAGTTATGCTATCAAAAAAGCAAATGAAGTCAGCCTGTAATGACTTGTTATTGCTGCTGACATGCTAGGTCTCTGTGATCAATGCTTCTTTTTCTTAGTTGATTCATAGCTATGCCTTCTACCTATGCCTTTGTGCCTTCTAAACTTTGAGCCTTCTAGAACTTTGCCAGAACAGAAGTCAAGCTCACAGATTCCCATCTTACAAATTCTCCCCTCTCCCTTCTTGTGAAAATCAAGACAATGTCTGCCCTACCATCTTCTCCTCTTCTCTGTCCTTTCCAAAATATCTTTTCCCTTCCCCATGAAGCCATCTCTTATCAATACACATGTTGACTTTGTCTGAAGCATCTTTTTAAGTTCATAATGGAATTTCTTTACCTCATCATTATCTGCAACAGATGTTGATACTTAAATTGCAATTCTCTTCTTGTTAATTTTGTGTTTTGGTTTTGTTTTTTTTTTTAAAGCAAGTGCTGGTGATGAGCACTGCAAGGACAGATAATCAAGCATCCCATGAGATAATTCTTGTTGCCTTCAAGTGCAGTTAACATAAAATCAGCCAATTCCTTCACTTTCTCCTGTCAGGAAAACCCATGAGTCATCCTAGCATTTAGCTGAAACTTCCTCCATTCTATATTCATTTATAGTGAAAATATCAACATGAATGTGAGCATACAAAACATGCCAGAGCGCTTTTTGTCCTCAATGACAGAACAAAAAATGGCATTTAAAAATACTTACATTCTCAATAATGTTGTTTGATGTAGTTCTGCTGATGTCTATTTGGAAAATCATTTTTAAATTCAATGTATAATTAGCATGTAGGGGAAGAGTCCATTTTATATCCAAGCATTGTTCATCAGAACGGATGGAAACATTAATAGATTCAGTAGGATATACTAAATATTCAGATGACCCTGAAAGACAGAAGTGAGTTATGGAAAAATCATTAGTCAAGCATGTATAAATAGATGCACAAATTAAACTGACCATTTCTTGCACTGGCAAGATTAAACCATCCATCTCAGTTACTCTTTCTTCTAAGAGATAACTGCTCAGTTCTTAAAACTGAAAAACAGTAAAACTGCACAAAAAGATCCACGGCAGGGGGCTGGGGGGAGGTGGAATTCCAGTTGATTCGGAAACTTGTACAAAAAAGTCTGATAACTAGGAAAAGCAATTGTTAATAATATTTCATGCTTCTGGGAGGAAAAAATTGGAAATTCTTATCTTTTTTGTTAGAAGTTAGCACTTTACAGGTTTTAAGGAGACACCCCTGTAACGGCAACCACACTGGCATACCCAGGGTGGCTGCTAGTGCAGGATCTTAGATCTGCTTTACTAAGGAAAGGTAACTGTTTCAGGGTTCAACAATCTTTCTTTAATTACATAGAAAAAAATACAAAGAGAAATAAAGACCAGCAGAAAGGGCTCTACTGCCTGAATCAAAGCTTTACATCTACCACTGAATCGAGAGAGCCTTTACCTCTGAGCAGTTAGGGAGCTCTGAACATACGGCCACTAAGAGTCTCGACCAGGCATCTTTCTTGTAAGTGAGCCCCCAAAGCAAAAGCTCACCTCTTACAATATAAACTCTTTCAGCTAATAGTCTTAGAACTAGAAGGCATTACAACTCAACTCAGTGCCTAATTAGCTTACTAACAAAAGGTGTGAAAGCCTTCCTATAAGCAAGTTTCCCTTAATGGGCTCCATATAAGGCCTATTAATGGGCAGGGAAGATCTTACACCTCCCCTTCCTCCATTAACATAAACCCCAAGGTAATACGGTTTGGTAGAAAGAGCATGGGATTTATACCCAAAGGGACTGGATTTGAATCCCAGCTCTTCTACTTACTAACTTCTTTAGACACTTCTCCTTCCACTTCCCTGAGCTTCATTTTCTTTATCTATAAACTGAAGGGTTTGGACTAGATGATTCATAAGTCTCCTTCCAGTTAAAATAGTCCGAGCAGCTTCTAAGTGTGAACACACAGATCATTGCACCAGAATTAACACCTCTATCAATCGAAAAATTACTAATCATCTCCTAAGTATCCAGCACTCATCTCGGCATCATGGGAGATATAAAATAAGGCTAAGAAAAGGTGTTCTAGTTGGGGAAGTGAAACTAACGCACATAAAGTCACTAGAGAATCATAAAAGACTGGGAGGTCAAGTGGTATGGTACAAACTATAAATGCCATAGGCAATCATAGGAGCTAGTTGGAATGGATCTTAGAGATCATCTAATCCAGTTTTTTGTTTATAGTTTTATAGTTGAGGAAACTAAAGCCCAGCAAGCTATGCAATTTACTTAAGGTCATGTAGAGAATAAAAGTTAAAAATGAGACTGAAGTTGTATTCTTCTCATCCACCTAATGGGACAGAAGAGTGGGAGTAAGACGCTGGAAAATAGCCTAGAGTCTTTCCCAAGCTGCCTCCACATCTAGCGCTCTCTCCACTGTGCTGTATCCTAGAGATATAATTGACAAGAATAAGAAAGGTGAGAGAGAGAGAGAAGAGGCAACGGTGATTCTGAACTAGGGAAAGAGTGTTATCTTCAACATGAGGAAATTCTGGAGGAGGGGAAGGTGTATGGGAAAAGATTATTTCAGAAATGTTGGATTTCAAATGCCGACAGGACACTTAGATTAAAAAAAATCCAGCAGGCATTTGGTTCTATAAGATTAGAATTCTGGCAAAAAACCAGGGGTCGATAAATAGATTCAAAATTCATATACACAGAAATGATAACAGGAGCTGATGAGTTCATGAGAGAAGAACCTTAGAGAAGACCCAAGCAAAAAAGGGTAAGGAGATAGGTGGTGATCCAGCGAAGGAGATTAAAAAGGAATGATCAGACAAGTAGGAAAAGAATCAGGAGAGAACAGTATCATAGATGCCAAAAGAAGAAGATTCAACAGTAAGGACTAATGAACAATGAAGGCACTTTCATAATTCTGTAAAGGATACTCCTAGACTGTTCCCTCACTCCCAGGCCAATATCCAATCAGTTCCCACATTCTCCACTCTTCACAATATTCCTCACACCTTCCATCCTGGATTGTCTCTTTTGTGTTGGACTTTCAAAAGGCCAATGTGGAGGTTTTCCATCCATCCATTCATCAAGTAGCCACAGGATCCCAGAATTTTAGATCTAGAAAAGACCTCAGTGGCCATGTAGTCCAACTGTACCTGTAGAGGAATCCCCTCTACAACAAACACCACCAACTCTAGCCTGAAGATACATACATATATATATATATAAACACCACCAACTCTAGCCTGAAGATACATATATATATATATATACATATATATATATGGAGAGAGAGAGAGAGAGAGAGAGAGAGAGAGAGAGAGAGAGAGAGAAAGAGAGCGCTATCCCTCAAGGCAGACTACTTTTGGATAACCTATTTGTTTTCCTTATATCAAACACAAAGTTGCTTCATTGCAACATTCATTTACTGTTCCTAACTCTTTGCTCTGGGGCCAAGCAGATCAAGCTTAATGCCTCTTTTCCCAAGACAAATCTTCAAATACTTGAAGTTCTTGGATCCCAAACCTAGTGGCCCTTCCGTTACACCTTCGTTACTATCCTTTATCAGACCATATGTCCCAATTTTTATTCTGAAGCATAGTCACTAAATTTATATTGGATCACAAAAGCAAGAGTGGGGATTCATTCACTAGTCTGGCAATGGATAAATCAATCAGTCAATAAATATTTATTAAGCACCTACTATGTGCTAGATAGTGCTAAGTGCTGAAATACGAAAAAAAGAGACAGTCCCTGTTCTTCAGGAGCTTACAACCTAACGGAGGAGGACAACACATAAAAGGAAATTGAAAAGGGGGAGGGAACAGTGACTGATAACATAAGAACCTTGAACTGAGCCCCCAAGTCCAGCCTACTTGAAGTATGCTATGCTAAACCTCATTTACAAAAGTTGCTTAAAATATTTTAATTCCCTGATTTTCTCTTTTAGAAGTTTAGTGGACTATGCTTACAGCTTAAGGCTACCAAACAAAGGCTGCAATGAAACTCTCAAAAAAGGAATAAAGCAATCAGATTTATTTTGAGGCACATGTCCAACACCAAGGGGCGCAAAAATAAAACCCTAAGAAGCAGTTTTTTCTTATGAAATAATATGAGCAAGAATATTCCATTAAGACCTCACAGCTCCATCCTTCAAGATGCCCTAATACAGTTAGCGCCTGAAAGAAAGGCTTTCTCTTCCTAAAGAAAACCAGCAACTAGACAGGCTAAGGGTTTGAATAAAAGTAACCTGGCCAAACTTCAATGATCTAATCATAAATGCCAACCTACTGTTTTTTTCAGCCAAGTGTTCTTATCCTATAAAACACTCCCTCAGACAACTAGCTGTAAATCCTTAGACTTGTGACTGGTGCTGAAGAAAGAGGCTGGTCAGTACAAAGGAGGGCTCTCACTGGGAAGGAAGTCTCTCCAATTTTTTGGCTAAGCCCAAACCCTAGCACTCATCCTCTCACAAAACCCAGGCATCATGCCAAATGAACTTGTCTACCAAAACTGCAATTAAAATTCAACCAGCGGTGTCTCTAGGAAACGAGGAAACTCTTTCCTTGTGCAGTATTGGAAAACAACATTTTTCCCTCCACAGCATCACGGTCAGTATGACAAGTGAAAACAGGGGCCAGGATACTGTGTTACTCAGGTTTCTCCTAAATCTCTTCAGAGCCTAGCAGACAAGTATCTTCGAGCCCACAGAACAGACTCTAACTTCCTGGCAAGAAAGGGGCTGAACCCTGCGGCATTCCAGGAACCACTGGAAATAAGGGTTCAGCCTCATACCTGTCTTTCATTCTCCATACTGTCTTTCATTCAGCAAGCATTAATTAAGGAGGATATGTTAAGCAAGAAGGTATTCTTGGATAAGCACATTTCATCATTTGGTCTGGAGAAAATATCAGTTTTAGGTCCTAATAGAAGGAAGACATAATGAAGACAAGAGGGTAATAAAAATAGGTGGGGTCTCTAGCAGGAGCATCTGATTGGTTTCCCACAGACTAGGAGGTGTCAACTATCACTGAGGCTGGAAGTTTCCATTAGGGGGAAAGAGGGGAGGGGGTAGTATTTCTAGAAAACAGGCAGGTATGGGGAAAGGTGTGTCTAGAGCAAAGACAGCCTGTCTAAAGATGGGCTAGGTCCAGAAAACAAAACTTTTTTTTTGTATTACCATGGTTTTTTGATTGATTTGCACAGGTCAATCAGAAGTAAACTATAAAAAGCTAAGTATTGCTTACTAAGAAAGAAATGTGAGGTAGTTTGTGAGAGTTTGAGACCAACTCCACCCCTCACATGTGGAATATTCGTTTTCTCCACCAATAATGACATTATTATACAGATACCTAGGCTGGACCCTGATTAGATTTCTGTGCTCACAGCTGGTTAGGACATCTATGGTCAGGACAGTGCTGTAGATGGATGCTAACTGCTGATAACTGGCATTTAGGATTTGTCCATTATATGATCCTCTCAGAAGTTCCAAGTATCAAAAATCTGGCAAGAAATTTCTTATGCAGACTTCTCAGCTACATTTGGGAACTGGAAACTGGCAAGTAGTAACTCCAGTAAAGCTACAGATGATCACAATTGTGGTTTGAGTGGCATCATAGTCCAAAAAAGCATGGTTTCCTGGACCCAACCTTTCTTTTGACAAGCTCTTCATTCTATTCAGCCCCTACACCTTTCACCTGTCTGCCCTTTCTCTGGACTCTTATTCTCCCTGGCCCCCATCTCCCTTTCTTTTGTTCAGAATCTTCTGTATTGTAAACTTCTAGACTTGATAATTGGCCCTTCCAAGCCTACGTAATCAGAGGTTGGAAACCGAGTCGACCATCTTGCTAGAGATCCCATCTATTCCTAGACCCTCTTCCCCCATGTCTCTTTTCTATATCCTAGCACAATTCTAATGTGTGGACCAATCCATGTGTATCTTCACAAAAGCAGGAGGTGGCACAAGAGCCTGGCACAACCTGGGCTCTATATCAGGAGAATTGTCAGACTTTAAATCACCCATCCTGTTCTGTCTGCTGGGGCCCGAGGAACATCTTACTTGAGGCCCAGACCTCTTCTCCTCACCCCTATTTGTAATTCAGCCACAACTGCTGCTGGCTGGGTTACAAGTGTGTCTTGCTCTTCTAGAGAACTGACTGTATCTTTGTCTCTCTGGGGGATGTGATTCAGACATGGCCTTGGCTCCCCAGTCCTCTTATCTCACAAACCTCCCCTCATATGAGTTAAAAAAACACCAAGTTAAGGCTAATGCTCTTAGTATCACTGACTAGCTTGCTCCTTCTGTAGAAATCTTAGTCCTCAAAAAAAAAGTAGCTGCAGTAGAAGAGATTAAGACATGGGATATTCTTAATGCAAGTTGGAAATTCCATCTCCTGTTCCCAGCCACAAACTGCCCCACAGCCTTCTGGTGTGACCACTTCAAGAAGCCACAAAGAGTAATATTCTCGTATGACCAGGCTATATGAGAACTCTATCCAGTAAAAGGAAAATCAGGAGGGGTATTTAAATGGTGTTTTAATCAAATCTACTTCTTTCAATGACTTTTGCACATGCTTCTAGAAGGACATTCTGTGTTCCTTTCCCCCCCGCCAAAAAACACTTATTTTTGTTTCCTTTGTCTAATCATATGAGAAATAATAGACTAGACTAAACACAGAAAGAAGGAGACCTGGAACCAGCAATCCAGAGAACAAGGCAAACTTGATGAATTTATATAAATTACCAAGCCCCCCCCCCCAAAATCTGTACAAGGCTAATTAAGGCACTACGCACACTTCATATAACATTTGGGCGCTGTTAATTTTTGTATTCATTTGCAAGGTTTTTCAAAGAAAATCACTGCTTGGGAAGGACAGTGGAAGAGGCAAATGCTTCCATCCATTATCATTTTCAGCAGTTTAAACTGAAGTAGTAGAAAACTGAACTCATACAATTTGAAGTAAAAAATGGACTCGTGGCTACTACGCAGAGACACAGCCTCTCTTCACCCAGAAAAATGGATAATGATGGCTGATGCTGTGTGACGTGCAATATGGCTTAGCAGAATGAGCTCTGCATTTTGGAATCCAAAGACTCGAGCTGGAGTCATGTTTCTATATCCTATAAACTATATGGGCATTTTACTTCCTTAATTCTTCGTTTCCTCCTCTATAAAATGGGCATGAGAATTGGTAGAGTGGAAAGCATGTAACTGTGGACGAATTACTACACACCTCACTGGGCCTAGTTTTGTCCTCTGTGAAATTATGTTGTAAGAAATGAGGAAAAAGATGATTTCAAAAGGATGTGGAAAGACTTGTACGAATAGATGCAAAATGAAGAGAGCAGAACCAGAAGAATGATTTATAATGCCAATATTGTACAAATGAGCAATTCTGAGGTTTTAAATACATGAGTGAAGAATGAAATGAATAGAATTAGATCAATTTCTATGACAACAACACTGTAAAAATACAACTTGGAAAGCTGTAAGAACTTTGTTCAACACAATATCCATTCATGATTCCAGAGGACCAATAATGAAACACACTACTCATTATATAAAGGTGTTAGGTTTAGGTTGCAGAGTGAGACACACACCTGTGTATATGTCCATGTATAGTCACTGAGAGAATTTGTTTTGTTTGACTACACATATTTGTTATATGATTTTCTTTCTTCTTCAGTGGGGTAGGGATGGGAGGAGGAGAAAATAGGTTTCTGTTAATTTTTTTAAATGGAGAAGTGGAGGGAATGCTACAGATTTGAAATGTTCCATACACTTCCAAATGAAGTAATTTTTATCAGTGTTACTTATCAGTCTTACTTCTTGATGAGAGAGCTCTCACAAAGTGTGAGTAATCTGTAAATGTCATGTAAAAACAAAACATCAATAAAACTGAAAGTGCAACAATGAAAATAGGAAAATAAAGGAGTTGGGAACAAATGAAATAAAAAGAAAGAATGGGACTAAATAACTCAGAGGTCTCTCCCAGCTTGAAAGCTGGTTTCCTTTGATGCTATTTGCACTACTTACCTTACCTGGTGAGGGTCAAATATGATGTTGTGTAAGACAACTCTCTGTAAAAACATCAGCTTTAAGGATAATATTATGAGTATTGACAATAATGAATGAGTAGCAGATATGGAAAAAGTTACAACTCATTAGAATTAAATCATCAGAAAGGAAAAGGTATGAAGCTGATGGATTCAAGCTGAAGCAAGCCCAATGGTAGGATCAGTCCATCTTCACAAATGAATTTTCTAGGTGAACCATAAAGATCTAATACTCTTCTAAAGCCAACAAAAATAACGTGACAGAGGTGAAAAAAATTAGCAATAAACAATCTGTAGTAGGCACCAAATTTCCTGTATTTGCCTTTTGTTCTCAGTGTATCAGTCCTATTCTTTTAAGTTAAATGTTCATTCCATTTCCTTACCTTCGTTTATTCTGCATGTGCTAAAATGCATCAGTGCCAACAGAAATACTGTCTGAAGGACCATGAAGAGAGCCATTGATTATTTTGATACCTGAAAAAGACAAATTTTGAAAAAGAAAGAGAAAAACTTTCATTTTAGTGGTAAGCACAAAAGTAGAAGCATATTTATAAGATCATGTATCTAGAAAGGACCTTACAGGACAACTAGTCCAGTCTCCTCGTTTCAGAGATAAGAAAACTGGAAGCTAGAGATGTTGTGACCTGCCCCAAATGATGAAGGCAGAAGTGGGATTTGATTTGAACCTCAGTTGTCTGACTTCAGAAACATTAGTCTTTTCACATACTACACTGCTTCCCACCGATCTTTTTGCCCTAAAAGAGCAAAAGTGGGTGAAGGGAAGTAATTAAAAAAGAGACAAAAGAAATATTTTAGAATTTGAAATTCCAGTGGCTTCCCAGCACTTCCAGGATCAAATATAAAATCCTATTTGGCATTCAAAGCTCTTCATAATCTAATCCCTTCCTACCTTGGCAAGCCTTTTTTAAAAATCAATTTTAGTTTATTTTTAAGACCAAATTATTTCCCATCCTCTTCCCCTACCCATTGAGAAGGCAGGAAAAACAAAGCACACACACTCACTTATTCAAAACAAATTCCTATATTATCCAAGGAGAGAGAAAGAGAGGGGAGGGAGAAGGGAGATAATAAAAAAAGGGGGGGGAGGGAGAAAGAGATGAAGAAGAAGAAAAAGGAGGAGGAGGAGCAGAAGGAGAAGAAGAAGGAGGAGGAGGAGAAGGAGAAGAAGAAGGAGGAAGAGAAAGAGAAGAAGAAGGAGGAGGAGGAAGAAGAAAGAGGAGAGAGGAGGAGAGGGGGGAGAGAAAGAAGGAAGGAAAGGAGGAAAGGAAAGGTATTTCAAACCACACTCTGAGTTCATCACTTCTCTATCTGGTGGTGGGTAGCATGTTTCATCACAAGTCCTTTAGAATTGTGGTTGGTCATTTTGTTGATCAGAGTTCCTAAGTCTTTCAGAGTTGATGGTCTTTACAATATTATTGTTATTGAATAAATTGTCCTCCTGGTTCTGCTCATTTCACTCTGCATCAGTTCATACAAGTTGTTACTGTTTTTCTGAAACCATCACCTTCGTCCTTTCTTACAGCACAATAGTATTCCATTACATTCATAACTTGTTCAGCCATCCCTCGATTTATGGGCAGCCTCTCAGTTTCCAATTCTTTGCTACCACAGAAAGAGCTCTTGGCAGTCTTTTACTCCCCTTGCCTCTTCCACCACCACCTCCTCCTCCTCGATCCAGTGGCACTGACCACCTTGTTGTTCCTCAAACAAGACATTTCACCTCTAAGGCATTTTCACTAATCTCTGCCTCCTTAACTTCCTCCCAGTTCCAGGTAAAATCCTACCTTCTACAAGCTTTTCCTGATCCCCCTTAATGCTAGTGCTATCCTCTTGTTGATTATTTCCAGTTTATCCTCTATGTCTGTACATGGTTGTTTGCATTTTTTCTCCCCCATTAGGATATGAACTCCTTGAGAGCAGGGACTGTCTTTTGCTTTTCTTTATATCCCAGCAGTTGGCATTGCGTCTAGCATATAACAGGTACTTAATAAGGTCTTGTTGACTGACTGATGAGGAGGGTGGGGTGGAGAAACAGCCTCAAATAAATTAAATTAAATCAACTGCTTTTAAAAGGCTAAATTTCATCTACTTGTCCCCTCCATGCCCTAGAACAAGGCTGTCCAAAATGTGCCCCAAGGGACTCATGAGGTCTGCAGTGTGATTTATGCTGCCCACCTACAAGCATAGAAATTTACATAAATGCTTCAGTAAACAAAGTCGAGCTCCTGCAGAGCTCTCACCAAAATGGCAAATCAAAATATATTGTCTATTGTTTCAATAGAAACCTAATGTTGGACAGCCCTATGTTGCAACAATTTGGCTAGCAGGTGCTGTGGGGGTGAAAAACCAACACAAGCCCAACAACGAAAATGCTGTAAGCCCAGGTTCTTTTGATCTGCTTTACTAAGGAAAGTAACATTAGGGGGTTAACAATCTTACTTTAATCCAACATACAAATATCATTCACTCAGCTCAGGGGAAAAGCTAGCACCCTAAACTTCAGAGAAAATACAAACAAATTACAAACATACATTTATAAACAGACCAAATACAATTCATAGTTACCAAGGAACCATGAACATCTGAGTTCAGCCAGGAGCTCGACAACGGCTGGCCCAGAGTCACATGCCACACTTGCTGTGGCTCAGAGCTCCAAAAGAGAAAGCCAACCTCTGGGTTTATATATCTTGTTCAGGATCAAAGATGAGTCGCATGTGCACCCGTGTGGCCTAAAATTGTCACAAAAATGTGACAAACCCACGTGGTCTAAAAGCTTCTGATGTCACAAACATGTCATCCAAACTCATGTAAACTAGGCTTTCCCTTGAGGCAAGGAGGTCACCAAGGACTCCTAATTTAATCAAGGAAACAAAGGCCAAACTCTTCAAGGGCACTTGGTTGAATAAGTGCTAAGAGGCCATCTTGATTGCCAATACACCATGCCCTAGAATATTATCTATAATAAATGAGTATTGTTTACTGAAAGCAAGGATTTCCATTCTTTAAAAACACTTTCTATATTTTAGCCAGATTACCGACTCAGCATGTCTGAGCAAGAGGGCGACCCTGTAAGTCATCAAATTCAACCCTTCCTTTCTACAGACAAGACACTGAAGTCCTGAAAGATAAAGGACTAGTAAGTGGTAGAACAAATATTCAAACCCAGGTCTCCTGGCTACAAGTACACTGCTGTTTCTAACACACTGTGTTATTCTTAGTTTCTTGTCTTTTAAGTTGTCGGGGGAAAGTATTTTATAGCCCAAAATTAACTGAATCATCCAATGACACCCACCTCTGACCTCTGAACAACAAGAGTATGTAGTGACTAAAGTTGAACTCACCAGTTTTAATTTGTTCTTTATCCTGCAATGTTTCCGGTCAATATCCCTTTCATATATCACTTAAACTTTCAGTTGGCACCAGGAGAGAATCAGAATTTATTCAAAGTGGATTTGCAGTCATTACAAGTCCAGATCCTTGTACATCCTTTTAAAAAACAAAAACAAGAAGTTTGTGGGGATTTGTACTCTGTGTTAAAGCAAAATTTATCCATTAAAAAACAATTTTAAATGACTGAGATGGTTTTCCAGAGCTTTTGTATAAGTGCAACTGGGGTTGAAGGGGCTATGTGCATGACTATCATTCCTGAGTGAGGTGGCCAGAATATTTGCTGGTTTAATGCTTTGGCACAGTGGAGATACTTAGGGCAGCTAGGAGGACCTCAGGTACTTACCAGCTGTGTGACCCTGAGTAAGTCACTTAATCCTGCTTGCCTGAGTTTCCTCATCTATAAAATGAGCTAGAAGGAAATGGCAAACCACTCCAGTATTTTTGCCAAGAAAACCCCAAATAAGATCACAGAGTCAAACACCACTAAAATGACTGAATGACAACAATAAAATACACACATATACATACACATATGCTCTGTGACCATTTAAAAATGTTTTATTGGTCTTACATATGTCACTATATATATATATATATACACATATTTATACACATGAACTTTATATATACATATAACATAAAAGATCAATAAAACATTTTATATAGTCATAAAACCTTCATATATTAAATATACAAGACCTGTATAAATGAAAGACCATATATATGTATACGCACATACATATACACATACATAGATATAGATATACAAACAGAAGTAGGATTTGAATCCAAGTATATGTGTGCTGACTTAGCTGTACTGTGAGTTTGTTTTGGGAGAGATCCCAACAGGGGGTCGGAGAGGTTTTGGGATGATGAGGCTACAGGTTGTGATATGGTGTTTTAAGTTCCTTGCTGTTTTGATAAAGTGGGCTGGCTGACTGACTGTGGGAGCTGAACATTTGGTTATGGGATATGATTTTCTGGTATCTGAACAAATATTATACCTCTTTTACCTTCTTTATGGAGAGTCTCTCATACTTTGTGATACAGAACTACATAGGCATATTCACGATTATCATTGATGTGTTTATTGCCTTATTGGTACGCCAACTCATACCCATTAGACTTTTGTTCTTTTTTGATCTTAGGTGAATGAGTTATTGTTGTTGATCTTTGATATGATCTTCATATCAACTAATCTAAACTCTACACAGCCTGTTCAGTTCTAACAATCATGAGGATGGCCATTAGCAGCCATAACATCTCCATCTCCATCTCCATCTCTCTCTCTCTCTCTCCTGTGACATACCTTCCTTTTCCTGTCAGGAAGCTCCTCCCACCACATGTGTCTCAGGCTTCCTGTGAAAACAGGTCACATGGTCTATAAATGGGTGGGAAAGATCTTCAAATCTAATTGCTACTACAGTTAGAGACTTAGAATTGCTTTATTTTTCATTTTTATAATTCTTAATAATTTGGAAAATTCTTTCAAATAGATGGCAGTTTGCCCAGCCCTTTTCTGGACTGTTCAACGATCTTTAGTGTCTACCTGTCATCTGTCTCTCACCTCTAGCTTCAAGAAGCTATCATATGTGCAGTGGCCACATGCCAGTAAAACTTTCTCATCAGACAGGCTAACTTAGGTTGAGGATAAGAGTATGTCTACTCCAAGCATGCGAAGATTTGATATGAAGATCATATGTTGATCTTTGATATGAACACAGCAATAATTGGAAGAGGCGTGAGAGGGAAGGTATACTAATGCGTGGCTGGAAGAGCTCAGAAATGGTCTAAACAGTTGGAAAACAGTTTGGAACCCTCAAAAAGTCACTAAATTGTATATATGCTCTGAAGCAATGATACCACTACATAGCACATATTCCAAAGTAGTATCAGAGAGAGGGAAAGAACATATCCAATATGCGTAGCATAGCATAGTGATCAATCATGTCACCAGAAGATAGATAATGAATCATGTTTCCTACTTCCTAGAAGATGTGATGGACTAGAGGTACAGAATGAGACCTTAATTTTTAAACATAGTCAATATATAGATTTGTTTTGCTTGATTGTATTTGTTTCTTATACTTGAGAGCTTTGGGGAGGAGAAGGAAGAAATGGAAAGTTAGTAAGTAATGATAGAAGATACAAAAAAAAATCAAAAGTGCATTAAAATGAAGACATACATAAAAGAAACAAAAAGTCCAGAAGATATAAATTTAATAAACTTTAAAAGAATTATATACGTATGTGTGCATATGTGTGTATATGTATCTGTATATATATATATATACACACATATATATATGGAGGGACGGAGGGAGGGACCGGGAGAGAGGGGGAGGGAGAGAGAGAGAAAGATTGAGAGAAGACTTCATGGTTGTATATATAATCCTCATCTTTTTTTAACATTGAAAAGGTTTTGTATGTAAATGATTTTTAAGTTGAAAAGAAAAATAAAATGGAGGGAGGCAAGAATAGATGATTTCTAATTTCCCTTCCAGCTCTAAATGCTAAGAAACTGAAAACAAACCATCATGAACACAAAGAAGCTCTAGGCATAATCTGTAGAGCAAGTACAATAAAGTAATATTATTTTCTAAATGCCTTTTTCTAAATCCCCACTACTTCCTGTTCACCAGCCCTGCTAGATTTGTTCTTTCCCAATTCCCCTACTCATTCCCATGATGAACACAGAGGTGATAATCAATCACTTCCAAGGAACTTGGGTGTGGTATGACACTGCTCAAAACCAGCTGGATGACACCACACTGATACACGAAACCATGCCACTCCAAAGAGAAGGGCTGTTCTTTAGGGACACATGAGCTTGGTCTGGCCTTTCTTTGTAGAACTTATTCCTGATGCATGTGTTCACCTTGAAGCCTCAGTTTCTGTCTCTCCCTCTTCTTCTCCCTTCCCTCCTCCCTTTCCTCTGCTCTCCTTCCGCCCTCCTCCACCTCTTACCTTCTCCCTATATCATGTTTTCATCTAACCCCACCTCACCTCTTAATTTCCCTGTTTGTGTCAGCGCTATCACCATCCTGCCATCCGCTCAGGTTGGCAAGCTGTCAATTTGATATTCCTGAACACAGATCCGATTAGGTCACTCTCATTCTCAAGAAGCTTCAGTGGCTCTCTGTTCCTCTTAAAACAAAACACAAACTCCTCTGATACTTTGAAATCTGTTTAGTCTATCTTTATATGGGCTATGACTCATGCCTGCAGTGTTCATCTCATAGAATACTGAGCTTCTCCAAGATACAACTTGGGTGCCTAGAGAAGCCTGTTCTTGATCCTCTTTGTAGACAGTGTCTGTTTCATTTTTTTTATCTCCAGGGCCTAACACAGTGCCAGTCACATAGAAGGCATTCAACAAATACCTGTTGAGTTTAACTGAATTGATTTGATGGCTCTGTGCTCACCTTCATCAAAACCATCTATATTCAATTATTTGCTAAATCTTGTCAATTCTACCTCAATATCCCTTGTGTCTTTCTTTCTTCCACCTCACATAACAACAATCCTAGTTCAGGCCTTTATCAATAAATCACCTGGACTACTATAATAGTCTCCTAACTTGTCTTCCTGAATCTACCAAGAATGCTTCTAGCCCTGCCCCTATTGCTATCATGGAGGGGAGAATCTTTGTGGAGGAAGGGCCCACCTTCCCCATCACCACCAGCAATGACTGCTGATCAACTGCCATCAATAGGGAGATAGGCAGAGAAAGTCTGGGAGTATCAGTACTCCAATCTCAGACTACCAGTGCTACTTCCAGAGAACTCCTATAGAATAAGGGCCAGCCATCCCTATCAACTACCACTTACAGGCAATACAAGGCAGTCTAGCTGAAGCAGCATATCATGGACCAGGTGATCAAACCACCACCACCTTCATCCATCACCCAAGATCTGAAAGGTAATTTCTCTAGCATGCTCCATTGATTCATTTATGATATCATCCTTATTTCTAAGTCACGTACTCATTTTCAGCTTATCTGGTTTATACTGTGAAATGTTAGTCTACGTCTAGTTTATGCCAGACTACTTTTCAGTCTTCCATATAGTTTTTGTCAAATAGTGATTTCTTGCCCCAATAGCTGGGATCTCTGGTTTATCAACACAAATTATTGTGTTGATTTGCTTCTGAAAAACTGTGTGCCCAATCTGTTCCACTGATCAACCTCTCTTAACTAGTACTAAGTTGTTTTGACCATTATAGCTTTGTAACTTAGTTTGAGATCTGCTGCTGCTAGTGCACCTTCCTTCCCACTTTTAAAAATTGATTCCCTTGTTATCTTTGATGTTTTATTTCTCTAGATGAATTCTGTATGATTTTTCCAGTTCTATAAAGGAATTCTTTGGTAATTTGATGGTATGACATTGAGTAAGTAAATTAATTTAGGCAATATTACAATGTTCATAATACCAGCATGGTTTACTCATGAGCAATTAATATTTCTCCAGTTATTTAGAAATATCTTGATCTGTGTGAAGAATGTTTTATAATTATGTCCATATAGTTCCTATGTGTGTCTTGGCAGGTAGATTCCCAAATATTTTCTAATGTCTGTAGTTATTTTAAATGGAATTTCTCTTTCTTTCTCTTCCTGCTGGGTTTTGTTGGTAATTGTAACAACAATGCTACTTGCTGCTACTGTGGCTGGGTAAGACCAATAACACCAGCACACAGAAGGGGTGCTAGCACAGGTTCTTCGATCAGCTTTTCTAAGGAAAGCAACTTTAAGGGGTTTACAATCTCACTTTAATTAAACATACATATATTCTTCACTTAATTCAGGGGAAAAAGTCAACACCCTGAACTTCAGAGAAAGCACAAACAGAAATTACAAGCAGAAATTATATAAACAGAGGAAAATAACACAAATCAGCAGACAGGCTTCTAGCTGTCTGTCCAAGACATTACATACATAGTTACCAGAGAGAGAAGCACCAACATCTGGGTTTTTCAAAGTTGGGGCCAAAAGCCACCCAGAGTCTCATCTGGTCATATGATACTCTTCCAGTAAGTGAGCCCCAAACAAAATGCTAACCTAAGAGTACACATACACTTCTTCAAGGTCAGAGGGCATCCCAACCAAGAAACAAAGGCAAGACTCAAAGGTGCTTGATTGCTATAGTGCTGAGAAGCACTCCAAAACAAAAGACAACAAAAAGTCCCACCTTGCTTGCCACCCCAATAATATGCATACAGAAATGCTGCCCCTACAAAACTGGCATTTATCAATTGACAACTTCAGATCTGCTTGCTCTAATTAGGCTAAAACTTCCATTAGTCTTTCTTCAGGTTGTTCTAATGTTTTGTGTCGTCCCCCCCCACCCCCAAACAGTGTGATATCATCCAGATAAGCCAGCACTTCCAAGTAGTTCACTACCTCTCAGCTGTTGAAAAGTAGAAATTGTTCTAGGAATGCCTTGAAAAATAAGCTCTGACTAAAAATACCATGCTGGACTAGTTAGGAAGAATCATTTTTCTGAGTTCAAATCCAGCATCAGACACTTGCTAGCTGTGTGACCCTAGGCAAGTCACTTAACTTTGTTTGCTTCAGTTTCTTATCTGTAAAATGAGCTGGAGAAGGAAATGGCAAATATCTTTGCCAAGAAAACCCCAAACAGGTCACAAAGAGTCAGGCATGACTGAACAATAAACAACAAATATTCTTTTAGCTCTTGGGAGGATACCATGCCTGGCATACTTGTTCCAATCAAATCGCATGTTCCTAACTTAGGTTTTACTGTTTCTCTCACTCTTAGTCTTTCGGTGTGACTCTCTATTGACTAGAAACTTCAAGGGTCTCTCTCCTTTCATTGGATAGTTATGAATGAAATTGGCATATGCTCAGTGGTGGGATTCAGCCAGCTTGCATTGGTTCAGGAGAACCGGTACCTAATTTTAGGTTGAGTTCGGCAAACCAGGTGTTAGCGGAGGCAGGGCTTGTGCTCACCACGGCAGCAGTGCATCGTCTTGGTTCCATGGAGAACCAGTTTATTTGAATCCCACTACTGATGCTTAGTAATAATATTAATAATAGCTGACATTTATGCAGCACTTTAATGCCTACAAAGTGTTTCACATATATTGTCTCATTTGATCCACACAATAACCCTGTAAGGTAGGTGCTATTATTATCCCTATTTTACATGTGAGGAAACCAAGACTTGGAGAGGTCAGGTGGCTTGTCCAGGGTCACACGGCTAAGAAGCATCTGAGAAGGATTTGAATTCAGGCCTTCTTAACTCTAAATCTAACCCTAACCAATGTACCACCTAGCTGTTGAACGCCAATATTGTTGCCAACAATGCCTTTCTTGTCTGTCATTCTTGCTGGGCAATTTAAGGATATTCTTTATACCTTGGCTGATTCCAAGTGCTATACCTCTAAGATTTCCTAAAAATCTAGCTCTTTTCTCTACCTCAGACACCTGCCATTGTTGTAAGGCTTCATTGCGTTCATATGTTTCTTCCTCTCATGCCTTCTCTGAGAAAAACCCTGACCTGGACCTATGATTCCACTGTGATGTAGTGTTACACTCTAAGGTTCAGAGAAGCCTATTAACATTTGTGGATGTTCTTGCATTTCTCATGGCTTTTTCTTCTAAGTTAATGCTAATAATTCATCTGCAAATAGTTTCTCTTTAATTATCATCATCAACTCTCTTAAGTATTCCCTTGTCTTCTGTGAGAGGTTTGGCAATCAGACTTCGGTCACTTTCTGAAGCTCTGATGAGTAAGGAATTTTTGAAGGACTCATATCCTTAGGTAAATTGCAGAATACAGGGAAGATATTAGATTTTTTTCTTATGCCTCTTTGTGGCAGCAATAATTAGGAAATTAATTTTGAATACCAAAAATGTTGTACATAGTATATTTATGTCTTTATTTTATCTAGACTGTAATAATGAAGAATTACCCAAATCTTGCTGTCTTTTGCATGTCAATTCACGTTCTAATGAATTACTGAGAATGGGCTATGGGTGACCTGTACCAGGAATGCAGGACACCCAAGTTGAGCAGAGTAAGCTGATTGGTGGAGAGGGAGGGAAGGGTGGTTATGAACCAAAAGGAGAAAGACAAAGGGCCAAAATGGAGAAAGACACCACTTCTCCTGGGACCATGACAATAAATGACAGAGATCAGTCTAAGTCTGAGAAATGAACAAGAAAACGATAATAATACTAATACTAATGTTAATACTAATATTGATAATAGCTTGCTTTTATACAGCATTTTAGGTTTGTAAAATACTTTACAAATATTATCTCATTTGATCCTTATAACAATCCTGGGAAGTAAGTGCTACTATTATCCCCTTTTTACATATGAGGAAACTGAGATAAACAGAGGTTCAGTGACTTGCCCAGGGTCACAAAGCTAGATCACACAGCCTCTGTCTGAGACCACATTTGAACTCAGATCTTCCCAACTCCAGGCCCAGTGTTCTATCCACTGTACTACCTAGTTGCTTAACTGGGGCCACCTGGAAAGAAATGTTTAATGCTTTATGAGTATACTACACTAACAGTACCATGAAACTTCCTGGGATTTACCTAAGTGTGATATGCACACCAAAGTTCTCTCTCCCTGTAGCTCTGTACAATAAGGATGTGTGCTGTCCTGAAGAATGTAATGCATACTCTGGGATGGCTATCCAAATTATGTGAACCCCTACTTGCACTGGCGAGACTGGGTGCCCAGAGCAAGGTTGCAACTTCCCCTCAGGACTCTAAGGATGGCCCTGAAGGGGTGGTGGTGTCTTATCTAATGCTCTATCCCAGTATGTTTCCCATCAAGACTATGGGGAGATTATCAATTAATCTTCCAGACTCAATTAGTTTTTTTGGGGGGGAGGGAATTAACTAACACAGGCATCATAACAGTTAATATAAAACACCCCCCCCCAAAGTCTATGACTCACTCTACTACAAGTACCTGCAGAATCCAGGGAAAAGGTAAGCTCAGAATTAGAGAGGTGACTCAATGATCCAAGTTGGCGGAAGTCCTTTTCTCCCTTTCTTGGGGTGCCCAAGAAGTTCCCCTTAGCTTCCTGGGATAGCTTCTTTGCCGGGCTCCTTGGGGAGCTGTAAATGGTCTATCCCTGATGTCTGTGCTGACCCAAGGAAGAGACTAGGACACTGAGGAGAAGGCGGAAGTCCAAAGTCGACCGGACCCTTTGAAGCTTACAAATCCTCCTCCAAACAAAGTGTGGCAAGAGGAAGGAAACCTAGACCAAGGCCAAAGCCAAGGCTCTCTTCTTCTCCCCTCTCCCCAAAATGGTTTCTCTTCAGAGGTTTTGCTAGAGTGGCATACTCACTCCAATCTCTGGAATAATTTTGATTATTAACTAGCTTTCCATCTTACACTGGTGCATCAAACTCAAATAGAAAGGGAGCCCTGCATATTGACCTAGAAAATCACAAATCAACATTATTTGTGTTGTATTGTATTTTTATTTTGTTAAACATTTCCCAATTACATTTTAATCTGAGAGTTTGACACCTCTGTAGAAGACCCCTATGACATGACCCAGTTTCCTTAAACTACTTGAACAGGATTCCTGTGTAATATCACTTCAGTTTTAGGACTTTTTTTTCAGTGAGTCTAGAGCCTATTAGTGACTAATTGATTGAAACTATATCAACAATGATTAGAACTGAAGTTAAGGCATTTTGTCACTTTAATTTAGATGGGACAGCTTTCTTGACTTATTCCATCAACCTCACTCTTACAAGTTGAAAAGATATGAAAAGAGCAACCCTCTAAGAAGTTAAAAAGTGGGAAAGAAATCATATTCTCTCTTCTTCATCACTAGGTTGTGACAATGGAACATTTAGCCAATACACATGTTCCTGTAGTCGGCAATACCACCCTCTGGAAGGTGCAAGAATGATCCAAGGAAGGGCAGTAGTGGCCCCAGGTGCAATTGGGGGGCATTAATAAAAATAAGGGGATGGTGGAAGAATAAGGACATGTTTCATCTGTTGTGCAACGACTGTGTAACAGTCATAGTGATTACATTATTTTCCAAGTAAACACACAAAATGCAATTTATAACCAATCAGTGGTCAAGTCTGCCAGCAGGTCTTAACAAGCAAGTGTTGGTATGGCATGGTTGGGAAGTCATGCATTGGCAGGAATATGTTCATGTAATGACTTGTTTACAATGTGATACTATATGGTTACATGACATAATATTGTATTATCACAATTTCAATGCAGGAAAAAACCTGCATTTTTTTTGCAAATTTGCAAATTTCGCAAATGCAAAAAAATTACTATAAATTACTAGATTTAAGATGTGCCATTAAAAATTTACATTTTTTTAAAAAATGATGCAAATTTTAAAAAGTTAAAGGGTTAAAGAAAGTAGATTTCCAGGGGGACACTGAGTAATTTTTTTAAAGGGGACAGTAATACAAATAAGTTTGGGCGCCTCTGAGCTAATGTGAATGACAAGGAAACTTGTCACTGGAAGACACTTGTTCCTATGGAATGACTTGGAGTAGGTTTCTAGTTTCAACACACATTTCCCCCATGATAAAGGGTTTTAATACTAGGAAAGGCTTCCTCCCACTGGGAAGAGATAAACTCAGCCTTACAGTTCCTGTAAATGAGGGAGGAGGCAAGAGCCTGCACTTCCTTCTCTTGCAGCCAACACTGCCCCAGCCCTGTTTTCACACTCTTTCTCAAATCAAAGTGTCCCTAAGGTTCCTTAGGGAACAATCGTGAGCTTTTTTTTTTTTCATTTTCTCCCTTCTCCATGAAAAGAGGATCACTGGAAAAAACACAGAAGCCTGGAGGCACGCTGTCAATAACAACACAGGAAACAAAGAAAAAGAATTACAGTTGACATTAAAATACTGCTTCAAATTTTACAAACTGCCTTACAAAAATCATAAGGTAGGTATTCTAGATCCCCATTTTAGAGATAAAAAGACAGAAAGACTCTGTGAATTGTTTTACCCAGATGGCAAGTGTCCTAGGTGGAATTCAAATATGTTTGGTTGTCTCTAACTTGTCCAGAGATTAATTCTGCTGGAAAGAGACACTGTAGATTCAGCAGGAAACGTCAGAGATGCAATGGTCCTGAAACTGTAGCCCTGGAAACAGGTGAGCTCCCTTGCCCCTCTGTTGCCTTTCCCCTGAATCTGACTGACTACAGCTGGCTTTTTAAAAGAACTACAGTGCATTACCAGATAAGGAGGACAGACGGAGAGACTCAGCCTAATACAGGGAGGGGGAGAATGTAAGGAGAATGAGCTGATCCTTATCATCAGTGGTCACCTGTCCAGATTCATAGGTTCTGTTAAAGCTAGAAGGGGCCTTAGAAATCACTGAATCTATAGCAACACAGAAAAGTCAAGTGATTTGCCCAAAATCCAACAGCTAGAGCCGAGACTCAAATCCAGGTCTCCTAGATTCTAGTCCAGTGGTCTCTCTATTCATGGCAGAATTCTTAAAGATAGGGGGAACTGGGGCAGCTAGGTGGCGCTGTGAGTAGAGCACTGGCCCTGGAGTCAGGAGGACCTGAGTTCAAATCTGTCCTCAGACACTTGACACATTCACTGGCTGTGTGACCTTGGGCAAGTCACTTAACCCCAATTGCTCTGCCTTCTCACTCCAAAGAGAGAGAGAGAGAGAGAGAGAGAGAGAGAGAGAGAGAGAGAGAGAGAGATGAGAGGAAATTTTAGAGATCATTGAAGTCAAACTCCCTAATGCACATTATAAAATGACAAGCCTAAAATTTCAGAGGACCTTAGAGGCCATTTAATCCTACCTTCTACCCAGTAATCCTCTCTATTGCATCCCTTACAGGGCCTAGAGTTGTCATCCAGCCCCTTCTTGAACACTTTTAGCAACTGGGGAGCTCACTACTCTGTGAGGTATTGGTAGATGGCTCTAATATTTATAAAATGTACATTTAATAGAAAATTCAGCAATTCCAACAGAATAGGTTAAGGATTTCAATTAGATTTCCCTCCGACCCTGGTCCTCTGAATACAAATCTGTTACTCTTTCTACTACAGCCACATTGCTTCCTTGAGGCTTCCTTGGTCTCATACCCTTTCTTTAGTGCTATGACTGACCTAGTAGTTGTCTGTCAAGATGTGGCAGCATGGTGTCATGGAAAGAATACCGGATCGAAGAATCTTGAGCTAGTTCCACTATGAACTATCTGAGACTTTAGGTTAGGCCTTCTAACTTCTCTGTGCCTCAGTTTCCTCAATTGTAAAGTGAAGATAATGATAAATAAATGAATTTTAAGTAAATAAACAAATAATGATGAAATGAGGATAATTGGGTTGTTGTAAGGGCCAAATTAAAGTAAAAAGTATAATACGAAACACAGCAAGGGAATGGTTGAACTAGTTCCTACTGGCTTGTCAGAGCCAATTGTTAAATATTCAGTTTGAGTATTTATACCTCAGAAATCAGCAAATGTTATACAGTAGGCTGTGATTCACTATTATTATCATTATCATGACTTAAAAAAATAATGGGGAAAATGTTAATAATGCAGATTAAACTTAAAAGTGCATCATGTAGACATTTTCCCCCTGGAGAGTCAGTTGTTAAACATTTACCAGCACATTGTTGTATGTAAGTTTTTTTTTTTTAATTATACAGCAGAGATCCAGTCAACCACTGGAAAGGGTCACTGAGACCATCCCAGGGTGGGGAACTTGTAGCTTTGAGGCCACATGTGGCTTTCTAGGTCCTCGGGGGTACAGCCTTTTGACTGAGTCAAAGTTTTACAGAACAAACCCTTTTATTAAGGGGATTTGTTCTGTGCAGTTTGGATTCAAAGGGCTACACTTGAACGCCTAGAGGGCCACATGTGGCCTCAAGGCTGCAGGTTCCCCACTCCTGATTCTAGCCTAACATTCTCATTTTACACAAGGAGAAACTGAAGCTGAGGGAGGTTAAGGTCACATAGTAAGCAAAAGAAGCAGGATTTGAATCCAGGCCCTCAGATTTGAGAGCTAGTGTATCACACACAATCACTAGCTTCCTTGCCACTCCCTCTGCCTCTACTGCTGGAACAGACCCTTCCCGCCCTCCTTACATAGTTTGACATCACTCATCTTCTTGATCCACGGTGGTTGGTGTTCACACCCTGCCCACCCACCTAAATTACTTTGTATATATTTTGTATTTACTTATTTGTATTATTCGTATTTGTTGTTTTACCCAAGTAGAACATAGGCTCCGGGTGGGCTAGGATTGTTTTCTTCTCTTCTCTTTCACTGTCCCCTATCTTCACCTTCTCAAGCCTGGACTATTGCAATAACCTTCTGGTTGCTTTGACTGTGTTATAAATCTCTCATTCTGGTCCATCCTGCATTCAGCCACCAAAATGATTTTACTGAAGCACAGGTGTGAGCACCATCCCCCTCCCCCAAACAAACTCCGGTGGCTCCCCAAGACCTCCAGAATCAAATACAAAATCTCATTTGGGGTTCAAAGCCCTTCAAAGACAGCCCCACCTACCTTTCCAGTATTTTACATCTTACTGTTGATCTAGAGACAATGGCCTCTCAGCAGTTCCACAAACTTGACAATTCATCTTTCAGCTCTAGGCATTTTCTCAGTCTGTCTCCCATGCCTGTAAAGCCCTCCCTCCTCATCTCTGCCTCCCAGCTTCCTTCAAGCCCCAATTAAAAACCCATCTTTTAACAGGAAGCTTTTCTCAATCTCTCTTAATTCTAGGGCCTTCCTTCATTTAATTTTCTCCCATGTATCTTGGATATAGGTTGCTAGTATATATTTGTTTGCATATTTTCTCTCCCTTTAGATTGCTAGCTCCTTGAGGGCAGGGATGGTCTTTAGTTTTTCGTTACATTCCAAGGAATAACATCTCAGTGTCAGGCACATAGTAAGCTAAATGCTTATTGACTGACTGACCTCTACTAGAGCAACCCAGGACACATGGTAAATACTTAATAATGCTTGTTCAATTAAATTAATTTGAATTGAATTTGATGATCTCTAGGGAGAAGAACAAAGTGGGTAAAAGTAGATCAAATTAACAACCCAACTCACCAAATAAAAATATTTTTAGTTACTCTTACTATGCTCTGTTTTTCCTAAAAACAAAGTTTCCTTCAGAGAAAAACAGCCTTGAATGCTTAGTAGCTTGTCCAAGAGAGAAAAAGATTAGGTGATTTTATGGATGGAGTGTTTCAAAATTAGGGAGATAAAAAAGACTATCTAGCCTAAGACCTTACCTAGGTCAGCATTTCCCAAACTAATGTAGCCACGTAATACTTTCAGGGTTAGAAACGTAAAGATTGAGCCCTCTAAAGGTTGCTCCAGGGTCTGGGAATTTGGAATCCACCAGGAGGAGGGGCAAGTGAGGGTTGGTTGGTGAAATTTGTGGAGGAAATTGAGAAAATGTCACCTATTTTCACACCAAAATATTACTACATACGAGAAATTTTGGTACACACAATTCATATTTAATGCTTGAGAGAAAAATATATTGCTAGCATAGACAGCCTTTGTACGATGCCCAAGCCAGGTGGAGGGTGCTCCTTGGAACACACACGGTAAAGATCCCCCTCTAGAAAGACACTGAAGTATCCAGCATGGAAAAAGTAGAAAATAATATGTATCATACTGTATGCAATACAATAGCATTTTAATTGGCAGTTTCCTCATCTCAAAATGAGGCGGTTTTATATATCATCCCCTCTTCCATTCCCAGTGGTCTAGGATTCTATTCTGGTCTTTTCTGAGAGTGCAGAGGGAAGGATGGATGGCAAATGTATAGATCGAAGTTGGGGTGTAGCTTCTGATAGTTATCTATCTTTGCCAAGAAAACCCCAAATGGGGTCACAAAGAGTCGGACAAGACAGAAACTACTCAACAACAACACAAAAATCATTTTGACATCTTTCTCTCCAAAAAGTCTCACAAAGGGAAGGACTAAGCAGAAAGATACAGTGAAAAGATTGTTGGATTGGGAGTCAAGTCCCAACTCTCTTTATTACCTTTGTAACCCCTAGACCAACCACTGAACCTCAGTTTTCCCCGTCTGCAAAATAAGAGGGTTGGGTTCTAGATGAACTCTCAGGTCCCTCCCTGCTCTAAATCCTGCGGCAATCACGTCAAACTGAGAATAATGAGATCGGACAAGGTTCCAAAATGAAAGCATAAATTCTAACAGCTAATTCTTCCTAGAACTTTCACTCGGTTGAAGCACAAACAGACGCCAAGGTTAGATGGCCTCTTGTCAGGTATGTTTAGCAGAGATTCTTATTCAAGTACCGACCTGACCTCCGAGGCGCCTCCCAACTCTGAGAAGCCCCGTAGTTCAAAAACACGATCTAACCTGAGACTCTTCAACTTTCAAAGAGACAAATAAGACACCAGAAACAAAAGCACCTGGGAAGATTGCCACGGTCTGTGCACTCTTTAGTAACAGTCAGACTCGCAATGCTAAGTTTGTTAAAAGTTCTTATCGCCTCTCCAGCTTGAGCGCGATTGTGGGTGCGCCGCGGGCCCCAACCTGGGGAAGGAAAGCAAAGTGGCTGCCAGGAGGCGGGGATCCCCTACTGAGATTAAATGAAGGAAAAGGAGGAGGAGGAGGAAGAAGAGGAAGAGGAGGAAGACTTGCTTTCCCAGGACCAGGAAGCAACACCAGTTGTAGAACTTACCTCTCGGTCCTGGAGCTCGGCTGCTAACAGAGGCCGAGAAGCGAAGGCGGCTCGGGACCGAGGGAGGGGAGGACTCGCTCGTTGTCCCCCGGAGGAAGCCAGCGGAGTGGACCGTGGAAGGCGCCGAGACCGCGCGGCCAGAGGCTCGCTCTGGGAAGCTGCCCTGGCCCCCACCGCCGTAAGTCTGGGCTATGAATCAGCCGCAGGCTTAGCGCCGGGGCGGGGGCTGGAGTTACTGGAAAAGTCTAGGAGGTGAGGGGAGGGAGTAGGAAGAGTTCACAGGCGGGAGGACTTTTGCAATTTCCCGTCTCGTTCCGGACACTTGGTACTCCTGGAGACCCAAAGGAATTCAGCCACTTTTACTTTTCCAGGGAACAGCTGGGAGAATGGCCCTGCCGCAAAAGGCGCATTTAACCTCTCGGGCTTCCCATTTGGGCGAGGGATGGTGGGAAAAGACAAGTTGGCAAAGAGAAAAAGGGAGGAGAAAGTGGGTGGTGTGCGCGTTGAGGGGGGAGGGGGTATGGCGGGGGAAGAGAAAGAAAAAACCTAAGACTTCTAGGCCCCTTATGAGCTGCTTTCACAGCTTTGGCCAACAGTCGCCTCCCACCCTGTGGGTCCCAGTTCCTAGGTCCTTTCATTTCACTTTTGCCTGCCCCAGCCCTTTCCTCATAACTCAGGACTGGGATTGACCAAAAAAAGACAAGAATAAGGACCTCCTCAGGTTGTCCCAGTACAAGGTGCCTGCTCACCACGATTTGGAAACTGAAACACAACTTGAGAAATCCCTCATCGGGATTCAAACAGAAAGGTGGATCCGTGGAAAAGCCTCCTCTCTTCTGAGGAGTAAGAGGAGAAGGGAGGGTTAGGAGGAGAGAGGGAGGCTTTTAATATCCTCAGTCACTAGGGAAGCCCACTGAGAGGACTTCTTGCCCTAAGTTAGGACTGGTAAAATGTGTTTGAATAAATTGCTAGAAGTAGCCCACAAGCACACAACTTAACTGCCCTAAGTCAGCAGAGATCGCTTTGCTCAGCTACGTGGAATTTCAAGAACAGTAATGTCCAATTTCCTTCCATCTTAAAGTGGCATTTCAGGGACTTTCCTCTAAAAGGCTCAGTGGTGTGAAGAATGTTAATAGAGTTCATTTGGTCCAACCCCCTCAAGTTATTTAGGAGGAAACCGAGGCTCAGAGGGGTTAAATGGCTTGCTTCTGGCAAGGTGAGCAAGTGAGAGCTAGGAACAGGCTTCTGTAGCTCCAGGTCTCAATTAGTTCAATTGGTCATTCTGCCAATTATACCTAAATGATGGTCGGGATTCTCACCTGACCTAATTACCTGTGTTGATAGTATCAGTAAGCCTCCTCTAGAGGGAGCAAGAATGGCTTGGATCTGTATGGACTTGGGGAATTTGGAGTTTTTTCTTTATGTGCCCCCTCCCCAGGCCTCTGCGGAAAGGGGCCCTGTGTACTCTCTTCTCAGTGTTCTCGTCTTTTCTGCGATCTTTTTCAGTCCCACCCTCCCATCCACCTCCAATCCCCAACCAGGCCATATTTCCATGCCTCCAGGGGTGAGCAAAAACTCCAAATCCTAGCAGTTTAAGAGAGTGGAGTACTTGGGATAACACCAGATTTAAAGGTCTTACAAAAATAAAAGCAGGAAGAATCTTTCTAAATCCATTCCTCTTCCTCCTCCTCCTCCTCCTCTTCCTAAATAATAATAATAATAATAATGCCATGGTGCTTGAAAATGTAGGGAACACTTCTCACAATTCCAGGTGACTGGCCAACTTAAGGTGTGTTGCCTTCATGAGGATAACATGTGGTTTTTATGTATGTTCACATTACTGTCATTTCAGAAATCATCTTAGAGGACTTCTTTACTAAGTGCTCCATAAATATTTAATAATGATCTGTCCAAATAATGATTCTACCCAAATAAAACTATGCTACAATATTATATTTAAAAGTGTTTGAAACTTCTGTTGAGACATACATCCCCTTGTTTTTATGCCTCGGACATTTCAAAAATCTCAGAACCTGATTTAGAAGGGACTCCAGAAGCTGTCTTGGATTCAGCAGTACCTGAAAAGGAATCTCCTCTCAAGTAAAGACTGCATGATCCTGGGGGCATATGTCAAGGGGATTCCTATTGATATATGGCTTGTAAGGTCAATTTTCTACTCTGAGATTCTGAGATCCCTAAAAAGACTTGGTCTTTCCTCATCCCCATAGGTAGTTAGTAGATATAATGCTAGACCTGGCGTCAAGAAGACGTAAGTTCAAATCCCACCTGACATTTATTAGCTGTAAGACCTTGCTCAAGTCACTTTAGCACTCAGCCTCAGTTTTATCATCCTTCAAATAAGTATAATAATGGCACCTACCCCAAAATATTTGTAGCAGCTTTTTTTGTGGTGGCAAAGAATTGGAAATTGAGGAGATGCCCATCAATTGGGGAATGGCTGAACAAGTTGTGGTACAGGATTGTGATGGAATATTATTGTGCCACAGGAAATAACAAGCAGGCTGATTTCAGAAAAAAACCTGGAAAGACTTACATAAACTGATGCAAAGTGAAATAAGCAGAACCAGGAGAACATTGTACACAGTAACAGCAATATTGTTCAATGATCAACAGTGAATACTCCGACCAAGACTGATCCAAGACAATTCCGCAGGACTCACAATGAAAAATGCTATCCATCTCCAGAGAAAGAGCCGATGGCATTTGAGTGGACATTGAAGCATACTATTTTTCACTTTATTTTTGTCGTGTTTTTCTTCTTTTAGTTCTGTTTCCTTTTAACATGACTAATGTAGAACATGACTAATATGGAAATATGTTTTGCACAGTTACATACACACACAAAACAATGGTACCTGCCTCCCAGGGTTGCTGTGAGGATAAGATGAGATAGTATTTGTAAAGCACTTAGCAAGACTAAATTTGAACTCAAGTCTTCCTGACTTCAGACCCAGGACTTTATCCACTGCCCCATCTAGCTGCGTCTAAACTAAATATAAGTTTTCAGAAACGTTTTACCCAAAGCAGAATACCAAAACACTACCACACCTTAGTCCGGGACACTATTCCTCTCCTAACACACTTTTTGCACTAGGTTTTTTGGCTGCCATAATCACACTGCTAACTCATAATGAACTCTGCAGTTGACCAAAACTCCCCAGTTGCTTTCAAATGAACTGTCTAGTTCAACCTCTCCCATCCTGTACTAAAGCAGTTGATTGTTTGAACCAAAGTGTGGGTATCCACACTATGTAAGTGTTAAATCTGAGTTATCTTCTCTCCTCTTTCTTTTGGGACATCTTTTGCCTCAATTTTTTACCTAGACCTTAGTCACTGAATAGGTGTTGCCTCAGACAAACTGAGACCTGGGAAAGACCTAATTTAGAAGGGCCAAGGTCACCCATTGAATACTGGCATCATCACCAGGTGTTTTAACTTTTGTCTTGCCACTGGACTTCAGTAACTCTAGAGGTAAAAATGAGGCTGATTGCTGTTCAAAGCTCTGTCTCATTTAAATACAATTCACAAGCATGTCAAGACATCAGCCTTGTGATGTCATTGGTCCTCTTCCAGAACAAAGGACGAACAATAGCACTGTCTCCCTTAGCAATCTCCTCTATTCCGACTGCCTCCCCACCCCCATCCCCATGCACATGAGTCTAAATCTAAATCTCTAGTCCCAATCCTTTGGCTAATTTCCAGCCCTACAATTCCAGCTGTCTACCTGACATCTCTACCTCAAACTTAATGTGGCTAAAACCAGACTCAACATTTCTTTCCAAAACTTGCTGCTCAAAAAAAAAAAACCAAACACAAAAAAAACTTGCTGTTCCTCACTTCTAAATTTCTATTAATGGTACCATCATACTCTGATTTACCCATACTTATAATCTACAGTTATCTTTGGCCCCTCTTTGCCTTATTCCCTTTTCTACATTCAATCAGTTGCAATTCTGTTGATCCAGTCCTTGAAATGTCTCTCACATCTGCCTTTTCCATTCCCTTTGCCATTCCTCTAGTTCACATTCCTACTACCTCTCACCCACTCTATTACTTAAGCAATCACCCCACCTTCAGTTTTTCACCACCCCAATACATCTCTGACATTGCTGGTAGATTAATTTTCCTCTGATTATGTAACTGCCTTGCTTAAAAACCTCCAACAGCTCCCTAGTTCTCTACTTCCCACTTAATAACGCACAAATACTGAAATCCACAAGCATCCACAAATTTTTACCAATATGTCAACCTTGCCTCACAGTGCTGCTTCCTTTCCCTTACTCTATGCTCCAACCAGATTGGACTACTCTCCATCCTTCATCGTAGTCTGTCATCTCCATTCCTTGTTCATGACATTTTTCTTCTATATACAATTGCTCTTCAATTCTTCTATATACAATTGCTCTTCAATTTATAACATTAGGGAGTTGCCTGGGGCGCTGAAATGTTAAGTCACCTGTGTTAGGTCCCAGCTTTGCGTCAGAGGCAAGACCGGAGTCTAGGCGTTCCTGACTCTGAGACCAGCTCCCTAGCCAGTAGTCCGGGCTGCTCTCTGGAAAAGGTACATTCCAAAATATTTTGCAACTGTGGAAATTTCTAATAACTCTTGTTATCTTGATAATCTCTAATAAAAATTAGAGATGCATTGTACTAGGAAAAGAATCAGCACACATTTTTTTGTACTTCCCCCATTTCTATAATTCTTATTTGTTTAAAGACATCTCCTCTCAATGGCATCTCTACAAATTACCACAGTATCCTTTGGCGGGAGGAGAAGCTATTACATAAAGCTTAAATCTCCCCAAACTCACTCTTTCTTAGCACTAGGAGGAGGCAGTAATGAAATTGTTTTTTGGGACATATCTGGCACCTATGTGATATCTGACAATAACCAACAAGTTAAAGAATGCTCTGGTGTTGTTCATTCTTTCACCAGCTTAATGATTCAATTACTTAACACAGTCCTTACGATTTGTTAGCACCAAGAAGCTGTATTGGCTCCAAACAAAAAGTAAGATCTTTGGGGGAAGCAGGAAATGTTGCTCTATACTTTCCTGTTTTAAAACTATTGTAAATGCTCAACAAGTACTTGCTGTTGGATTGTCAAATCTGGCAAAAATGTATATGTATGTAGGTGTTGAGGGTGTGTTGGAGGGAATATTCCTGATAATAGCAGAAATAAGGTGGTCAGAATAAGATGGTACTATAGCTCCCCTGAATTCTGTAAATAAATCTTTATAATGATTTAATTCACGAATTGCTGGTATTTGGAGTTTTCTTAAGCAATACACTTTGATGTATCTGTGATGTCAACAATGCATATACTCTCTCCCCTGTGATCTTTGACCAGAATACAACCCATGGATACCTTCTGATCTAGGGCAATTTTTGCTTATGTTCTTCCATTTGTAGCACACTTCAAAGACAAACTGTCCAATGTGCTGGGTCACATCGAGGCCAGGTTAAACTCTTTTGTGTCATGGTCCCCTTTGGCAATCTGGTGAAACCTCTGGACCCCTTCATAGAAGAATGTTTTGTTGCCTATATTCATGATTAAAAGACATGTTAAATTATAGTTAGATGTTAGTGAAAATAAAGATGTAACTTTTTTCCCTCGTCCAAGTTCATGGACCACATATGGAAAGCCCCTGTTAGTTTTTTTAAAGCCTTTTGTAGCTACTGGGATTAGACAATTACTGTCTTATCCCAAGTGCTCACTACATGAATGGACCATCTCCTTTCCAGCTACACACTTCCTTAATGATGTCTGCCATACCACTTGTCATCATTGGTAATAGGCTAGTCTACTTATGTTCTCTATGTGTGTTTTCATGCTTTTTGCATCCCCCTCAGCTTTGAGTGTTCTGTAATTATGGTATTCTTTGACTCATAGCTATACAATACCACTAGAGAATATTGGTGTTGAAAAGATGAGCTTAGTAGGGAATACTCTGGGATCATTGATGGTGATCCACTGTTTTCCAGATGAGGCTCACGTGACCTCCTCCAGTTCTGGCCTCAAGGCAATTGTCAGTCTCCAGTGCTCGTCCAGAATGAATAACGGATGTCATAATCTGGAGCACTATGCCTTTTTCATTGACTTAGTTTTTCCTGTTTGGATCGCTTAGGCCAAACACTTTTTTAAAAATTATTTTTGTTTATTTCACTAGATATTTACTAATTACATGTAAAAAATTTTAACAATCATTTTTTTTAAAAATCAAGTTCTAAATCCTCTCCTTCCTGCCACTTCTCCCCCAAGAAGGCAAGCAGTTTGATTTAGATTGTACTTGTAAAGTCATGCAAAACATATTTTTTATTAGCCATGTTGCAAAAGAAAACCCAAACAAAAAGATAAAATGCTTCAATCTGTATTCAGAGTTCATCAGTTCTTTCTCTGGAGGTAGACAGCATTTTTCATCCTGGGTCCTTTGGAATTGTCTTGGATCATTGTCTTGATCAGAGTAGCTAAGTCTCACACAGTTGATAATCCTTAAAATATTGTTGCTACTATGTATGATATTCTGGTTCTGTTCAATTCACTTTGCATGACTTAATATATGTCTTTCTAGGTTTTTCAGAAACCATCCTGGCATTATTTCTTTTAACACAATAGTATTCCATTAAAATTTTATAGCACAATTTGTTCAGTTATTCCCCATTTCATGAACATTCCCTCAATTTTCAATTCTTTGCCAACACAAAAATTGTTGCTGTAAATATTTTTGTGCAAATAGGTCCTTTTCCCTTTTTTATGATCTCTATGGGATACAGACCTAATAGTGGTATTGCATGTCAAAGGGTATTCACAGTACAGTTTGGTTGTCCTTTGGGCATAGTTCCAAATTGTTCTTCAGAGTAGTTGAACTAGTTCACAACTCTACCAACAATGCATTTGTATTCCAATTTTTCCACATCCCCTCCAACATTTGCTGATTTTCTTTTCTGTCATATTAACTAATCTGATAGGTGTGAGGTGGTACCTTAGAGTTATTTTAATTTGCATTTCTCTAATTAATAGCAATTTAGAGCATTTTTTTCATATGGTCCTAGATAGCTTTGTTTGATAGCTTTCTTTGTTTAAAAGCTACCTGTTCATATCCTTTGACCATTTATTAGTTGGGGAATGACTTGTATTCTTATAATTTTGACTCAGCTCTCTACATATTTGAAAAGTGAGACCTTTATCAGAGAAACTTCCCATTAAAAATTATCCCCCAATTTCCTGGTTTCCTTCTAAACTTGGCTGCATTAGTTTTATTTGTTCAAGACATTTTTAGTTTGATGTAATCAAAATTACCCATTTTACATCCTCTAATACTCTCTTTTTCTGAGTACAAATAAAATCCACAGATAACTTTCTATGCATCATGGATTCAGTGACTGGAAGCAGTACTTAGTCAATGGACCCTTGGATGAGTTTATCACACTCCCCTTGAGGGTTCTAGGCGTTACACGCCGATGGGTTGGAATGTCTCTTCTGTACTGCTATTGGTTCAAGCCCCCATTTCAGTATGTTTTTCTTATCACTAACCACCATTTAAACAACTAACATCAATTATCTTTTATTTCGAAGATATAGCAATAAAAGGACAAACATTTCCCCCCTTCCCTCAATACTTTGGAGGCACTCATTCTCCATTCTACTTGGGCTCTGGTGGGAGTGAGCTCTGACTTAACACAATTTCTGCCGAGCATTGGTCTTGCCAAGTTCATGTATAAATATGGTATTACTGCTCAGTGAGATGGGAGGGGGCTATTTATGCTATTCACCCCAATTTCCACATTTCCAGGGTTCTGTTGGCAAAAGTCTCCCCCTGCAGAAACTACTCTTGATTAATCTGGTCTATACTCAACAAGTATCTCTAGTGAAGTCCTATTTCCAGAGCAGAGTCTACACAAAGAGCCCTTCGTTTCACCTGTAATGGCAATGTAGGAAGTTGTATCAGTAAGGCAAGTGTCACAATATCAATGGTGACCATGAATATGGTTGTGTAGTTCTATATCGCAGAATATAAGAGACTCTCTACGTAGAAGGCAGAAGTAAAACATTTATTCAGACACCAGAGGATCAAATCCCAAAACCAATTACTCCAATTCAACATAGCAGCAATTATATCCCCAAACCAGTAAGTACATAACAGCAAGGAACTTAAAACACAGTATCACAGCAGGGAGCCAAGCCATTCCATAACCTTCCCCTCTGCTGGGGCCTTCCTTCAAATACTCACAAATCTTAGCTGTCTGTTTGCCTGTGTCCTCTCCTCCTGAAGTTCTGAGAGCTTAATGGATACTCTCGGAGTATATATACCCTTTTTAGAGCCCGGAGGCTTCACAACCCTTGTAACCTAATTAGCAAAAGGATGTGGGCCTTCCTACAAACAAGCCTCCCCCATCAAGCTTCCCTTAACTAGCTCCACCTGGGACTATTGATGGGATTAATGGGAGGGAGATAATCTTTATCCATATTAACACCAAAGAAGTGTGATTGTAAATGGTCAAATCCCAATGCTTAGGATTCTTACTAGCCAGCCCCCCTATCATTAAGGGTAGGGCTATCCCACTCACCTCTCTTGTGATGAGTGGGAACATCATACACAATCAAAAGTTCTCTTTGGTGACTGGGGCCACTTCCCACAATAATCTCAAATAGGCATTTGAGAGCCTGCCTTCATCTTCTGATGCTGGAAGCTCTACAGGTGGGCTCTGGGTGAGTAAGGGGTGGGAAGAAGGGTTGGTTAAGGTTGTTACTGGGACTGGAAAAGCTGGGAGTGGGGGGAGGTGGTCAGAGCACAAGCTCATGTGGATGAGAAGTCAGAGAGCTCCTTGCATTAGCATTGGCAACCTTATCTCATGTGAATATGTAAACAGCATAGAGAACATTTAGAGAAATCAGGGGGTGAAGATATAGATATGGATTGTGTGAATGTGTGTGTGTGTGTGTATCTGAAGGCGGAAGATAAAGACTGCCAGCTGGTCAGATCTAGAGCTGTGGTTTGTTTCTGAACCTTGGCTGCATAGTTGCTATGTTAGAGACCATATCCTCTTATTATCATAGTGCTGGCTAGAACTCTGAGTCACAGTTTCTTTCCCATCTCTTATCACAGTCCCTGATTTTGGTCCTAGATTACACCCCTGGTATTCCTCTATATTTTATCAATTATTTCTTGGGATACCCTCCCATATATTTTTTGGTAGAGACTTCCAAAGGCAAAGACTGGGAAATATTGTATACTACAGCAAAACAAAATTAATACAATAACTAGCATTAATAATAATAATAATACTAGCAGTAATAATAACATCATGAGGAAGAGAGTTTTCAAAGTTTCCTTTAATCAAGCCTGGCAACTAACCCCATATGTCCCACTGAGATATCCACTCATGTTTACTGTATTCTGTATTCCTGGGGCAGCTTGGTGGTGCAGTGGATAGAGTCAGGAAGACCCAAGTTCAAATGTAGCCTCAGACACTTACTAGCTGTATGATCCTGGACAAGTCATTTAACCCTATTTTGCCTTAGTTTCCTTATCTATAAAACAAGCTAGAGAAGGAGGTGGCAAACCACTCCAGCGTCTTTGCCAAGAAAAGTCCAAATGGGGTCACGAACAACTGAAAACCAAAAAATTCTGATCCTAACTTTTCAATTCAGTTCAGATGCTAGGTCATATTAGGAGTCTGATCAGATATAAAGGTGCAGTAAAAGTGCAGATACAGAGCCCCATGAAGGTACAGACACCTCCTTGGATATCTAGGAAATAATTGAGGCCGTGCGATTCATTAACAATATTATTTGTCTAACTTCAGTCAGTTCTATTAATAAGGATTCATTATTGTTCATGGATTCATTTGTGAATCCCAGTAAAGATCAGGTGATTGTAGGTATGATTGTGTGTAGAAGGATCAGGAAGCTAAATGGGTCAGGAAGGGTAGGACACAACTGAAATAACTGAACAACAAAGAGGCAGCTGGTAGCTCTGTGGATAGAGCACTAAGCCTGGAGTCAGGAAGACCTGAGTTCAAATCTAGCAGCAGACACTTTCTAGCTATGGGTGACCTCGGGCAAGTCACTTAACCCTGTTTACCTCAATTCCTCATCTGTAAAATGAGCTGGAGAAGGAAATGGCAAACTACTCCAGTATCTTTGCCAGGAAAATCCCAGATGGGGTCACAAAGGATCAGTGACTGAAACAACCAAACAACAGCAATATCAATCTTGTTTCATGAGTAAAGAGCGCTTTTGAGGTAAGATTCTGGATAACCGAACTGAGTGTCAGGGGTTTTCCTGTTCCAGATTGGTCCCTGTAGAAGTGTGAGATATGTGTGATTATTCCCCAGATAGCAGAGTCTGCCCATAGAGGGGTCGTGTAAGTCATTGCCCTATGTCCACATACCCAGAACACAACAGAAGTTGCATAACCTTTTTGGAACAGCTTTCAGGCTAGAGGAGGGGAGGGGGCTGTTTATGTTATTTGTCCCAATTTCCCACAGCATTTCCAGGGTTCCACTGGCAAAGTTCTTCCCATGCAGGGACTGCTCTTGATTAATCTGATTCACACTCAGCTAGTGTACCTTAGTGAAATCCTGTTTCCAGAGCAGTCTACACAAGGAACACTTCACTTCTCCTGTGACGGCAACGTAGGAAGCGTGATTGTAAATGGTCAAATTCCAAAGCTTGGGATTATCACTAGCCAGCCCCCCTATCATTAAGGGTGGGGCTATCATAGGGCTTCCTCCCTGGTGGTGAGTGGGAACATCATACACAATCACGAGTTCTCTTCAGTGACTGAGGCCACTTCCCACAATAATCTCAAATAGGCATTTGAGAGCCAGCCTTCATCCTCTGATGCTGGAAGCTCTACAGGTGGGCTCTGGGTGAGTAAGGGGCAGGAAGAAGGGCTGGTTGAGGTCGTGACTGGGACTGGAAGAGCTGGGTGGGGGTGTCCCAGGTGGGCTTTGCATGAACTATCATTGCTGGGATGCCCTGTGATTACTAGACTATATAAACATCAGCAAATGAGAGATAAAGCCTACCTACTCAGTTAATCCATTAATGCCAACTATAATTTCAGGTGAATCACAACAAAAGGAAGGGCTTTGGTATTGCCTTTTCTTAAATCTTGACTCTGGGATCTCATAATCTAACATGATTACACTTCTCCAAATTCTGCCAATGCAATGACAATGCTTACTGGGACTCCAAGAAACAGAAGAGTCTCTCGGCAAACCACCACTCAGGAGAAGGAAAAGGGGAAAAAACCCAATTCATATCAGATTAGGGCTTGGATCATCTGATAAAGCTTAAGTTTTATGCCAGCTAAGGGGCAGGCCTTGAACCTGTCTGCCTCTGGGTCACCATTTCCCATAGGTAGATATACCTGTGTTGCTCCTTTGAAGTCTAAAGTCATCTGCTTTTAGAGGTCCATTGTTCTGCTTTAAGGACCTCAGGGTCCTTACCTCCTTTAGAGGGTTGTTTCTTAATAATTCAGCATTATCATAAACCTTTACAACTTCTGTAGAATCCAAAAGGCTTTCCAATAGTTGGATAATGTCAGAAATAGTGGGGTTATGCCCACACTGCATCAAGATTACGCAGAAGCAACAATGAGCCATTTCTGGGTCATACCGAAGTTTAGGAGTTTATTCTGCCAGTTTATTAGATTGAGGTGAAAAAGGGAATACATTGTAAATGAGAGATCACTCCACCTGTTGGAGGTACCAGGATTTTATTAAGGTGAGCTTGAATATCAGTATGTCCAGTAAAATCTTTACCCTGAGGTGTGTTAATGAGCAGGAAATTGGGGATTAGGTGGGCATATAGTCTGGTTTTGGGGGTGGTTATGTGGGAAGAAATGGTTGATCTATTGCTGGAAGGTTGAGCAAGGGTGTAGGAACAGAAGCAGATTGGAATGTAGAGGGTAGAGACTTGTAAGGGGGGCAGGGTGGGGGGAAGCAGAGTCAGGAAGAACAAGAACCTTCAGAACAACAGCAAGAGGAAGAGGACAGTTAACAAGGGAAGGACCTCATAAAGAGATGGTTTCTCTTTTGTCCTTACTGCCCATGGAGGTGTCCCTGTAATTTGCTACTAAAGCCAATTTTCAGACAGTCTTTTCAGCAAATTTAGGGCGTTTTTTTCTGGCTCTGACCAAATGTCCTAATAAATCATTTGATAAGGCTACTGATCCCCAAAAGCCACCCTACGCATATGCAAGATTTCATTCATTCCCAAAGATGTTTTCACAAAGATATTGAAACTGGTTTTTAGATAGACTAGGTTCTTTTAAAGGAATTTTCTTTCAATTAACCAGGAGATAACTGAAAGGGTTATCTCTCAGAGGGTTAGACTAATTAGATCCCATAATGGGCATAAATTTAACCAGGAATAATTTAGCTCTCCAATCTACAGGCAATTGCTACAAACTAGAATTATCAGAATTTAACCAAAATCTGAGGGATCCCATGATGATCACTGACCACTCAAGTCAGAATCGAAATTTTTGTCAGATTTCTATCATTAGTGATAGGGATCCTTTCTGACCATGTGAGAATTATGTCAGATCAGACCAAACCTAAACAGGAAGGGTAGCCAAGACAGTACAGTAATTATAAATGACAATCAGACAAGTGTGCAAAACACTGACTTTGACATTTATAGATATGACTACAACTCTACCAGTCAGTTGATTTTTCATGCCCATAAATCTCCCTACAGAAAATCTATCTTGTGCAGTCTAGAAGATTACTGAGCTAGAAAATTGATTCTGATCCAACTTTATTAGTCCCATCTGGGAGTGCCAATAATTGTAAGTAAATGCATGCAAGAGTCCATTGATTAGGTACTGCTGCCAATCACTGAATCAATGTTGCCTAGATAGTTATCCACAAATTTTATTTATACTCAGATCAAAGGCTCATCTGGATGAAAAGTTAGAGAGCCCCTTGCAACAGCATCAGTGACGTTATATAGTATATGAATATGTAAGCATCATAGAGAAATGGAATTTCATAGAAATCAAGAAAGGAAGATAAGGGCATGCATGTCTGAAAGGAGAAGATAAGGATACAGCCAGCTGGTCAGAATCAGATCTGTAGTTTGTTTTTCAATATCGGTTGCATAGTTGGTGCAGCAAAGGCAGAGTCCTCTTGTTACCATAGTAGTGGCACATGCCCTAAGCCAGAGCTTCTTGCCATTACAATCTTACTCATAACAAGAGATACAGCTATGCTTGTCCTGGGAGAGTGAGGCCAGAGTACTTGTTATGAGAAGAAAAAAATTTGAAAACCGAAATAAGACTATTGACAAAAATGAAAAATAGGAAAAAAGAAATATCTGAGTTCTTCTCCCTCTGCCCCCACCTCTAGTAGTAGGCTAGAATAGTGAATGGAATGCTGGTCAGGGAATCTATGGAAGATCTGGGTTTTAGTCCTGCCTTAGATACTTGCTATATGACCTTGGTCAAACTACTTAATCACTCTGACCCTCAGTTATCTCATCTGTAAAATTGGAAGATTGGTTGGACTTGATGACCTCCAAGGTCCTTCTATCTCTCAATCTATGATCCTGTGATGAAAAAGCCTCCCAGAATAAAGAGGGCTCTCCCAGTAAGGATTAGGGACATAGAGTTGACTGAAAGTCTCTCTTAGGTGAGAAATCAAAATGTCCTGGATGAAACTTCCTCTAGAAACAACACTTGAGATATCAGAAATTGCATGGTGTATTGATCTACTTTAGACCTTTTGTTTAAAGTTTAGGAGTCCATACACATTTGGATCTTGCTAGTCCTTTTTACAAGTTACTTCATAAGTGAGACATAGGCACTGATGCACTTAGTCCAAGTTCATCTATGATAAACAGAGGAACTTTCCACGACTGTTTTTGAAAGATCTAGACTCTGTGAGGTGATTTCTGTGAATTTTTTTTTGCTTACAGCCCATGTGTGGGGCTCAGAAAAAGGGGATTAAATACATAAAGTTCACTGGAATTATCCCCTCAGATCTTAGATAAGGTAGCAAAGTATAAAAATAAGAATTATCCCCCAGGCCCAGGGAGGCTGGGGCACTTACCCTCTTCTCTACCGTTCTTCTCTGGAGCCACACATGCAGACTAGGTTCTTTTCTAGGGGATCAAGCCTGCCAAGAGAGTATTTAGGTTCTTTCTTGTACTCTTTGGTTCTTTATGTCTTCACACTGACACCCTGAGGAAACTTACTTTAAATTTAGGTTTGACTCACATCTAAGGTCTGTCTAAAAGGGGAGATGAGAAGGATATTCATTGTAAATCAAGTATTGGACAGCTATTTATTTCATCCATACAATCAAAATGTCTAACAGAAGAGAATCACAATTATGTATTGGCAAAACTAAAGCAAAACAAATTTAAAAACTTAAACAAAACAGGAATGCAACTACTGTTATACTCTCCTGGGAAATTTAGACCTAAACATTGGAACATGACGAGGTTGTAGAATTGATGGATAGGCATTTTACATTTCATTTCAGCTCTGCACTATCCAAACCAGGGGTGGAAAACCTGCGGTCTCAAGGCCATATATGGCCCTCTAGGTCCTCAAGTGTGGCCCTTTGACTGAATTCAAACTTCACAGAATAAATCTCCTTAATAAAAGGATTTGTTCTGTAAAACTTGGAATCAGTCAAAAGGCCATACCCAAGGACCTAGAAGGGCCCATGTGGTGCAGGTTGCCCACCCTTGGTCCAAACAATTCCCTCTAGGCCCATATCTTCTTTCTTTATCTTCCCTGTGATCAGAGACAAGTCTCCCATTTCCTGAGCCTCAGTTTCTTCATCTGTAAAATGAAGGGGTTGGACTTAATAACTTCTTTTTTTTATAAGTTTATTTATTTTTAGTTTTCAACATTCACTTCCATAAATTTTTAATTTTCTCCTCCTCCCTCCGCTACTCTTCCTCAAGATGGAATGTAGTCTGATATAGACTTTACATATACATTCCTATTAAACATGTATTAATGTTAATCATGTTGTATAGAAGAATCAGAATGAATGGGAGAAACCATGAAAGAAAAGAAAATGAAAGAAAATAGTCTACTTTGCTCTGCATAGTTCTTTTTTGCATGTGAACAGTATTTTCCATCATGAGTCTTTTGGAATTGTTTTAGGTCCTTGCATTGCTGAGAAGGGCTAAGTGTATTAAAGTCAGTCATCACACACTGTGGCTGTTACTGTAACCAGTGTTCTGGTTGTGCTCACTGCACTCAATATTAGTTCATATAAGTCTTACCAGGGTTTTCTGAAGTCCACCTGTGCATCATTTCTTATGGCACAATAGTATTCCTTTATATTCCTATTCCAGAACTTGTTCAGCCATTCCCCAATTGATGGGTATTCCCTCAATTTCCAGTTCTTGGCCACCACAAAAGTAGCTGCTATAAATATTTTTGGCCATGTGGGTCCTTTTCCCATTTTTATGATCTCCTTGGGATACAGACCTAGAAGCAGTATCACTGGGTCAGACTTAATAACTTCTAAGGTCTCTTTCAGCTAGAGATGTATGATCCTGTGATGAGCACACTTTTGTTGGCCTAGGGATCATTGTATACACTAGAGATAGTCTTAATATGAGAGCACATAACTCAAGATAAGAAGCCCCTTAGACACTGAGCAAATACCATTGCAACAAGCGATGCGTATTTGCCAATGTTTCCCTCATGGACCCTTCTTTCAGTGAGACTAAAAAAAGAGTGCTCAATGAAAAGAGGGAGGGGTATCAAGTTACCTCAGTCCTGCTCTTTTGGCTCAGAAAAGTGTGGGATGTCTCAGTTGGTAGAACAGGCTTGTTATGTGCCCCAGAGTTTAGCAAACTGGTGCCTTGGGGGTGTGTTTGAGTGATGCCTGTCTATCCTTTAATCTATCTCCATTGAATGATTCAACTCTGGTGATTGTTATTGTTGAGTCATTTCAGTCGTGTCCAACTCTTCATAGCCCCATTTGGGTTTTTCTGGGCAAAGATACTAGACCGGTTTGCCATTTCCTTCTCTAGCTCATTTTACGTATTAGGAAACTGAGACAAAAAGAGCCAGCTTTCCCAGGGTCGCACACCTAGTAAGCATCTGAGGTCAGATTTGAACTCAAGTACTTCCTTTATCCAAACCCCCACCCAAAAAAACCCTGGTCTCATACATAGATCAATACAATAAATGGTATACTTAAGAGTGCTCAGACCTGTTCATGTCAAAAATGAGGCAGGTTTTAATTGAGACTGTTCTTAGCTCAGTTCCACCCCCACCCCGTGATTTTAATCAATGACCTGGTCAAAGGTGTAGATGATAAGGTTAACAAATTTGGGAATGACATAAAGCTGGGAGGTATAGCCATTGCATTAATTTACAAAATCACAATCTCTGAAGATCTTGACGTGTTTGAACAGTGGATTAACAAGAACAAGATGAATTTTTAATAGTTATAAGTGTAAATATCTGTGCTGGGATTAAAGCAATAAACTGCACATGTAGAACATGGAGGGAGCTGTGGCTAGAAAGCCTTTGTGGTCTTTAGTGAGCTGCAGGCTCAGTGTGAATTCTCAGCATGAAACAACCTAGAGCCATCTTAGACTTGCTCAGCAGAAGTCCAGCATCCATGACTGAGGGGAGCAGAACCAGGACACCATTGTACATAATTACAGAAACATTAAGAGGTGAATAACTTTGATAGATGTGGCTTTTCTCGTCAAAGCAAGTTTCTAAGACAACTCCAAAAGACTCATGATGGAGAAAGCTATCCACATCCAGAGAAAGAGTTACAGTCTGAATACAGATTGAGGCAAACTATTTGCTCTCTCTCTTTTTTTGGTTTTGTTTCTTCTTTCTCACAGTTCATTCCATTGGTTATAATTCTTTACAACATGACTAATGTGAAAATATGTTTAATGTGAATAAATATGTAGAGCCTATATTGGATTACATGCTGTCTTGGCGGAGGGGGCGGGAGGGAAGGGGGGGTGTGAGGAGGAGAGGGAGGGGGAGAAAGTTTGGAACTCAAAAGCTTGTGGAACTGAATGTTGTAAACTAAAAATAAATAAATTTAAAAGGGAAAAAATAATAAAAAGGAGTCCAGCATCCAGCATGAGAGACAGTGATTAGTATGGAGAAGGGATTTAAGACTATGCCATAAAAAGATCGATTGAAGGAATAGGAACTATTTCATCTCAATAGGGGAAGCCTTAGTGGAATATGTGAGGATCTCTACTTTCTTGGGCAATTGTCTACTGGCCAATCTCAGAGATGCGAATATTAAGATGTTCTAATAGACAAATTTCTGGTCCAAAGTCCTCAAGTGAATGTTTACCTGTTCACTGTCTGTAGTATGCTTTGGAGTCTGGTGACTGGTTCAGAAGAATAGAGTTAAATCGGGGATTTGGGCCATGATCCAATTTTGTCACTTTTGTTCTTTGGGGGAGCCCGTGATCATCATATAGAAGAAAATTTTTCAGAAGCCTAGCCAAGGTCATGATGGGGATAGGCCCAAAGTCAACCATGGGATAATTCAGGCAGCTCAATGGATAGAGCTCCAGGCCTGGGGTTAGAAAGATCTGAGTTCAAATCTGACCTCAGACACTTACTAGCTGTGTGGCTCTGGGCGAATCACTTTACCAATGTCTCCCTAGGTTTCCTACTCTATAAGATGGTGATAATAATAGTGCCTACCTCCTGTTGTTGTGAGGATCAAATGAGATGATAACGTAAAGTGCTTGGCACAGTTCCTGGCATAAAATAAGCAGTATATAAATATTAGCTCTTATTATCACTGTTATGATGATGATCGGCATAGAAGTTTTGACCTGCTCTATTTCCAATAAGGGCCAGTTCACTACTCTTTAGGCAGCCCCTTTCCCCCCTGCTTCTGGGGTCTCACCACCATATTGGTGCCAGTGCAGACAGTCAATCAATTTTAAACCTCTTACCATGTCTCAGAATTCCTAAACTCAAACAATACACCAGCCTCAGTTTCTCCTCTAGCAAGGATTACAGGTATGTACCACCATGTCTAGCTTAAACACAATGTTTAAAGGAAAGGTTACCAGTAGTTATAATAACCTAAGACAAAGGAATATAATCAAATCAATACCAGAAACATCAGGATTTAATCTGAATGTCCTTTTAGCTTTGGGTCAAATGCTGAGGTCTAACTTTAATATTAGAGGAAGACACCATGTTATCCTTTTATCTTTTTGATCCCAGCTACACTTAAATCCATTTCATCCCTGCTTAAATTCGTCCCCAAATCACTCTCATTTTTGTTCTTGTTTTCCACATTCTTAATTGTATCTTCCATTCATGTTAGAACATCAATTTTTTTCCATTACTGAATATTATTATACAATCCTTAGTGTCGTAAGTAGAAAGTCCAAATAATTTCAATAATCCTGAGGCACACAGCAGGGAATTGAGCCAGTGACAAGTGTTTATTCATGCTCTAAAACACAAAACATGTACATTCACATACACTAAGAGAAAAGATGAGGAAACATCCAAGGCAGAGGAGGATTTTGTTTGTCTAATTGATGCTTTTTAATACCACATTACACATTTTTGTGTTTTTTAATACCACATTACCTCTCATCCTGAAATTTGTCTTGTAACCCAGCAACTAAGAACAGTTAACCAAACATAACAACTTGGTCTTGACACTAGATGCAATAACCATAGTTTTCCTCCCTCTGACTACCTTCCACTCTCCTCCCTCACCACTCCCACTCCCATACCTGTCACCTTGAAAGGAGAGAAGAATGCTTTATAACCTGTTCTTTGGACTCAGAATTGGTCGTTCCTTTTTATTTTTTAATTAAATTTAATTTATTTAATATATTTAGTTTTCATCATTGATTTTTACAAGAGTTTGAATTACAAATTTTCTCCCCATTTCTGTCCTCCCACCCACTCCAAGATGTGGTATATTCTGGTTGCCCCGTTCTCCAGTCAGCCCTCCCTTCTGCCACCCCACTCCCCTCCCATCCCCTTTTCCCTTCCTCTCCTATAAGGCAAGATAAATTTCTATGCCCCATTGCCTGTGTATCTTATTTCCTAGTTGCGTGCAAAAACTTTTTTTTGTTTGTTTTTGAAAGTCTGTTTTTAAAACTTTGAGCTCCAAATTCTCTCCCGTCTTCCCTCCGACCCACCTTCCCTAAAAAGGCAAGCAATTCAACATAGGCCACATGTGTATCATTATGTAAAACCCTTCCACAATACTCATGTTGTGAAAGACTATCTTTTGCTCCTTCCTAACCTATCCCCCTTTATTGGGTTTTCTCCCTTGACTCTGTCCCTTTTCAAAAGTGTTTGTTTTGGATTACCTCCTCCCCCTATCAGCCCTCCCTTCTATCATCCCCCCTTTTTTATCTTCTTCCTCCTTCTTTCCTGTGGGGTAAGATACCCAATTGAGTGTACATGGTATTCCATCCTCAGATCAAATCTGATGAGAGCAAGATTCACTCATTCCCCCTCACCTGCCCCCTCTTCCCTTCCTACAGAACTGTTTTTTCTTGCCACTTTTATATGAGATAATTTATACCATTCTATCTCTCCCTTTCTCCTTCTCTCAACATATTCCTTTATCATCCCTTAATTTGATTTTATTTTTTACATATATACCTACACACACACGCATATATATATATATGTATAGATATAGATATAGATATATGCATATTCCTTTCAGCTACCCTAATACTGAGGTCTCATGAATCATAAACATCATCTT
>CM053622.1:328240180-328262889 GCA_028646595.1 Phalanger gymnotis | reverse complement strand
GTGGGTTTAAGTCGCCTCTTTGTGATGATTTTAGGTCACATGGGTGAGTCGCATGTGTGCTTCACCCCTGACCCTGAAAAAGATATAAAACCAAGGGTTGGCTTTGTCTTCTTTGGAGCTCTTACCCACAGCAGTGGTGGCGCGAGTGACTCTGGGCCAGCCCTTGTTCTGAGCTCCTGGGCTGAACCTAGATGTTGGTTACTATGAATCTATATTTGGTCTGTTTGTTGATGTTTGTAATTTGTTTTAGGGCTCTCACTCTTGGTGGTGTTTGGAAACTCCCGGGCAGCTGTAGCTAAGAAGTCCTCCAGCTCGTAAACCCGGATATTGGGACTTTGTTAAACTCTGGTAACTATGTATTGGGATTTGAATCAGACAAGGTCTGTCTGTTGATGTTTGTAATTTGTTTGTATTTGTACCTAATTTCAGGGTGCTGGCTTTTTCCCTTGAACTAAGTGAATTGTATTTGTATGCTGAATTAAAGTAAGCTTGTCAACCCCTTAATGTTGCTTTCCTTAGAAAAGTAGATCAAAAGAACCTGTGCTTTTGCAGTATGTTGGCAGCTTTCTGGGTGCTGGTTGTTGGTGGATCTTACACCCCCACAGAGGTTGCTAGCTGGATTGTTGCAACAATATGGAAGTCAGTAGAGTGGTGACAAAGAAAAGGGATCTGAGAGTAAAGACAGTTGGGTCCTAATCTTCGATCTGCCCCTGATACTCTTACCTGGCATCTCAGAAACATAAAATCAGAAGGGGAAGGAACCTGAGAGGCCATCAAATCAAACAGCATCATTTTTACAGGCATGGAAACTAAGACAAGGTGAGTTAAAGGCAACTGCTCAGGGTCACGCAATGAATGCTTTTGGAAGGATTCGAACTCAGGTTTTCTGGACTTTAAATAGAAGTCCTCAGTTTCCTGTTCTTTAAGATTCTCCAATTGATAAATGGTCAAAAGATGTAACAGGCAGTTTTCCAATGAAGAAAGCAAAACAATTTATAGTCATATAAAAATGCTCTAAATGATTATTGATTAGAGAAATGAACATTAAAACAACCTTGAGATATCATTTCACACCTACCAGATTGGCTAAAATGATAGATGGGGAAAGCAACAAATGTTGGAGGGGATGTGGAAAAACTGGGACACTAATACATTGTTGGTGCAATTGTAAACTGATCCAACCATTTTGGAGAGCAATCTGGAATTATGCCCAAAATGTTATTAAACTACCTACATCCTTTGACTCAGCAATACCACAACTACTTCTATTTCCGAAGATGACTGGGAAAAAGGAAAAGAATCTGTATATTCTAAAATGTTTATAGCAGCTCTCTTTGTGATGGCAAAGAACTGGAAATGGCAGGAGTGCCTGTCAAATGGGGAATGGTTGAACAAGTTGTGGTAGATGATTGTGTTGGAATAGTTAACTGTGCTGTAAGAAACGATCAGCTGGTTGATTTAAATAAAAACATGGAAAGACTTGCACGAAATAATGAAGAGCAAAATGAGCAGAATCAAGAACATTGTATATAGGAACAGCAGTGTTCTTTTAAGAATAAGTCATTTTGACTACTATAAACACCCATATTAACTATAGAGGACGTATGAAGAAAGATGCCATCTGCATGCAGAAAAAGAACTGATAAATGGAAATTATGTGTAGAATAATTTTACACACATACGCACACACACATATATCTATATATCTACCTATTTGTGTCTAATGGTAGCCATCTCTAGGGCAGAGGGAGAGGAAGGGAAGAAAAAAAAAAGAAATTTATGTGATAATTTTATTATATATTTAAAAGGAATAGGAAGTTCTATATAATAGATTCGCAGTTTCATGTACACTCATCTTTTTTATTGCACTGTGTTATAGAAATGCTTGTTTTATTCCATAAATTAAAAATTAAATTAAAAAATAAAATGAGGGGATTGGACTGGATGGCCTCTAAGGTCCTCGCAGTGCTCACATTCTATGATTCTTTCATTCCTTTGGTCGTCTGGTTCCCTACTCTCTCCCTGAGGAGACATCATCTATTTCAGAGTATAAGTGAATTGCCTGTGTTGCACAGGGCACGTTTCCCCATCAGGAGGTCAGATCTCGCATAACATCAGGAATTCTGTCTTTACTGTCATGACAAGTGAAAGTAAATGGGATGTAGCAAGGGTGCTGCCTTCAGAAACGACAGGGAGACCTAGAACCTGGGATATCTCACCTCCTTCCCCCCACCAAAACTCCAAAGTTGGAGGAGACCTGAGCTCTTCATAGAAGGCTGTAAATTATATTCTTGCAGTAGGGGAAATGGGTGGAAGTTGCAAGGAGGCAGATTTTTTAGGCTTGGTTATAGGTAACATTTGCTAATAATTAGAGCCAGGGATGTGCTGGTAAATGTTAACAACATGTTCTCAAAAAAAAATACCCACTACACATGTATAAGTTTAATCTTCATTATTAAAATGTTCTCTGTCATTTTCTTAAATCTAGATAATCAACAAAATAAATCAAGCTCTGCTTCTGATTTTTTTTTTAGGTTTTAAATGTTCACACTGAAAATTGAACAAAGTGGCCCTCCTGCTGGTTTGAGCTGGCTACAGCACACTACTGATGAAAGCTATTCCAAAGTAGACTCGGCTTTCTTCAAGAAGTACCGAGCTTCCTGCTAGAAGCCTTCAAGCAAAGGCTGTGTGAACACTTCTGGATGGATGTTGTACAGAGGGCTTTTATTCAGGTATGAGCTGAATTGGGCTCTCTGAGGTTCCTTTCAATGTTGAGGTTCTCTGAGACAGTCTTCTCTGAAGAGGCGAAAGAGACTCTGCCCTAGGGTTGTGCTGGAGCCAGTTTTATCTAGTGTGTGCGGGAGATGATTGTTAAATTTTTAGTATAAGCATTTATACCTTAGAAGTCAGTAATCACTACAAATCAGGGCTCAGTTCGTTTGGTTGATTGTCTAGACTTAAGAATGTGTTAATGATGCAGATTAAACTCAAAAGTGTGTGCACATACTTTGGTTTTTTTTGGGGGGGTTGAAAGGGAGATCCCAGTTGTAAAACATCGACCAGCACACCCCTGTATTGCTCTATAAGCAATGTTTGAGCTCAGCAGGAGTGCAGCAGGAGGCTCAAGGAATGAAGTCGTTACCAGACAGGAGTCCTGGGTACTACAGCCTAATAATAACAATAATGATAGGGATAGTGATAATAATAATTTAATAAACATTTATTAAGTACCTACTGTGTACCAGTGCTAAAGACTGAGAGTACAAATAAGAAAAAGACAGTCCCTGCCCTCAAGGAGATTACGATCTAATGGGGAAAGACACAATATACAAAAGGAAGCTGAAAAAGAAGGTCCACCAAGGGGAACTAGGTACAGGGGCATGATGTTCCGTGGAGTCAAAATGAAAAATGTTAAGCCTTCCATACAGGAGTTTATTCCTCCACCCTCCAGCCCTCCAGTCAGAGGACAGAGGCAATTGAGGGTACTGAGGAGGTCATGAGTATCAAAAGCTGAGTCAATCTGCATGATGATGAGATTTTAAGGGCTAGAATTATCTTGGGGGAGGCACGATGTTCTATGGAGACTAAATCAAGCAGAGTCATCCTGATCCAGCCTTACCTTCAGCACCATGTCAAGGAAAAAGAGTGGAATCCCACAGCTGCTGTCATGTCTCCATTCCCAGGGATCAACAGAAATCCGCCTTATTAGCTTTAGCCACTCACAGACAATTACCAGGGTTCTGATTCCAGACCTGCCACTTACTCCTTGGCTGACCTTGGTCAAGTTCCTTCAGTTTTCGTAACTTTGTCATTTCATTTCATTGTAACGGAGGCCTTGCAGACTGTTGAATGAGAAAAGTCAGGAGTTCTTAACCTCCGGTCAATGAACTTTAAGAAAATATATTTTGATAAGTGATTTGAATTACACTTAAAATGTATATTTCATTAAAACTAGTTTCCTTTTACGTGTTTTATTTTATGCATTTAAAATGTTATTCAGAGAAGGGCTCTGTAGACTTGTTCAGACTCTAGAAAAAAGGGGTCCATGATTCAGTCACACAGCTAATGTCTTCACGAGATTCAAACCCAGAGGTTTCCTTAACTCCAAGCCCTGCGCTCCATCCAATGGTGCCATATAGCCGCTGTTCAACCTCAGTTTCCTCTTCTGTAAAATGAAGGGTTGGGCTGGATGACCTCTAAGGCCCCTTGTAATCTTCATATTCTACGATTCTAACTCTTCTTGGGTTGTGTCATACCTCTCAATCCTTCCTTGAGGAGCTCACAGCCATTATAGGTTAACATTAAGAACCCAAAGACCAGATGATCTCTCTAAGGTCCCTACCAGCTCTCATAGTCTATGATTTTGAATTCTGAAGCCATCCAGCTCCAGTTTAGAAAGAGTTGTTGGAGAAATGAGGCTCAGAGCTGGGGAAGGAATTCATTGTGCAACATACTCTCTCCACTTGTTTTTTGGGCCACCCACAACAGAGACCAAATCTCCCAGCTTGCTTCATGTTTCCCAAGCTCCACTTTGCCTTTTCTCTCATTAGAGTCTGCTGTCCCTCAGTTGGCCTCCATATATAGCCACTTGTCTGTATTTCCTTCTAAAAATCAACAAGGCTGTAGAATTCCAAGTGGGTCCCAAGGGCTGAAAGGAAGCAGTGATTAGGGAATATTGGAAAGGGAGGGGAGCCAAAGAGCCACCAAATAAGTCTCTGCATCTCTGAGTTCAGGTACCACTTGAAGGAACCAAGCTCAGATGTAGAGCTGCCGTATTTGAAGTAGAATCTCTGACACAAAGAGGTGAGTCCCAAACCTCACCTTTGGGTGTGTGGAAATCAAAGTGTGAAGGAGGATGGGTTTCCATCAGGAGTCAGCGTGTTCCAAGAAGCTTCATCTTAAATCTCCCCTTCCCCCCTTATCTTTCTCACTTTCCTGACCTGATTCTAAAACTCTAACTTTCAAACCTCTCAGAACCACCGGGAGGCAAAGAATAATTCTCTGTAGCCCCTCAAACATTCACGGACGAGAAATAAAAAGTCCTGAACTTTCCACAGTATCATACTCTAAATGGGGAGTGAAACTGGAAGCCAGTGCTGGGCAAACTCTGAATGGGTGTGCCCCTTCATTTCCTGGCTCTGTTTAAAGGCATTGGTTCAATTACTGAAGGAACAGAGAGCCTCATTGTTACTTAACATTTATTGTGATAAAATGGAGCCACAGATAAGGAGAAAGTCAGGGAAACTGATGATCTGACCTGGAAAATTTTGTGGTTTATCAGCATTTCAATAGTGAAAAACATGCTAAATATGTGACCTTTAACCATTACTAGTAAATTTTTAAAGATAAGAATTTTACTACAGTTATGCATAGAAATATAACATCATAGAACACCATTGCTGTCTTGATTGACGCTTATCTTTAATTGTCCAGAGACTGTAATGTTCCATGACTCGAAATCATCCACCAATACTGGTAGAATACTAGTATTAAAAAGATGAGCCTTTATTTTTGGGAGAAGTTTGAGGTCATTAAAGAACTTTTGCAATTCCCTTAAGGTCATCCAGGCGCAATCGCATCCTTCTGTTCGTTTCTGGGGAAGTGCATGTTGGGAGTGAGCAGGACATGATATGTAACACATAAGTGAAAAAGAAGATGGGCTGGTCACTTATGTGGTGAGAGTGAGGGGTAACAGGTAGACAGATGTGCACTACACTGGTCTCTTTATAATGTAAAGAAACTAGGAAGTTCCCCAGCACATTGGGTGGACCCTGAGCCAAAGAGACAAGAATCTCAAGGGATGGACAAGAATGGATGGGTTGAAATTTGAATCACTGAAGGGAATAGCAATGACTATTAGATGACAGAACCATTGTAGTATTTAAGAAATACAACATCATTGCATCTATACGATTGAGAGCTATAATAATCTGTTGGCAGGCTGATGCTGTCTTTGACACTCAACTACAAAAAAATGAGGGGGTCTTTGGTGGCAAGGAAGATCAAAACATACAACCAGAAGAAGACAAACAAAGCCTCCAAGAAAAATATGAATTGGTCGCAGGCTGTGGAGGACCTCAAAAAGGATTTTGAAAATCAAGTAAGAGAAGTAGAGGAAAAATTGGGAAGAGAAATAAGAGTGATGCAAGAAAATAAAAAAAAATGTTAGGAGTCTGGGGATCTCCTTTCTCCTAGGAATAGCACAGATTCTGGTCCTTCCTCTTCTGTCCTTCCCTGCCCAAATCCAGAACTAAAACCTGATGCTTCCACCTTTGCGGTATCTCTTGAATCTGTCTTCTCCTATTCATTTCTAATACTACTACTCAAGGTCAGACCATCCTCAACTTACCTCTTTTCTGGGTGGTCTTGTCTTCCTCACTTCATTATGTCCTATGTAAATTGTTGCCAGATTGATCTTTCAAAAGCACTCACTTGTTCAAAAACCTTCAATGACTCCCCAGGGCTTACTGAAAAAGACCAAACCCCTCTGTCTTTCCAAGTCCTTCCTAATATAGCCCCCAAACTATACTTGCAGTCTCTTCTCTTAACACTCTGATATTTGTCCAACACTATAGTCAGACTGGACTGTTTATTATGTTTCAAATACACCTTTCACTCTCCTGTCTCCACCTCTACCAATTCTGTTCCCTCTGAAAATACCTTCTCCTTCTAACTTTGACTATCAAAATCTAACCTATTTTAAAGCAATTAAAATGTCACTGCTGGACAGAATCAGACGTATTCAGTGCAAATCCTGTCTCGGCCACTTGCTACTTCTGTGATCTTGGGCAAATTCATTTTTCTTTCTAGGTCTCAGTTTACAGATCTGAAAAGATGAGGAGGTTGGACCCAGTGATCTCTAGTGTCCCTATTAGTTCTAGGTTTTTTGGTCATTCACTTCTACTAGTAAAAAATTCTTGAACAGTTCTGAAATGACTCAAAAACAACAAAAATGGATATTTGTTTAATATACATTATATAAATGTATGATTATACTAACATATTATATACATTTAAAACACACATGAAATAGAAATTAAAATTGTGCATAGTGAATATCACTACATAGAGAAATCTGACCTCTGCCCAAAAGCTTTCATGTGGCAGCTGATGGTACAATAGTCAGGAAGACCTGAGCTCAAATTCAGCCTCAGACACTCAATGACTGTGGGACCCTGGGCAAGTCATATAAACTTTGTATCAGTTTCCCCATCTATAAAATAAAGATAATAATAGCACCTACCTAAGATAGTATAAATATAAAATGAGATAAGATTAGAGAAGTAAAGAATATTTAAAATTAAAAAAACATTTTATGAATTAATGACTTTAAAACTTTCTACTTTTGAGAGCAATGTGGGTAATTACATCTCATTATTTTAGAAAAATGCCTGTGTATGTCCTAGGAGTTAGAGAAGACTTGTAAATAATAATTATTTGTTAGTAATTAGTTATTCAGTTAATCTAATCAATTTGGCAGCTAAACAAATGGGTTTTTCTTAAAAATGTCATTTTTATTGAAAGATGCAAAACAATTAAATGGTAGGTAATAACAGTCAATGAGCATAATAATAGCTAATATTTATATAATCCTTTACAAATATTACCTTATTTTATCAGTTGCATCAGCCCTAAGAGGTAGGTGTTATTATTATCCTTTTGTCTAGATGAGGAAACTGAGGTAGACAAAGATTCTGTGACTTGCCTGGGTTCCCACAGATATTGAGTGTCTGAGGCTGGATTTGAATTCAAGTCTTCCTGAATCCAGGTCCAATATTCTCTCCACTATATCACCTTTATTATTAAGTTGTTTTCCAGTCTTGTCCGACTCTCCATGGCCCCATTTGGATTTTTTTGTTTGTTGGTTTGGTTTGGGTTTTTGTTTTGTTTTTTGGCAGAGATGCTGGAGTGATTTGTCATTTTCTTCTCCAGCTCATTTTGCAAATAAGGAAACTAAGGCAAACAGGGTTCAATGACTTGCCCAGAGTCACACAGCTAGTCAGCATCTCAGGATGAGTCTTCCTGATTCCACTATGCCACCGACTTCCACAGTAGATAAAATGTCCAGCCTGAAGTCAGGAAGACTCATCCTCCTGAGCTCAAATCTGGCCTTGGACACTTACTAGCTGTGTGAACCTGGGCAAGTCACTTAACCCTGTTTGCCTCAGTTTCCTCATCTGTAAAATGAGCTGGAGAAGGGAATGGCAAATCACTCCAGTATCTTTGCCAAGAAAACCCCAAATAGGGTCGTGAAGAGTTTGAAATGACTCAATAACATATCACCTAGCTGCCTCCTCAGGAGTCACATTTCTCTGGGTACAGACATTCACCACACACAACATATAAAAAAAATAACAAAAGAGAATTGTCTGTGATTTCAAAAGAGCAGACAGTTTTCATGTAAATCCATTTGTCTTTCTTTGCATGCTTCTGCCTGATGGATGGTATCTTAATTTCCTTTGTGTATTTTAGTTGTGGTTTTTTTTTTGGTAGGAGTATGAGAAACAGCAGGAAGACCACTTTGGCTGGATTGTAGAATGCAGGAAGGGAGTAATGTATAGTAAGTCTAGAAAGTTAGCTTGGGGCCAGGATGTGAAGAGCTTTAAATGCCAGATAAGTTTATGTGAACCCAGAAGCAATAGGAAACCATCTAAGTTTATTGAGTAAGGGAGTGTCATGGTCACACCAAAATTTTAGGGAAATCCCTTTGGGAGGTATATGGGAAAGCAACTGGAATGACTTGAGGCAGGGTGGGGTGGGGGGGCATGAGATAATGAGGACCTGGATTAGGATGTGAAAGTGGAAAGAAAGGGCTGGATTTGAAGGAAGGTGTAGAGAGAAATATGATTTGGCCACTATGGCTATGTGAGGTGAGTAAAAGTGCTAAGTTAAGCATGACATAGAGAGGTTTTGAAAGAAGGGTGGGGTACCCTTGGCAAAAATAAATAAGTTTAAAATGGGCCAGGTTTAAAGGAATAGCTAATATAAGCTAGTAAAGCTAATATAATGAAATCAACAATGTGAATTTAAACCCATCCATGCCTGCTCATCCTGAGCAACTCACTCTGTCCTGGTCAAAAGAAGGAGGAAGATAGATGAGAGAGAGACAGAGACAGAGAGAGAGAGAGAGAGAGAGAGAGAGAGAGAGAGAGAGAGAGAGAGAGAGAGAGAGAGAGAGAGAGAGAGAGAGAGAGAGAGAGAGAGAGAGAGAGAGGAAGGAAGGAAGGAAGGAAGGAAGGAAGGAAGGAAGGAAGGAAGGAAGGAAGGAAGGAAGGAAGGAAGGAAGGAAGGAAAGAAGGAAGGAAACTAAAGAGGTTGGAAGGGTGAAAGGGGAAGATAATTTGGAACCCAAAATTTAAAAAAAAAACAAATGTTAGACATTGGTTTTACATGTAATTGGGAAAAAATAAAAGATTTTCTTTTTGTAAAAAAGAAAAGGGGCAGGGGTCTTACTCACTGGTCATTGTCCTAGAGTGAATAGCCTACTCTCTAAGAGTTGAGGTCAGGTTATAACTGTCCTGAAGGGCTGACCCCTGTGGCAAAAGTTGGTGGGGGGGGAGCATTTGAGAGTTTGCACAGTGGTAAGAAGATGTGCATGGGCACAGTGTTGGGCAGTAATGGGTGACTGTACTAGACACAAACTCTGGAGTGGTTTTAGTGGGAAGAGTAGGTTGTGATCCGCCTTTCCACCCTCCTCACCAGTAGATCATTTACAAAGTGGGATCATGCCATAGTTGCCCTGAGGTCACAGCATGATCTTTCAGGGTGCCAGAGCCCTTACTTAGAGACTGCACTTCTAAATCTATGATTCTGCGATCCTCTTTCTTGGATTTATTACTGTCTCTTTGCACCACCCTTTCCCCACTTGCCTCCACTCCCCATCAACTGGAAGCTTCCATTCTTTGCATAAGCTTTCACAAGTCTTCATCTACTGATGTAATGTTTATCCCACATCTTCTACAGAAAATGATTCTCTCTCACTGGCATTACTCACCATGTTCCAAAGGGCTTCTGGTAATTTTTTACTGACACCCACCCTGTAGGAATAGACATTCACTAGCCACTCCCTAAAAATCAGTCTCTTAATACTATTGCAGCTTGGGCTCCTGATAGGGACTTGACTCAAGTCAATAATGGATCAGATTCAGTGGTAAGGTCCAGAAGTCTAGCCATAACACCCACATTCATCAGAAAATGGGGGCCTGTTTCTACTAGTTACTGGCACAAATCTCAGCTATACTCATATTATGCTTGGCAATAGTATTGATACCATTGATATGATTCAGAACAGGTTCTGCATAGGTATCTATTTGCCCAAAGGCAAAGTCAGCACCCCACCAACAATGTATTTAGCTATACCAACACATATAGCAGTTACTCATTGCTTGGGAATAGGTAACAAAGGATTGACATGATCCTGGAAATCCTTAAGGAGCTGGCAAGCAAATAAGAGAAAGAAAATAAACAAGTATGAAATCTATGGCTAGATGTAATTACATTTATTTCAAAAATTCACTGAGGGGAAAGGGTGAGTCAGAGGTTGTACTGACAAATTGGACAATGTGTATGGCAGAAGCTGGAAGGAAAGAAACATTTTTTGTAGATATGAGAAGCAGCCACATGGCAGAGTGGAAAGAACATTGGATTTGGAGTTCAAAGACCTGTGTTTGAATCCCAGTTCTACCTATGTCCAATCCAATTCGATAAATATTTATTGAGCACCTAATATATGTCAGGCACTGTGCTAAGTGCTGGGGATATAATTACTAAAAAGAAAGATGGTTCCTGCCCTCAAGTAGTTTACAATCTAATGGAGGAGGGAAACAACCTCCAAAAGGAAGCAGAAAAGTTGGAAAGGAAGAATGAGGGGGTACCCATTGCATGTTCATCTTCTTCCATAGAAACTAGGCAAATCAGAAATACAAAGTGGAGGAACTAAGATTCTAGTCTCTGCCTTCTATAAAGGAAGCTATTGGAAGGAGTTTGCTACTCTGCCCTCTGGCCCTCCAATCAGAGGGGAAAAGAGGCTGAGGAAGGTGGCATTCCTCAATGTTAGAATTAGCATCATAGTGCTGAGAATAGAAATGATGAATTTATCTTGTGAGGGACATTTCATTTCTTGTAATTGAAATCAGGCAGAGCAGAGCTCAGGCTTGCCACTACACCTCTATGGGTTTGAGTTTCCTCTTCTGTAAAATTAAGGGTTAAACTAAATGGCTTCTAAAATCTTTTCCACTCTAACTCTTTGATATATGATCTTAAGTCAATCACTCAGCAACATTTATTGGGAGGATTGTACCAAGTACAAAAGATTTCTTTTTAAAATTTTTTATTGGTATCTTTTGTTTTTACTATAACCTACATTTGCCAATGTATCCATCCTTCTATCTCCTGCCAGATAAGAAGAAAAAACAACAGTTCAGCAAAACTAACCACTATGTTGACAAAGTCTGGCATCTCTGTTGTGTTCTACACTCATAGCTCCTCACTTCTTCAAAGAAGGGAGAGAGATGCCTTCTTTCTTTTGGTAGGCTACAAAAGGTTTCAAAAGAACAGCTGAAACTGGTCAGTAGCATCATCTTTATATATAAAGAACAGAAAGTTTAAAAAGAGCATAATGTGGTTCTATTTAAAATCTAACTGGAAAGATGAACCAAGCACAAATAAGAACCTGTAATCCCAAAGGAGAGAAATGAAGACATAAAAATTCACAACAAACAATAGTGGTGGAGATTCCTAGGTGATTGTAGTGATAGAAGAGCTGATCTGGGATAGTTTCATGAAGGAGCAGGATTAGAGGACCATTGGACGGGTAGGGTCCACGTGGTCACATCACACAACTCATGAGTCTAATTTATAACATTCCTGACAAGCCCCAATTTGAAAATCTCACTATATCCTGAGGCAGGCAGGTGACATTTATTAAGTACCTACTATGTGCCAGGCATTGTGGAAAGTGTCAAGAATGCAAGTACAAGTAAAAAGAAAGCCAGTCCCTGCCTTCAAGGAGCTTACCTTCTAACAGGGGGGTGGGGGCAGGTGGGTGGGTAGGGAAGCCAGCACATAAAAAGGAACTGAAAAGCTGGGGGGTAGAGGAGAGAAAATGGTACTCACAAGGGACATGGTGATGAAGTTTGAAGCAAGTCATAGGGACATCTGTGAGGGAGATGAAATATTCCAAAATGGAGGCCGCCTGGAAGAAACTTACTAATGGGAGAAGTGAGCTGGTATGCTGGGAAGATGTTCCAGGGTGAGAAAGTCTTGGATCCTGAGGGAAATTCAAGGTCAGAAGGCAGCTGAGGCATGGTGGCAAACTCTAAAAAGAGACAGATGGGAAAAGGCATCCCATTCCACTTTAACTCTCATATTTAGGATTAAGATGTTTTTTCCTTATATTGACCCAAGGTCTGCCTGTCTGTAACTTCAACCCCCTGGTCCTGGTTCTGGATTCTGGGGATGAGTACAGTAAGTACTCCTGGCATATGGCACCTCCTTACCTATTCGATGGATAGTTTTCTTGGAGATACCAAGATTTTTCTTCTCAAGCTAAACATGCCCAATTCTTTCAAGCCATCTTCAAAGTCAATTCATTTCATTTCAATGCAATTCAGCCCAACAGTCCCCACAGCATCCTGGTCACCTGTCTCCAGACTTGCTCCACTTTGTCAGTGCCCTCCCCAAACTAGCACAGTGCCTCAGATGTGTGCCTGACCAGGACAGATTACCAGATGGGCACTCTCTTCTATTTGTACACTATGTGCCTATTACTGCAAATCCGATAGATGATATATTATCTGTTTTTGGCTGCCATGTCACATTATGTACACACCCTGAGGTCACAGTCCATGAAAAACCCCAGACACTTTTCACACAAAGCTATACTTTCCCTATCTTGGCCTTGGGCAGCTGGATTTTAGAATGCAAGCTGCAAGACTTAGCCTTTATGCCTATGGAATTTCATTTGGTTATATTTGATCCCATCATCCCAGCCTGTCAAAATAATTTTAGGCCCAAATCTGTCATTTGCTTTTAGCTAGCTTTCAGAGTTTTGTGTCTTCTGCAAATCTGATTAGTGTCCTATCTATGCCTTTAACAGAGCCATTGATGAAAATATTGAACGTAATTGCATGATTAGTAGAGTTGAATGACACTCACTCTACAAGAGATCTCACTCCGGGTTGACAGTGACATTGCCCCTCTAATTAACACTCATTTGTTCTAGTTGTTCAATCAGTTCTGAACTGTATTTTCATCTAATTCATATATCTCCATTGGCCCATGATGATATCATGAGATTATAAAATGCCTTTCTGAAATTTGGGTGTACCGTGCCCATGGCTTTCTCCTGATATTCCAGCCAAGTAACCATGTCAAAGAAGGAAGTGATGGCTCAGATTCAAATCTAGCTCAGTAGATTGAATCTGGCCCGCTTGTTGACAAGCGTCACAAATGATTGTGTCTTCCGCTAAAGTGTGTGGGCTTACCGATGAATCAGAAATCGTCCGAAGGCTCTATTTGCGGGTCGCCAATAAAGATTTTACTTCCAAAGCCAGTCAACGGGTTGATTTCTTTATTCCTGGTGTTCCCATGGTTGGTGGATTCTCAATTTGTTTAAGCCCAAGCCTGTTAAAACAAGAAAGTGTTTTGGAATTAGCAGTGAAATATACCAACCATCCTCCCTCTCTCTGGGTCCACACCAAGTGTACTCTTGGCTCTGAAGTGACCCTTCGAGTTGGTGGAGACTTCTTCTCTGACCCTCAGCCTTCAGATTGTCCTGTGAACCTGGTGCGCATAGCTGGTGGAATGGGGATCCACCCTCTCAATTCCATTGTGTTGCACGTAGCTGATCTTTACAGACATGGGAAGAACAAAGGAACTGGTTATGAGATGGGAAGAGTCAGACTGTTGTACAGTGCAAAAAACACTGGCGAGTTGTGGTTTAAGAAAAACATTTTCAATTTAACAAATGCATTTCCTGGGAAAATCATATGTAGTTTTTATGTTACACAACAACAGACTACAGAAATCAGTAAAGAGCTTCTACCATATGTTACTGAGGGAAGATCCCTGACAAAGATCTCGAGGAGCACATCTCCAAGGACACTTTGTATTTTCTCTGTGGCCTGCCACCAATGATAGAACACTTCTCTCACCATCTAGAAACCTGTAAGGTCCCCAGAGAGCACATTTGTTTTGAAAAGTGGTGGTAGCAGCGGAGATGAAGGAGAGATGGGCGTTAGCTCAAGACACTGACCAGGACTGCTTCTGTGCCACATGTATGCTGAGGCCACAGGCCTCCCCTGGGGCTGCCCCAGTGCTGTCCAGTGAGATGACTTCCCAGTGAAAGGAGATGAGGATGAAGAAGTGTGTATATGGTGAAAAGCACTAAGAAGATAAAATCAGAGCAAAGGTATCACTGATGACAATATGTGGATAATAGTTACCTGAATTTCTTCTATTGATAATTCCTCACAGATCTTGTAATGCTCCCCACATTGGGCCATTATTGATTTTTTGCCTTTTTTCCAGAGAGGGTGGGGGTGGTAAGAATGATTTAGATTTATCCCTAAATATCTGAAACCATCAGATTTGTTTGTGAAATATTGGCTATGTATAACTTCTTTTTTACAGAAAACTTATGTAATTTATATGCAATAAACATATTTTAATCAGGCAGAAAAAGGAAGTAAGTTTAGTCTAGCATGTGTCAGAGTCCTTTGGGATTGCATGATCTCTGACACAGCCTTGCCCTAGGACATAGGGAAGGACTCAACAGAAACTGCTGAGGACTCAGCTGCTGATTACCTTGGGATAGAGTCATCATAACCCAGCCCTTTGGTGGGCTGTGTATCTAAGAGCTTTGGCAGTTTATAGCCCAGCCCAGTGCATGGTTCTTTCCTGGACACACACACACACACACACACACACACACACACACACACACACACACACCTCTATAGCTCAGGAGAATCTTCCTTGCCTTCTAGACCCTGAAAAGATCTTTAGAGTCCCGGGAACTGATTCACAGAGAGGCAGGCAGAACAAAGTTCTGAGATCCTGGCTCAGGAAAAGAGCTAACCCTTCCCTCTCTGGGACTCATAATGATTCTTTTTTGTGAAAGGAACAGGAGTCAGTACAATAGAATAAAAGGATGCTCTCTATGTTTTTGTGTTTTCCTTTATCTTCTCATCCTCTCGTTTCCTCCACTTTTTATTTCTGCCTGGGAAATGACAGCGTCAGGGTTGCAGACAGGGGCGATCAGAGCATGGCCAGCAAACACAATTGCAGATATTAGAGAATCCTGGAGGTGGGCTGGGCAGTGAGAAACACAGCCATGAGTAGCATCTCCCAGAATCTGCTCAGGCCCAGCTGCTCCTCTGATTCCTGTTTGCCAGTAGGCTGGTGAACTGAGGAGAATAGAATTATTTTTGCTTTCCTTTAATCTGTGAAACTGAGATGGAGGAGTGAATGCCACTTCCCTTCACCCATTCCTCTTTATGAGCAGCAGGTGTGTGTCCTTGGGGGTTCCTATCTGCACCAAAATCCCAGGGTGGGGACCTGGCATGACAGAGAGGGTTTATATTTCTTTTGCATTTTAATTTCATATTAGGCATACGTGATCCAGCATACAAAGGGTCTGACCTATGAGTGTCAAGGGAAGAGGCTTGGGAGAATCAAATACCTTTAAGAAACAGAGGGGTGGGTATCATGCTCAGTAAGACATAAATAGTAGGTTTCATATGTTTACATCTTAACAATGCATCTTCTAGACTAGATTTGAACCTGGGAACTAGGGGAAAAATGACATTCATGGTGAAATGCCATATTGTGGCCTTGTGAAAACCAGCTAGGTTTGTTTAGCCTATTAGCCTTTATAAAAAGGAACTAGCAGAAGGGGGGAGAGCCAAGATGGCAGAGAGAAGCTAGGAAGTTGCCTGAGATCTCCCCAGTTTCCCTTGGAAACAATGTTAAATCAAGCCTCTAAAAGAAATTCTGAAGAATCCACAAACAGACAGAGTGAAGCAATTTTCCAGGTCAAGATAACTTAGAAGGACTTCAGGAAAGGTCTGTCTCACTTGGGTAAAAGAGGCATAGCCCAGTGCAGGTGGTGTCCAGGTAAATCAGAGGGAGGCTCTTAGCTACAGCACAGATCAGCAACCGAAGCTGAGTGGTTTTGGCTCAGCAGGCCAGTGGCACAGGAGGACAGCTATGAAGCCTCCAGCCCCAGCACAGCAGGCAAACTGCCAGCCCTGTAACCCAGGGCACAATAGGCATGACTAGGCTGGGCCACCTTAGCTCAATGGCTAAACTGTCAGCCTCAAAGGCCCCAGTGTAGAAAGCCAATATCCAGGCCCAGGGCCCCCAGTGCAAGAAGCTTTGGACAGTGCCTCCTGCACGTAGGGAGCAGAGCTCAACTTTTTAAAATGAGCAAAAAACCAAAAAGAGCTCTGACCATAGAAAACTACTGTGGAGACAAGGAAGATCAAAACACAAACTCAGAAGAGGACAGCAATATGAAAATGCCTGCATATAAACCCTCAAAAGGGAATATGAATTGATCTAAAACCCAAAAAGTACTCTTGGAAGAGCTCCAAAAGGATTTTAAAAATCAAGTAAGAGAGGTAGAAGAAAAACTGGGAAAATAAATGAGAGTTATGCAAGAGAGTTATGAAAAAAAAGAGTCAACAGTTTGGAAAAGAAATCACAAAAATTGACTGAGAAAACAACTCCTTAAAAAATAGAATTGGTAAAATGGGGAAAAACATCCACTGAAGAAAACAACTCATTTAAAAGTAGAATTGGCCAAATGGAAAAGGAAGTACAAAAGCTAAGTGAAGAAAATAATTCCTTACAAATTTGAATTGGGCAAGTGGAAACTAACGACTCTATGGGACATCAACAACCAGTCAAACAAAATCAAAAGAATAAAAATATAAAATACCTAATTGGAAAACCAACTGACCTGGAAAATAGATACAGGAGAGAAAATTTACAAATTATTGGACTACCTGAAAGCTATGATCAAAAAAAAAAAAAAGAGCCTAGACAGCATCTTTCAAGAAATTATCAAGGAAAACTGTCCTGATATCCTAGAACCGGAGAGTAAAATAGCCATTGGAAGAATCCACTTGAAAGAGATCCCAGAATGAAAAATCCAAGGAATATTGTAGTCAAATTCCAGAATCATTAGGTCAAGGAGAAAATACTGCAAGTAGCTAGAAAGAAACAAATCAAATATCAAGGAGCCACAGTTAAGATTACAGAGAATTTACCAGGTTCTACATTAAAGGATCTGAGGGCTTAGAATATCATATTCTGGAAGCCAAAAGAGCTTAGATTACAACCAAGAATCAACTACCCAGCAAAACTGAGGATAATCTTTCAGGGAAAAAGATGGATATTGAATGAAATAGGGGGCTCCAAACTTTCCTGATGTAAAGACCAGAGCTGAACAGAAAATTTGATCTTCAAATACAAAACTCAAGAGAAGCATAAAAAGGTAAATAGGAAAGAAAAAAAACAACAACCCATGGTATTCAATAAGGTTAAATTGTTTACTTCTCTACATGGGAAGATGATATGTATAACTTTTAAGAACTGTATTTCTTTTAGGGCAGTTAGAAAGAATATACTTAGAGGATGTGGGTGTAGGTTGACTTTGATGTGATGATAAAAAAATTAATTAAAGGGTGAAAAAAGAGATTGTACTGGGAGAAGAGGAAAGGGGGAGGCAGAATAGAGTAAATTATAACACATAAAGAGGCATGAAAGACCTATTACAGTAGAGGGAAAGAAGGGAGGAAGTGAGCATTGTTTGAACCATACTCTCATTGGATTTGGTTCAAAAGGGAATAACATACACATTCACTCGTGTAGAGAAATATATCTTAACCCAAAGGGAATTAGGAAGGGAAAGGGGAAAGAAAAGGGAGGGAGCCTGTAGGGGAGAGTAGATTGGGGGAGGCAGTGGTCAGAAGCAAAACATCAGTGAAGAGGGACAGAGTGAAAAGAGAGAGAAAAGTATTAAAGGGGGAAAATAGATTGGAGGGAAATACACAGTTAGTAATCATAACTGTGAATGTGAATGGGATGTACTCTCCCATAAAACAGAAGCAGATAGCAGAATAGATAAAAAACCAGAATCCTGTAATATGTTGTTTACAAGAAACACATTTGAAGCAGAGAGATACACACAGAATAAAGATAAAAGGCTAGAGCAGAACATATTATGCTTCAGCTAAAGTAAAACAAGCAGAGTAACAATCCTGATCTCAGACACAGCAAAAGCAAAAATGAAGAGTAAATTAAAGCAATAATTAGGAGCTATTTTGCCTAACTTTATGCCAATAAATCTGCCTGTCTAAGTGAAATAGATGAATATTTATAAAATATAAATTGCCCAGATTAACAGAAGAAGAAACAAAATATTTAAATAACCTCTTTTTAGAAAAATAAATTGAACAAGCCATCAGTGAACTCTCTAAGAAAAAACCTCCAGGGCTAGATGGATTTACAAGTGAGTTCTACCAAACATTTAAAGAACAATTAATTGCAATACTCTATAAACTATTTGGGAAAATAGGCAAAGAAGGAGTCCTGCCATTTTCCTTTTATGACACAAATATGGTGCTGATACCTAAACCAGGAAGAGCCGAAACAGAGAAAGAAAATTATAGACCGATTTCCCTGATGAATATTGATGCAAAATTTTAAAATAAAGTAATAGCAAAGAGATTACAGCCATTTATCATGAGGATAATACACTGTTACCAGCATCATACACTATGACTAGGTGAGATTTATGGCCGGTTCAATATTAAGAAAACTATTAGCATAATTGACCACATCAATAAGAAAACCAACAGAAATCACATGATTATCTCAATAAATGCAGAAAAAGCTTTTGGCAACATACAGTACCTATTCCTATCAAAAACATGAGACAGTATAGGAATAAATGGAGCTTTGCTTAAAATGATAAGCAGTATCTATCTAAAACCATCAGCAAGCATTATCTGTAATGGGGATAACTAGGAGAAGCCTTCCCAATAAGATCAGGGGTGAAAAAAGGATGTCCATTATCACCTATTATTCAATATTGTACTAGATATGCTAGCTTTAACAATAAGAAAAGAAAAAGAAATTGAAGGAATTAGAATAGGCAATGAGGAAACAAAACTATCACTTTGCAGATGATTTGAGGCTATACTTAGAGAATTCTAGAGAATCCCACTTCAGACAGTTACTAGCTCTGTGACCCTGGACAAGTCACAACTTCTCTACCTCAGTTTCTTCAGCTATAAAATGGGTTATCATGAAGATAAAATGAGATATTTGTAAAGTGCTTTGCAAACCTTGAATTGCTATATAATTGCTAGTTATCTGTCACACTAATTCCCCTCCTCTTCACTTGGACTGATGCCACCAGGTCCTGATCTCCTCTGGCTTAGATCATGGATTCCCAACTGGCCTCTACCTCGTGTGTTTTTTCTCTAGAGTTCATCCAGCCACCAAAATTATATTCCTAGTGCACATGTCTGAACCCATTATGTCCTGTTTAAAAAAACCTTTAATGGGTCTTCATTGTCTCTAGAATAAAGTGGAGCATCCTCAGTTTGGCATATAAATTCTTCTGCAATCTGGCTCCAATTTGCCTTTAAAACCTTATTTGCCCCCTCTCCAGCAGAGCTAAACTGGACTTGGAGTTTTCCCTTCAATTTTCCTGCTGCTTCTTACCTCCTTGCTTATGTGTAAGCTGTTCCCCATCCCTGCAATGCCATCCTAATTTCTGACTATTAAAGTCCATCTGTTTCTTCAAAGTCTAGTTCAGATGCCACCTCCTGAAAGAAACTCTTCCTAGTTATCTAGCTGAAAGTGGTCTCTTGTTCCTCCAGTTTCTGTAAAGGACCTTGTCTGGTTCTTTGCTTTCTCTCTGGCATCTTTTATGTCAGTTGATGCAGATTTGTGCATGTCTTACACTTTTCCCTCATAACTTTCTGAAGGCAATATTTTGTTTTTCATTTTTATATCTCTCAAGTGCAGTTCTTAAGCTGAGATTCATGGATAAACTTCAGGGGCTCTGTGAATTTGGATGGTGAAAAATTACATTAAAATTTTTACTTTGTTTTCTTTTGTAGTCCTGTGTATTTTATTTTCATGATTCTGAGAAGAAGTCTATGGGCTGCCAAAGGAGTCCAGGACATAAAAAAGAGGTAAGAGTCTCTGGAGCAATGCCTAACACAGAACTTTGAATGTAGTAGATAACCATTGTTTATTGAAATTAATGATGAAGTTGGGTTGGATGACTTCTAAGCTCTATTCCAGTTCTACAGCTGGCTTACAATGACTACAATTTCTTTTTTTAAGTTTTCACAAACCATTCATTTTATACTAGCATTATAAAAGGAATTCAAGCCAAACTTATTCATCTTTAGTCTGAGAATCTCTTTTCTTCCCCTTTTTCAAATAGGGACAACATTGGTCTGTCTCCATTTTCTGGTATGTCTGTCAATCTCTATGATTTTTAAAAGGTTACTGACAGTCAGTAGTTTAACAAACACCTCCACAGATGTGGGATATAATGTCTGGGACAGGCATTTTGAATTCCCTAAGAGCAGCCAATTGCTTTCTTGCCATCTTCTCACTAGCCTTGGCATTTAAATGACCTCTTAACTGTTTTTCTATTTTATTCTTCCTAATCCTTACTTCATCCTCCTTGGTAGAGGAAACAGAAGCAAAATAGGATTTTAGAAACCCCTCCTTCTCTCCATTGACCATTGTCGTGATCCCATCCTTCCCCAGCTGGGGGCTGGGGTCCTATAAATTTTTTCCCCTCCTGTTGCCCCAACATAGATTTTTAAAAGTCTCTTTTATTGTTAGTTTTAGCATCTGTCCTACAGGAGCAAAGAAACATGGTTTGGCACGGAGCTGTAGTAAGAAAATCTGAGGTTTGGACAAGAGTTCATATTTGGTCTGGCAGGATACGGTAGTTGTTATATTCCTCCAACAATATACAATGGGCAATTCTGAGTCATTTCTTGAGGCTCTTGAAGGCAATTACTGTAGAAAGACCACCTGCTTACTCTAGACTTACCACAGATTAAATTTGAAATCCTCTACCTCTAGTGAATTTTCATAGACTCATTAGTCATGAACTTTTTAGTAAGTCAGAATGTTGCTGTTCATCCTTTGTTAAAGGAAATGCCTTATTGAGAAAGCATGGCTTTTGGCTGCTGCCTTATGATCACCATCCAATACTTTAAGGAAACAACTGACTTCTCCCCCCCCTTTTTCAGGAATATCCACCTGCAAACAGCCTTGGCAAAGACTGATGAACAGCTATAGCTAGGAGAAGGCCCTAATAGCACTTACACTCATTCAGCAGTATAGAAACAACAAGCTCGGCACTGAATTAGCAAGATTAATTTGTTAAAATCGGAAGCCACTAGATGGTACCACATGCTGGACAAGCTCTATTCCATCCCCCAAGGCAGAGTGGTCTTTCCATATCCCAGGGTTTCTATCCCTATCTTCCCCAATTTAATTGCCCTGAAATGTCAATTTTCATGTAACTTGTCTTCCTCATGTTTTCCGAAGTTTGACCTGAGGGGAAAAATGCTTGGAGCAGAAAATTTTGACCATAACTGAAGATAGAATCTTTCTCTAGTCATCTTTTAAAATAATGGAATTATATAAATGATTTATTAATATTATGGAAATAAGTAATTACCGGATTCCCAGTTGGGCAAGGTAACTAGATAGAGAGCTGGCCACAGAAATAGAAAGATCTGGATCAGAGTCCCGCCTGCGACACATCCCTGTGTGACTCCAGGACACTCTCTGAGACTGTAAGTTGTACAGGAGGTGCCAGTCTGCCTTGGTTTCCTTCCTGAGATTCCCAACATGAATAAAATCCCAGAAGTGAATCTCTCTCTCTCTCTCTCTCTCTCTCTCTCTCTCTCTCACACACACACACACACACACACACACACACACACAGAGACACTACAGATGGAGTAGCAAAAGTCAAAGTAACGGCCAATAGAGACAATGGTTGCTGAGGTGTGCTCACAGAGGAACACACATAAAGTGCTTTAATTGTGGTTAACGATAATTTAATACTTGCTTCAATATTCAGGTACCTGAGCTTTGCCCCTTCTTCCAAGGCTGATCACAACCTGCTCCAAACCTGAACAGTTGCGCTTTTGTGAATTTCTGGGCTGAAAGAATCTATCACCTGGTGGTCAACTTGTTAGAAATCCACGGATTGCAGAAGTGGAGCTGGAAGGCACATCCAGATCTATCAAGTCCAATCTACTCCCTTTACACTGGAGGAAACTGAGGACCAGTGAAATGAAGTGACTTGTCCAAGGTCACACAAGTAATGAATGTCAGAGATGAGATCGGAACCCAAGGCTTCTAAAGCCACCTAAATTTAGTGAGGCTATTCTTTGAATGACAGATGCGTAGTTCTTGCCATAGGCCCCAAGCCCTTCCAACTTGGAAGGGAAGAGATGCATTTATTAAACACCTACTGTGTGCCGGGCACTATGCTAAGCACTTTACAAATATTATCTCACTTGATCCCCACAACAACTCTAGGAGATAGGTGTTATTATCCCCATTTTACAGATGAGGAAACTGAAGCAAATAGCAGTTCAGTGATCTTACCTAGAGTCACAGACTTAGTAAAGTATCAACTGGGGGGC
>CM053622.1:328206848-328225182 GCA_028646595.1 Phalanger gymnotis | reverse complement strand
AGCACAAGTGCTGTGAACCAAACCTGGACAGGTGGATGCCTTCTTTGTCCTCCTTATTTTTACTCTTTGGCTGTTTCCACAATCCAGCTAGCAGCTTCTGTGGGGGTGAAAGATCCACCCACGGCCAGCACCCAGAAAGCTGCCAGACAGCACAGGTTCTTTTGATCTGCTTAACTAAGGAAAGCAAGGTGAAGGGGTTGGCAAGCTTACTTTAATTCAGCACACAAGTATCATTCACTTAGTTCAGGGGAAAAAGCCAGCACCCTGAACTTCAGAGCAAAATACAAACAAATTACAAACATTGACAGACAGAACCAATACAATTCATAGTTACCAACATCTAGGTTCAGCCCGGGAGCTCAGAACAAGGGCTGGCCCAGAGTCATGCCCCACCACTGCTGTGGCAAAGAGCTCCAAAGAAAAGAAGGCCAACCCCTGGTTTTAATATCTTTAATATCACACATGTGACTCACCCACGTGACCTAAAATCGTCACAAAGAGGCGGACTTAAACCCATGTGGTCTAAGAGCTTCTGCTGTCCCAGACATGTAAACTAGGCCCTCCCTGGTGTTAGCCCCACCTTGGGCCCCACCTTAGTTGCCAATCCACTCCCACATAGGTTTTACACCTAATAGGGGTTTGGGCCTGGGGCTTAGCACTTAGTAAGATTCAATGAAATAGCTGAATTACTCAAAGCAAACAAAAGCCAAACTCTTCAAGGGCATTTGTTGAACTAAGTGCTAAGGAGCCCATTTTGCTTACTAACACAGGCTCAGAAAATTGGCATGGTACTTGTTTCTCTTCTGTATTGCTTGTACTTCTTAGTTTCCAGGGGCATTCAGCAATCCTTACCATACTAGGGAACTCAAACCATGGTGATCATGGAGCCAGGATTCCACACAGAATGCTGCATTTAGTCAACCCCGAAGGGAAACTCTGAGAAGCCAGGGTGCCCAGGCCTTGAGCCCAAGAGGGGCTTTGGACTTGAACTTGGGACTGTGCTATCTAGAAACTGGCCTGAACTAAGGACACTAATTATCATCTATGTGACTTAACCAATGCCAACCTCAGTTTCCTCAGTTGTAAAATAGGGATAGTAATAGCATCTGCCTCCCAGGGATGCTGGGAGGATCAAATGTGATAATAATTGTAAAGTGCCTAGCACAGAGTAAGTGCTATATAAGTGTTAGCTGTCATCCTCTTCGTCATCGTCACCACCATCATCATCATCATCATCACCTTCGCTGTTGATAAATTCCCTTCTCCTCTCTAAAGTATGAGAAGAATTATCCCCCTCTCATGTCTAGCAGAACATATTTGTATATCATCACTAATCTTTGAAGTAAATGTTCCTTTGTAAAAGCTAATCTGACTATTGGTGATGAAACAGGTGCGAGGGACTGCTCCTACACTTGGGAGAACACTATCAGCTGGGGCTGAAGTCATTGGTAGAGAGCCCGGACATCTCCCAAACCCCATTAACGGTACTGGAGAACCTGGGGAATGGCCGAAAGGCAACCTCCTTGGCCTTTAGGTGGTGGGGGCCAGGGCAGACAATGTTAACATGTGTATGAGTGTATGGTGATTGTTGTTTTATAGAAGTGAGGTTACAAAATGGAAACATTGAGCCAAGAAGTCTTGAGTTAGGTTTTTATCTGTCAGAAATGCAGAGTAGATGACAGATTACTTGATTGAGAGTCAAGAAAACCAGGTTCTAGTGGCAGTTAGATGGCACAGTAGATAAGGCACTGGGCCTGGAGCTAGGAGTACTTGAGCTCAAATATGGCCACAGACACTTACTAGCTGTGTGACCTCAGGCAAGTCACTTAACTCCCATTACCTCCCAGCGCAGCATAAAAACAAATAAAAAAACCCTCTAGATTATAGTCCTGGCTCTGCCTCCCTTCATGTTCTGTGACCTTGGGTAAGTCACTCCCCATCTTGGGGCCACAGTGTCTTTACCTGTAAAATGAAATGTTAGATTACATGGTCTTTAAACTCCCTTTTAGACTGATGATTCTATTCCTTTTTGCTATTTTCATGGGACTTAGGATATATTTCAGTAGATTAAAAAAAAGCTATCATGCCTCATTATTTATCTCTTATCTTCTAAATAAGATAGAATTTAAAAAACAAAATTCTTACAGAAAATGACCAACTTTTGTCTTTTGGGAACAATTCTTTTTTTGTGCATTTGGAATGACTTTGTTTCTGATTGATTCCATAAAAACAGGATTTTGCTGTATTTGCTGAGTGATCCCAGGGAGCATAGCTTTGGACTTGGCACCATGAATTAGCCACTACAGAGCAGCCACTATCCTTGACCTCAAGTCACTGGCCGGCTAACAGGAAAGACAAGATCCAGTCAGCACATAGCACTTAGCCCAGAGCTGTGCATGTTTCCAGCCTTATCTCAAAATGTTTTCCTCTGCATACTCTGTGCTTTGACCAAAAGCTGCCCACTCCCTGTGCTGTTTACCATGGCTTGTAGTGCCCTACCTCAGCCTATCTCAAAGTTCCTCAACAGATATTTATTAAATGCTGACTATGTGCCTGGCACTGTGCTAAGCACTGGAGATACAAATACAAACAAAAAGAAAGACAGCTCCTGCCCTCAAGGAGTTTATAGTCTTTGTCGTTGTTGTGTCTGTCCTTCATTTTTGAAGAGGACCATGACATCAGCAAGATGATGACATGACTTGAAATCAATTTGGATTTGAGTGAAGGAGGGCTGTGCAAGGTGACCAGCCTCACTTTTGCCTCTGGAGCCATCTGGATCCAGTGGCCTGATATTCACCAGCATGACTGGAGATACATTGGGAGACTCTGGCCCTTTTAGGTCTTTTTATGTACTCATTTAGAGTGAGGTAATGCCCATTCAGTGAATAGGCCTCTCTAAGAAGTGAGTCAAGGGATGTTCCCTTTAATTGGGAAAAAGAAAAAAAAAATCTAGGTGGGAGGTGAAGACCCTCAGGGTTCAGAGTGAACTGCATTAATGAAAAGCAAAACACAAAAGAGAGTTGAAAAGTGTTGGGGATGGGGCGAGAAGGGAGGGTGCCTGCTCCTGGGCATGGTGGCAAAATATGGATTATAAAGATGGCGGTTCTGGGCCCTTCTCCAAAATGGAGGACTGATCAATGGGAAAATGTCACTTCCATGAGCAGACTGCCTCTGATCCCTCCAGACTCTGTTTACCTTTTCCTCTTCAGACTTCTCACGAGAGGGCAAGTCCTTTCATTGCTCTCCTCAGGTTACTCCTCCTTGAAATTGGGAAAATGACATCGGTAGTACTTAACTCAAAAAGTTGGTATGAAGACCAAATGAGATCATGGGATCATAGATACAGGGCAGGAAGGGACCTCAGAAGCCAGCTTCTCTAGGTAAGGAAACTGAGTCCCAGGGAAGTTTAATGAATTTAATGATTGAGTAAAGAATCTAAGTGTTATTTTAATTTTATTATTAATTATATTACATTATCATAATTATTAATAATTATATTAATTATTATTTATTATCAAAGTTCTGTGATAAGCACTAGGGATACAAATAAAAAAGTAGGATAGCCTCTAATCTCCAGGAGCTCACATTCTAATGGGGAAGATAAAACATACAGGAAGTGACAAGTGCAAGTCAGATGGAAATGTCCCATGGTCCTTAGGGTATAGCAGTAAAGCAGACGACAACATTTCTTCTTTTGTGTCATTTCCACATTTAAAATCACATCCATTTCTGAAGTTGAACCACTTGACAGTGCAAGGACTTTGGCCATATGAATTTTTTTTTCTAATCCTCCTAAAGCATATAGTAAGTATCAGAGGCAAAACCTGGACCCAGGTTTGTTTGGTTTTGTTTTTACTCTGTCACCAAGAACGTATGTTCATCCTTTTTTTTTTTTTGAGGAGTAAGGCGAAACAATTGAGGTTACGTGACCTGCTCAAGGTCACACAGCTAGTAAGTGTGTCAAGTGTCTGAGGTCAAATTTGAACTCAGGTCCTCCTCACTCCAGGGCCAGTGCTCTACCCACTGCACCACCTAGCTGCCCCAGTGAGCATGCTCTAAGGACAAGGCTCCCATGTCCAGTGCCCTTTGCAAACCTTAAAGCACCATATGAATGTCAATTAGTGTTCTTATTCTTAGTGTGTTATATGCCCTGAAACTGGGGAAAAGTATTGGGTTCATTTACATCTCGCATGACTCTCAGTACTTACCCTAGGGCTTTGTATGCAATAGAATGAATAAAAAAGTATTTATTGAGCACTTTGTGCAAAGCACTGGAGATATAAACAAAAAATTAGAGACAATCCATACTCTCAAGGAGTTCCCATTCTAGAAGGGGAGACCACAGATATAGGAAATTTATGTTGCCAAGTCAGAAGGAAAAGAACCATGATCTTTAGGGTGCAGCAACAAAGGAGAAGCATCTTCTTTGATATCATTTCCCCTGATAAAACCATGTCTGTTTCCGGTATTGAACCATTGGATAGTGCCAAGGACTTTGATGTAGAGAACTTTTTTTTCTAGGTTTTTGATCACAGTGACTGCAGAGGTTCTGTAGCATCTCAGAAGCATTTGCCAAGCCTCATCTTTGGAGAGATTACCTCTCTGGATGATGGCTGGGCACATCTCTATTCCAAGGACTTAATCAATATTTATTGAATTGAATTGAATAAATGGATGAATGCCATCAAAATAAATGGGCTTTTCCATAAAATAATTCCAAGAGTGTGTTGGAAAGGAACGTAAGGAGGATAGGCTAGAGCGTGAGCAGAGTTAACTGAGGACCCCTTAGTGAGTACTCCACAGTTTGGGACTTGAGAATTTGACTATAGTGGGGCAGCTGGCTGGACTAGGTCTGGAGTCAGGAAGACTCATCTTCCTGAGCTCAAATCTAACCTCAGACACTTGCTAGCTGTGTGACTTAACCATGTTTGCCTCAGCTTCCTCATCTGTAAAATGAGCTGAAGAAGGAAATGACAAACCACTCCAGTGTCTTTGCCCAGAAAACCCTAAATGAGGTGTTGAAGAGTTGGACATAACTGAAAAATGACTGAACAGCAACAAAAATAATTTCTTGGGTACTGTTAGTTTGTAAAGTGCCTATGAGCAATGTGTGATACTTTATTTTTTATCCACTCAAGCATCTAGCAGTAAGGTAGTTTACACAGTAAGTACCCAATCAATGACTTTTCATGGATTGATCAATGGGGAAGAGGTGGGCAATACTTCTGGCTCATTGCTCCTTCTAAGGGTGGTGTGTTAGATTGACTAGCAGAAAATTGAGATCCTAATTGGAGAGGAAGGACCCCATAGTACATAAAAAGTACTTAAGAAGCCCAAGTAAAGAAGCAGCATATCTACCCACACGGAATTAGAAAAGTACAAATCCCTGCAACTTCCCAACAGATGTTTCTGGACTCCCTTACGCATTCTAAAGTTAGCCATGCCTCAGGGGCAGCATGGATAGACAGTACAAAACCTGTTGAAAGGAGCCATAGCTATGGCTCAGAATCATTGTTGGTTTGTTTTTAAATTTCTTCATTGTTTAATATTTGTAGAGTGTTCACATTATCCTAGGAACTGCTTGGGTGGGCATACAGGAAGACTTGGTTCTTTGGAAGCTAGAATTAGGAGAACTCTGGTATTTTGATGTCTTAAATTAGGAATGCAAACCAGTGTGCCTTTCCTAGTGTGTCATTCCCAGAAGACCTCCAAAATTAATCTGAGACCAGACAATTTATGTTACTGTGAATCAACCATATATTTGTTGTTGTCGTTCAGTTATTTCAGTTGTATCCAACTCTTTGTGGCCATATTTGGGGTTTTCTTAGCAAAGCTACTACAGTGGTTTGCCATTTCCTTCTCTAGCTTATTTTATAGAAGAGGAAACGGAGGCAAACAGGATTAAATGACTTGCCCAGGGTCACACAGCTAGTAAGTATCTGAGGCCAGATTTGAACTCAGAAAGTTGAGTCGTCCTGACTCCAGGCCCTGCACTGTCTCCACTGAGCCACCTAGATGCCCTTTTAGCAGATGCCTTGATAGGTTTTCGGAAGCCCGGGAAGTCTCTCTTCCACCCTGCCCCCATTCAAAACATCCTACATTATCCGACTCCTTTATCCACTAAACTATTCCTGCTGGTGCCTGAAACTGGTTTAATGATGACAAAGCTTTGCATTCTAAAACTAGAATCATGGGATTTTAGAATTAGATTTTCCTTAGAGATCAAAGAGGCCAGTGATCTGTTTAGAAAACTGAGGTATGTAAATGACTTGCCTAAAGTCATAGTGCTAATTAGTAGCACATCTAAGACTTGAGTCCATGTTTCTTAACCCTTCCTCCAATTTCATTTTTCTGAAATGCCAAATTATCTCTCAGAGATAATAATGGTAGTTTACATTTGTGTAGTCTTTTGATGTTTACAAAACTTTCCTCATAGCAACTCTATGAGGTGGCAGCACAAGAGTTATTATACCCATTTTACAGATGAGAAAACGGGAACTCAGAAAGACATTTGCCGATGGTCACACATCTAGTAAGCATCAGAGCTAGGATACACACCACTGTGCTCTGATTGTAAACTACACCTCACAGTTTAGAATGAAAATACCCCTAGGAGAGGGAACTCAAATTAAATGGACATTTAAAAGGTAAATTACTGGCACAAGAATCCTCTTCTTAGAGTAGGTTCTGGGAAGGGGCATGATGAGAGCAAAGCGGGGTGTGTAAAGTTGATGGGGGGTGGTGGTGGTGACAAAGGAAATAGGAGAGAGAGGAAAGAGGAACAACATAGGAGGGAAAGTCAAAGAAAGGGGAGCTTGTGAGTTGAAGACAATCTTTGCCTCCTTTACGACTGCGTCTTGGGGTGGCCCTGGGTGACTTCTTGGTTTGCATAGTCTTTCAGGAGGACTCAGGGAGCATCAATAATCAACAAGCATTTATTAATCACCTTCTACATGCCAGGCTCTGTGTTAAGTATTGGGAATACAAATACAAAAAAAAAACAACCAAAAACCAAGGCATTCCCAGCCCTCAAGGAGCTTGTATTCTCTCGAATAAAATGAGAATAGTGACTTTATGTTCAATCTGTTACAAAAGAACTCATTCTGGAGAGGTCCAAGCCCCAATTTAGGATGACAGTCACTTCAGTTCTAGTCACTATAACCTTCTCCCAACTGAATCTATCCTGTTACTCAGATTCACTTGCATCAGAGCTACTCCTGCTTGTTCCAAAACATCTTCAGTTGCTTGAGAGTCAACCGAAAATTAATCAGCAAGTGGAAAGTTGGAAGAAGATTAATGTCTAAAAGCATAAGTCATTAAAATAAAAGCAGATCTGGACAAGTGGCCGGGGTTTTCCCCCCTCACTGACTTTATGAGCTGATTATTCCAGGACTAAAATCCTGTGGAACAAAGGCTCCTTGGAAGAAATGGGACACTTTGTCCTTGGACCCCACCCCCCTTTGGCTTGCCAGTCACCTTTTAGATGGCTCTTCCATATTTCCCTTTCAAAAACCCCCTTGAAAACCCAGTAATTCAATGAGATGGTATGTTGAAAACTTCCGGACTCATCCCGACCTACATCTCAGGTTTATATTGTTTCACTGAGTCTTTCCACAGAAAGCTCCAGAGGGAAAAGAGCTCTGTTCCTTGTTTTGGACTTCTTTTATTTATTGTTATAAGCCTGGGTGGAGGACTTACTTCCTTGCTTATGGCACGGCCAATGTAGAAATGCAAAATAATGACAATATCGGGATGCACTAGGTGGCACACAGCTCTGTCAGTCAGGTCACAACCTTTGCTTGGCTATTCCTGGTATGTTGGTGAGCAGCTTTTCTTTAGTGAATAAATTTGAACCCAAAGTCCCAGAGTTTGAACACTAGGCCTATAAAACACAGGCTAAAACTGTTCGGTCAAATTTGAATCTCCTTCTCCATAACTTTGGATACTTCTGTTTGATTTCAAAAATTACCTTGCCACAAGGCAGAGCTAAGTAGATGGGAAGAAATTCTATGAACTATGCATTGTACTTGACAGTCATAGTCAGTCACAGCCAGATTGTGGGTTCTAGCCATGTTAATTCCCATATAGTACTCCCTTCTGAAGGTCTATAGGCAAACCCAACCCAGAAGAGTCATTCACTATTTTGAAAAGGGAATGGAATTTTTAGTCTGGCATCTTTGGATGTGATACCGGCTTTTCCTTTGGCTTTGAATAAGTCACTTAGCTATCTAGGGCCTCCATTTTTTCATCTTCAAGAAATAATAATCATAGCATCATAGATTTAGAGCCATAAAGACCTTTGGAGGTCATCTAGTCCAATATCTTCATTTCACATTCAGTTAATTAGCATGGCTTGCTTCCTCATAGGGAGATTGTGGGAATTAATTTTTAAGTTTTATCAATAAAAAGACATTATGACCCCAAAGAAAAGGTTTGTTAAAAATCAGGGTAGTCTAATAGGCAGATATAAATTCAATATGGTAATCGTTCTATTTCAGGGCTACTTGAGTAGACTGAATACTATAGTGGATGCTAAAATACATATGTCTATGGTCTTCGTTTATGCTAATTAACTAAATAACAAATAACATAGTTATATATGTTTCGCATAAGAAAAGAAAGGCTTATCTCATTTGCTGTTTAGATATATTCTCCCTTCTTTTGAAGATATGTAGAAATTGTTCTGACTCTTCATGACTCTTCTCCGCCTTCATTACCACATGTGGGGTTTTCTTGGCAAAGATACTAGATTGGCTTGCTATTTCATTCTCCGGTGGATTAAGGCAAACAGAGGTTAAGTGACTTACCCTGGGTCACACATTTAATGAGCATCTGAGGCCAGATTTGAACTCAGGTCTTCCTGACTTCAAGCCCAGTGATCTATGCAGTGAACCATCTAACTGCCTTAGAAATTATAGCCCTTTGCAAATTTGATTCAAATCAAAATAATAATAATTGATTTTGTTGTAAAACATTGATATTGTGCTTGAAGATTTGCAAGGCACTTTATAAATGCTATCCCATTTTATCTCTAATAAAGACCCTGAAATAGGATTAATACGATTGCTATACTCTAGAGGCTAATTGGCTAATATTATGCTTTAAATGTCATTGGATTAATAATTGGAAGAACTGGGTCAGAATTTTGGCTCTGAACTTTACTACTCAGAAGCAGGTCCTGGGAATCTCCCATGTTGATTTCTCCATCTTGGGTAATTTGGACATTACTCTAAGTCCTGTTACACTCATTACTCCCCTTTATACTCACTGTGGTGGAGCCAACCTAGCCTACTTGACATACCTTGTACATGTGATTCTATCTCTGGTTTCCATGACTTTGAACAGACTGTCTCCCCATGTCTGGAATATAATCCTTCCTCACTTTCATCTCTTGGAATCCCTAGCTTCTTTCAAAGACCCTTTGAACACTCTTCCTTACATCATATTGGCCTTTCTTGATCCCTATGGCTGATAGGATCTTCTCACAAACCTCTCCTTTGAAAAATACCCTTTGTAGAAAGCAGATGGTGCTAGCTAGCAAGTCAGGCTGAACTGACAGTGATTTGGGGGAGGAGAAAATTCTTTCTTTACTGTAAATATAGGGGTTTTTTTTTAAAGCTCTCTCCTCTCTCAGAGGTGTGTCCGTCCTTTCAAATTCAGTCTGTCAATAATGGTGGTTACTGTTCTGAAAATGAAAACAAGCTTACCCTATGTTTCCTTACCTTGAAGCCCTCTCCTTTTATCATCTTATAAATTTTCTCTAGGGGTATTTGATTACTAAATTCATATGCCATGCATATTTAGTCTAAAACCCATCTCTCACTTTGTCCAAATAGCTTCAAGCCCCCAGATCAGCCCCAACTGATCAAAGTTTTATCTCCCTAGGACAGGAGTTCTTGGCATGTTTTTGTGTGTCATGGACCCCTTTGACAGTAATTTGAAGCTATAGACCCCTTCTCAGAATCATGTTTTTTTAAATAAAGTAAAGTACATAGGACAAAAGAAACCAATTAGTTGAAATGGAACTCTCAAAATAATTTTTTAAAAAGCAATTCATGGACCTCAGGTTAAGAACACCTGCACCAAAAATAATGAACACTCTCTTCCTATCCTCTCTGTATTGGTAAGTCTTAAATAAAAATACACATCACATATAGCTTAACATTTTTTGTTGGCCTATGGTTTTATAGCAAGTAAATCCTAAATGGCAACAACAGATCAAGAACAGAATCTAGCACATCCAGCCAAATGTGAGAAGGAAAAGGTGCTTTGTTAGGAAGAAGAGATCCCTTCATTGGTCTGTCTCTTAGACCAGCTCTCAATGCCCCCAGAGCAAAGGATCTTAGGCCTTATCACTTCCACATCTACTGGACTGCACAGGAGCAGTCCAGATTTTCTGATAGCTTCTCTCCCAGTGTATTTCCCAGCTCTCCAGTGTCCTTCTCCTGTTTGCCCAACTCTTGAATCTCCTTTTCCCATAACTCCTTTAAAAAAAAAGGATTCAGGGGCAAGATTAGCAGTGGAGGTCAATCTCTCTTCCAGTCTCTCTTTCTCATAGGCAGGTTTCATTTATACTTTGTATACATTTTGCTTCTACTTATATGAGCATTTTTTCCCTACAATGGAGTACATGCTCTCTGAAGACAGGACTGTTTCATTTTTTTTTTGTATCTGTATTGGCAAGCACCCTAGCACACCCAGGGTGGCCCGCCAGCACAGGTTATTTGATCTGTGTTCCTAAAGGAAAGACAACTCAAAAGGGGTTAACAATCCTACTTTAATTAGACAATATCATTCATTAGTTCAGGGGAAAGGTCAGCACCCTGAATGTGGAGAAAATACAAGCAGAGAAATTAGCACAAAGATCCAATAGACAGGGCTCCAACTGTCTAGTAATCTTGATACACACTTTAACATTTACACCCATCACCAGACCAGGGGAGCACCAACATCTGAGTAGTGGGGGCTACTCAGAGAACTGTCCAAGAAATCAAAAGGTCCTTTTCATGAGTAAGCAAAATCTCACTTCAGAATGCATATACACTTTCAGCTAATAGGCTCAGAATCAGAAGACATCACAACTCTCATGACTCAGTGCCTAATTAGCTTAGTACCAAAAGGTGTGAAAGTCTTCCTACAAGCAAGCCTCCCCTAAGCAAGCTCCTCCTTAGGTAAGTCCCTCCCTCAGTGGGCTCTGTGTGACTCAGGATGTGTCACAGCTGTGAGCTGGGCCAGAGCTCAAAGCAGCAAGACATCCGTGATTGAAATACCTGTGTACCTTTAGACCTGGGAACAGGGCCCCTGCTCCAAGGGAAAAGTGGGGCATGTGGTCACATAGGCCTATTAGTGGATGAGGAAGATCTTATATTCCATTAATGCTACAGTAGTATCACAAGCACCTAACACAATGCCTGGCATACAGTAGAGTTTTAAAAAAAATGTTTGTTAATTAATTGATCTCCAAGATCTCGTTTAGCTCTAAGTCCTATGATCCTCTTCTGTGCAGGGAGAAGGTACTACATGTACATGGTACATGAATCTAAATCTGTTCCATATGAAAATGGTGTTCTAATGAGTTCTAAGCTCCCGTCTGTTGCCTTAAACTATCTCCTCTTATAGTAAAACAGTCTGCTGAATACTGTAAGGGTACTTTTTGAAAAATAACAACAACAAGCTTTGCATTTGGGGAATGATTTTCAACTTGCTGATATTGACTGAAAAATGACTCCCCATCTTTCCATTGGGATTATAGATCAGCTTTTGATAGTAACGAAATCTGGGTTGCCTTTCGCTCTCCCTCTTCCCACAAAACTCACTAAATCCTGTGCATTTTTCCTTCATATAGGTTCTTTCTTTCTGGATGAAGTGGAATACAGTGGAAAGGGCACTTAATAAGAAGTCAAGGATTATAGTTCCAGCCTCGGAATAGTCAATAAACCTCCTTGTGTCTCAGTTTCCCTACGTGTAAAATGTAACATTATTACTGGCTCTGTTCATAGGATCCTTGTGAGCATACCAGGAGATGGTAGGCATGAAAGTGCCTTGAAAAGCACAAAACAATTTTTAAACTAATAAGGCATTATGATGTCCCTCCTAGTCCCTGAAAGCTTTTTAGATACCGTCGGTAGGCACTGAAAGGTCCTGGACATCAGGGACCTTGGTTTATATATCTCCACATCTCTCCTGGTGCCTACTCAGTGCTTCACACATAGTAAACATTCAATAAATGAATTGAGCTGAACTGCACTGAATAAGAGAACACTGAGGTGGGAGAGGTAGAGGTAGGATGTTTGCTGTCTTCTGTTATTTGATATTCTATCAAGAGAAATAGGGATTAGAGGCGTTCTGCTTGGCCCCAGGAGATAGAACTAGGAAGGGCATACAGGCTCCATTCAGGGAACCACTTCCTAACAAAAGTAGAATGGATAGCCTTGGGAGATAGGGGCTTCCTCCTCACTGGACATCTCCAAACTGAGACTGGATGACCCTTTATTGCAGAGTATATTGTAGGGTATATTACAGAGGGGTTTTCTAGTTCAGGTGGGGATTGGCCTAGATGGCCTCTGAGGTCCTGGCCACCACTGAGATTCTATCATTCTATGAGTATAAGCTTCTGGTTGTGCCATTTTTCTACTATTGCAATTTATTTGCCTTAACTATGGCTTGTTTTCTACTTCATAACACCTGGGACAGTGATCTGCATATCTAAGTAAACGCTTCTCATGTTTATGTAGCTCCCTGGTTCTTATGTCATGGGAGTGGATAGATATATAATGTTGAATTTACAGTTTATATGGGGTTTAGCTACCTAAGTGTGGGGCTTCGTATCTCTGATAACATAGGGGCAGCTAGGTGGTGCAGTGGATAGAATGCAGGCTCTGGAGAGAGGAAGGCCTGAGTTCAAATCTGGCCTCATATACTTATTAGCCGTGTGACTCTGGGAAAGTCACTTAGCCGCTATGTGCCTCAGTTTCCTAATCTTCAAAATGGGGATAATAATAGCACCTCCTCTTAGAGTTGTTGTGAGAATGAAATGAAAATTATAAATCACTTAGTGAAGTGCCTGGCAAACAGTAAATGCCACATGAATGTTAACTATTATTATCATTAATCTTGACCATGGTTTCCTATTATAATAATTATAAGGACTTAGAGTTGGAAGAGATCTTAGAGATCGTTTGATCCAGCCCCTTCAATTATAAGCACTCCGAGGCTTGCAAAATGTTTTGCTCACAGTTCCCAGGTGATTTACTTGGGGGCCTTTATTAATACCCTCACTTTACTATAAGGAAGGTGAAGGTCAACAAGGTGACAGAACTTCCCCGTGACCAATAAGTGTTAGTGAACCTGGGTCAAATGATGAAATTGGGTCACGTCCAGAGCTGCACCGCAATCAGAAGAGCCTTGACTTGGAAGTCCGGTGACCCGGGTTTGAATCCTGAATTCTGCTAGCTTGGTCGGGTCGCTTCACCACCATGACCCCTGGTTCCCTCATGTGTAAAATGAGAGTGTTGAATGAGATATTCATCTGAGGAACAGAAAGGAGGAGTCTGTGGATGGATTTCAGGGATCCATAAAAATAATTACCTCTCTATTTTCATTATAATTGGCTCCCTTGGTAATCCTATGTCTTTGTTATTGTTGTTATTTGGTTGTTTTGCAGTCATGCCTGACTCTTTGTGACCCCATTTGGGGTTTTCTTGGCAAAGATACTGGAGCAGTTTGCCATTTTCTTCTCCCGCTCATTTTACAGATGAGGAAACTGAGGCAAACAGGGTGAAGTGACTCTCCCAGGGTCACACAGCTAGTAAATGTCTGAGGCTGGATTTATACTCATGAAGATGAGTCTTCCAGACTCCAGGCTGAGCTCTCTATCCACTGCACCAACTAAACACAATTCCTTAGGCTTTATCGGATTGCCACAGGTGTCTATCACACACACACACACACACACACACACACACACACAAGGGTTAAGAGCCCTGGACTGGTTGATCTCCAGCTCTAAATCTACAGCCCCATGATTCTGTTCAGCACTCTAATGGCAATATAAAAAGGAAAGCTTTGTGTTACTTTTGAAGAAGAAAAAAATATTGGTCCTGTAGCCTCCATGACCCAAATCTTCTTGAAGGTCAGAGGAAATGGAGAAGAGGGAGGCAGCGACTTAGAACAGTTGTGGGATTCTTTTTCCTTTTGGAGTTTCACGGGAGATGTGCAGGAAGTGCTGAAGAGCAGGAAACAAACGAGCCGGTGGAGAAGGGGCCACCTTCCAGGCTGCTGGATGTATGGAGTTTACTCCCACACTGAGAAAGAAGCTGGCAGCTTCTGCAGCTTCCAGCCTTCCTAAGGAAGGTTTCATGTTTATCTTTGCAAGGACAATTAAGTGGCAGGAATGTGTAATAAAGGGCTGGGCTGCCAAAACAAATAGCATTCTCAAAATGTAATGTAGAAATGGCCATTGTTGCTGTTGCTTCTGCAGACTTCAGAAACCACTCTTTAATGACTTAATCCCATTTCTCTGCAGACAGGCCTATCCTATAGCAGAAAAGAGACCATGTGGTCAGATGGTTAGAGAGAAAGGCTGGAAACCAGAATAAACCTAACTTTTTATAACATAGCTGAGCAGCTGACTCACTCTGTAACCTGGGGTAAATCACTTAACCTCTGGGGGCTCTTGTCAAGCCAGCTGGAAAACTTGGTAAGATGTAGGATTGGACTGAAGAGTATGTGTCAGATAGCTGGGCTGCTTTTCCATAGGGCAGAAGGTGCAAGGGGAAGGGTCTGATGGGCAACCCAAAGCATTCTGTAGACCTTTTATAAAGGAGAGTCTTGAAAAACAACAGATTGGCTGGAATTTCTAAATGGAGAAAGAATCTTCTTTATTGTAATTTTGGATGAATGTTTCTCTGCTGCATTACCGGGCAGACCTCCTGAGTTGGAGATCTGACAAGCGGTCTCATTTTCCTTTAAACCAGGGAGCTTGGTTTGGCCCAAGAGCCTTTTCTCAACATTGTGTTGGGACTACACTTATCGTATCATTCCCTATGTGGATATAGGGAGAGGAGGGAGGCAAGGAAGGGATGGAGGAAAGGAAGGGAGGAAGGAAGGAAGGAAGGAAGGAAGGAAGGAAGGAAGGAAGGAAGGAAGGAAGGAAGGAAGGAAGGAAGGAAGGAAGGAAGGAAGAAGGAAGGAAGGAAGGAAGGAAGGAAGGAAGGAAGGAAGAAGGAAGGAAGGAAGGAAAGAAGGAAGGAAGGAAGGAAGGAAGGAAGGAAGGAAGGAAGGAAGGAAGGAAGGAAGGAAGGAAGGAAGGAAGGAAGGAAGGAGAGAGAGATGGAGGGAGGGAGCTGCGTTGCCCAGCAGGAACTGGCCACTTGGGTGCCCAGTTGGGCAGCTACTACTACTCACAGATCATGTTTGTCCTTTGTTCTTGAAGAGGACCACAATATCAGAAAAGTGATACTCTTCCCAAAGGAATATGAATTTTGATCTTTGATTGCTGAAACTTCACAAGATATCTTGGAGTTTATGAGCTAGATTTCTTTTTTAAGGACTATGCCTTAAACCCAATTCACTCTGGATCTCATTGAGTGGCCAACAATAGGTCCCAGTCCAAGCCTCACTTGATCATTGTTTAGGCTCTGATGGCTCAGATGAGTGTAAATAGCAGCTGTTTCTGTTTTGGCCAGAAACCCTATGGGCCTTCACCTCCCAGATTGATTTTGGGTTTTTGTTTTTTGAGTTTTGGGTTTTTTTTTGACAAGGTAAAAGAGGCCATTTTTTTGCCTCATTTCTTACCTAGCCTTAATCATTGAATGGGCTTTGCCTTAGTCAAACTGAGACTTGGGAAAGACCTTAGCTTAAAAAGGCCAAGATCTCCCACTGCATCCAGGGCCATCTCCAGTTGTCCTGATCTATATCTTGCCCCTGGACCCAGATGATTCTGGAAGACAGAATGAAGCTGGTAACTTTGCACAGCCCTCCCTCACTTAAATCCAATTCATTTGTAAGTCACGATATCACCTTCCTGATGTCATGGTCTTCTTCGAGAAAGAAGGACAAACAACAAACGAATGAACACTTATAGTACTTCTAAGGTGTTGGCTATGGGGTCCCTCCAGAGAGTCACCAAGGTCTGTAAAGATGTCATCACTATAGGATTTAGAGCAGGAAGAAGCTTTCAGAATCACCTATGTTCTTGACCTTTTTAGTATTGTGGATGCCTCCAGCAGTCTGGCGAAGCCTCTGAACCACTTTTCAGAATCCTGTTTCTAAATGCTCAAAATGAAATATTTAGTATTATAAAGGAAGCCAATCATATTGCAATGTAGTTATCAAAATATAAAAAAGAAACCTAACAAGTTTACAGAACCCAGGGCAAGGACCTCTGATCTCATCCAACTTCCTCATGTTACAGATGAGGAAACAGAGATCCTAAGAGCTGAAACAATTTGCTCAAGGTTACATGGGCAGAAAGCTGCAGGACCAAGATTCCCAACCAGCTCCTATTTTTATTTGTTTAAGAAGAAAAAAGCCCAATAGTTTTTCTAACTCAAAATACATTGCTCTCCACACTGTGCTTCCCCAGCTCCAACCCCCAACGTGAGAGGAAAAATAATTTACTTCCTTTCCTCCCCTCGCTTCTCTTTTACTCCATACTTCAAAAAATTAACTGCGTTCTCCCCTATTCTTTCTTCCTTTGCTCAAGACCCTGTCAAAGAGTCCCCCTTTTTCCCAATGCTAAGCACCCCTGTACTGGTGCAGTTTTGGAGCTTGCCCCTTCCCTCCTTCCTCCTCTTCTTTTCAATTTCTCCTGTTTGCTAGCTCCTATTCTATTACTTAACAATGTTCCCAGCTTTCCTTCATCCTTAGAAACAAACCCAGACAGCCCCACAGGCTACAAGAGGGAAGATTTTCAAGGAAGTCTACCCAGGGTGATATAAACACAGTGGTTTGATTACAACTAGCGTGGTTGAAGGTAGAATTCAGGGAATTTAAATTTTTAAGGTGACATTTTTATTAGTTTTATTATTATTTTTAACATTTGATTTGATTGTGATCTTAATAAATAAAACAAGTATTTCTATAACATAGTAGAATAGAAAAAAAATGATTGCGTATGAAATGGCAAATTTATTAAGTACAACTTTGGTTTTGTGTTTACATCCCCAACATTTAACCTAGTGTTTCACTCATTTGTTTTTGTTGTGGTATTCAGGAGAGTCTGACTCTTCCTGACCCTATTTGGGTTTTTTTTTTTGGCATAGATATTGGAGGGATTTGCCATTTCCTTCTCCAGCTCATTTTTACAGGTGAGGAAACTGAGGCAACCAAGGTTAAGTGACTTGTCCATGGTCACACGGTTAGTAATTGTCTGAGGCCAGATTTGAACTCAGGAAGATGTCTTCCTGACTTCAGGCTCTCCCTCCCCATTCACCAAGCCACCTAGCTGGCTTCTTATAGTCATGATTAATGCATAGTGACTGCTTAATAAATGCTTTTTCTTTCATTCCTTTGTTCATTCATAGAATGGAAGTTTTCTGTTACAGGGAGAGATCTGGCAATGGTATGGTTCTGGTTTTCAGAAGTAAGAATTCTGGTGCTTGTATGGAGGGTCAATGTGGACAATATGCAATATAGGCTACTATGCAAGGGATGGTCTGCAGTCTGCAAAAATCATATATTATGATTAGGTTGATTCCTTTAGTCCCCAGATGCATTGTTGATATAAGTTTGCTATTGTTGTTGCTTTTAAATGCCTTTTTTCATGTCCCCCATCCTTTTTTTAAAATTATTTAATATATTTAGTTTTCAGCGTTGATTTTCACAGGAGTTTGAATTACAAATTTTCTCCCCCCCACTCCAAGATGGCGTATATTCTGGTTGTCCTCTTCCCCAGTCAGCCCTCCCTTCTGTGACCCCACTCCCCTCCCATCCCCCTTTTCCTTTCTTTCTTGTAGGGCAAGATAAATTTCTATGCCCCCTTGCCTGTCTATCTTATTTTTTAGTTGCAGGCAAAAACTTTTTTGTTTTTGTTTTTGAACATCTATTTTTTAAAACTTTAAGTTCCAAATTCTCTCCCCTCTTCCCTTCCCACCCACCCTCCCTAAGAAGTCCAGCAATTCAACATGGGCCACATGTGTATCATTATGTATAACCCTTCCACAACACTCATGTTGTGAAAGACTAACTATATTTTGCTTCTTCCTAACCTATCCCCCTTAATTGAATTTTCTCCCTTGACCCTGTCCTTTTGGAAAGTGTTTGTTTTTGATTACCTCCACCCCCATCTGCCCTCCCTTCTATCATCCCCCTTTTTTTTTTATCTTCTTCCTCC
>CM053622.1:328154534-328206348 GCA_028646595.1 Phalanger gymnotis | reverse complement strand
TGTTCCAAGCCTGGGGGGATGCGCCAGCTCTGCAACACCAGCACTCCTCCTTCCCCAAGAACCCCCAACCTAGACTGGACTTAGATCTTCAGCAGACTCTTCACTCCTACTCTGATCCACCACTTAATTCCTCCCACCAGGTGGGCCTGGGGCCAGAAGCAACTGCAGCTGTAGTTTTGTAGTTGCCGCACCTCCGCTGCCCCCAGGGTGGTGGCTGAACTGCAAACTCTATCTCAGTCCCCAGTAGCTTCTCCTACTAACCTGCACTGTTGTCCTTGGTGTTTGTGGGTTGAGAAGTCTGGTAACTGCCACAGCTCACTGATTCAGGGTGCTAGGGCATGCTTCGCCCAGCTCCCGGTCTGGTGGGTCCACGCCACCCAAGCTGGGGTCTGTTCCGCTCAGCTCCATTCCCCTCCGCTCCCAGCTCCGTGCGGGATAGACCTTACTCAGAGACCATCCAGGCTGTCCTGGGCTAGAGCCCTGCTTCCCCATGCTATTTTGTGGGTTCTGCAGTTCTAGAATTGGTTCAGAGCCATTTTTATAGGTTTTTGGAGGGATTTGGCAGGGAGCTCACACTAGTTCCTGCTTTCCAGCCGCCATCTTGGCTCCTCCCTCATGTCCCCCACCCTTGATGAGGACAAAGAATTCTTGATTAAATGAACAAAATTTGGTTGGAAGAAGTAGCAACATAGGCTCAGTCTCCTGCTGTAGATTTTCCACCAGCTGCTCTGCTTGGTTTCTGTTCCATGCACATCATGTACCTGTGCCAAACATCATGACCCCAAGAGCTGGGTACCCTCTGGCATTCCTTCCTCTCCTCCCCAATGTTTCAGTTTCCATTTGTGTATTGTCTTCCGCCATTGATTTGTAAGCTCTTTGAGGAAAAGGATTGTCTTTCCTTTTCTTATTTGTATTTCCGGGGTTTAGCACAGTGCCTAGCACATAGTAAGTGCTTAATAAATGTATATTGACAATTGATCCAAATATATAGTCTGTCCATGAATATAGACTGTAGCTCTTAAATGTGATGTCTTTAAAGAAACACATCTATCTACTTACTTATCTTCTATCTACGTACATACACTGACAAACTGGGGTAAGGACTGGACCTGTGAGTTCATTAGTAAGACGGAAGGAACTCCTGGTAAGGAAACTCCCTCTACCAGTGTAGGCTGGCACCTTCTATCTGCAACTTAGAGTTTTAGCTGCCTAGAGCGCTGAGATGTCAGATGAGTTGCCCAAGGTCATACAGTCAGTATGTATCAGGATTTGAACCCATGCTACTTCACACACTGACAAATATTTATACGAAATCATCCTATTTTAGAAGTACTAAACTGGACCTGTAACTCAATCCTGGTCTACTGGCTGCTTGTTCAGTCCATTTGGTACCTGATCACGTTGTAAACAAGTCCTGCCTTATAAAAGTAGGTCTCTGCCCCCTCCCCATCCTCAGTTGGATTAACAGAAGGCCCCTAAGATTGTGTTTTGCCTCTGGTAACTAGGTGAATCAGTAGATATACTGTGATATATAAGAAGATAAAGCCTTATAGTACATAAAAGGAGACCTGATATTGTGAAACAATATATGATATATTGTGAATATATTGTGATATATTGTGAAACAATAAATGAAGAATTCAGGGAATTCTGCTCATCTTAAGCAGCTGTTTAGAATTTTGGATGAAGAAGAGACTGATGAAAACGTCTGTATCACATATGGACTTGCTGTTTCATGTTTCTGCATTGTCTCTGGCTTCGAATTTGTTCCAGTGAAAGAGGTAGTAGGATTGTACAGCTCATAGCCAGGATTACAGCTTTGACCGAGTGCAGATCAGGGGAAGTAGGACAATCAAGTAGCCAAAGTCTTTTATCTGGAGACCATGGACTATCATTCTCCAAGCAGTCAGCTGGTCAGGTCAGAAGAAAGTGCTACAAGGGATGTTAGGGAATCTCTTTACACTAAGTAGGTGGGAGGAATTGGCAGACTCAGATGAAGACTCCTGTCCAGAACTAAGAAAAGCCAAAGAATTCTTTCTTCTTTACTTCCTACCTTCCCTCCCTTGCTTCCTCCCTCCTTCCTTCCTTCCTTCCTTCCTTCCTTCCTTCCTTCCTTCCTTCCTTCCTTCCTTCCTTCCTTCTTTCCTTCCTCCCTCCCTCCTTTCTTTCTTTCTTTCTTTCTTTCTTTCTTTCTTTCTTTCTTTCTTTCTTTCTTTCTTTCTTTCTTTCTTTCTTTCTTTCTTTCTTTCTCTTCCTTCCTTCCTTCCTTCCTTCCTTCCTTCCTTCCTTCCTTCCTTCCTTCCTTCCTTCCTTCCTTCCTTCTTTCCTTCCTTCTTTCCTTCCTTCCTTCTAATCAAAGCTCAGTTGTTGTTGTTTGGCCGCTTCTGAGTGAGGAAGAAGCAGAGCAGACTAGGAGGCTGCTGAGACTACACTCTAGGGATTTCTTCTGTCTTTGTGTTAAGGCACCCATTCACACAAAGAATTGAGCTCTGGCTTTATTTCTCACCCTATGTGAACCAGGTAATTGAAAAGAAGTTGAGGAAAGGAAATTCTAGCTGTGGTTTTAATATGTGATGTCCTTTTTTTTTCTATTAAGGAATAATTATGCTAATTTGTAAGTGAAAGACTACAAACTTTTGACCAATAAAAAAAATGCCAGTGGGCTATTGGGAAGAGATGTTAGCAGTTTATTCTTCATCTTTTAGAGAGGGAAACCAAGATCCAGAATGGTAGTTATTTGTCCAAGCATACATAGCAAGTTAGGAGTACAACCAGAACTAGATTTCAGGTCTCCTTTTATGTACTATAAGGCCTTTCTTTTCTGTTGAACAAATATTTATTTTTATTTTTAAAATAAATTTTAAAAAACTATCAAGCATTTATTTTGTTTTCTTCTTTTTGTTTCACCGTGCTTATCAGGATCTGACAGGTAGGTGGCACAGTGAACAGAGTGCCAGGCCTGGATTCAGGAAGACTCTTCTTCCTGAATTCAAATCAGACATTGACTAGCTATATGACCCCAGATAAGTCACTTAACCCTCCTTGCCTCAGTTTCATCATCTGTAAAATGAGCTGGAAAAGGCAATTGAAAACCATTCTGGTATCTCTGCCAAGAAGACCCCAAATAAGGTCACAAAGAGCTGGACATGACTGAAACAACTAAATAATGACACTTACTAGGAAGGAAAGAGAAGAAGGAAAAAAGGGAGAGAAGTATGAAGGGAGGGAAGGGAAAGGAGAAAAGGAAGAAAGGAATAGAAGTAAGTGAGGAAAAAGGAAAGAAAGGAGGGAAGGAAGGAAGGAGGGAAGGAAGGAGTGAAGGAAGGAAGGAATGGAATGGAAGGAGGAAAGAATGAAGGAAGCAAGAAAGGATAGAATGAAGTGAGGAAAGAAGGAAGCAAATGAGGAAAGAAAAGAGGGAAGGAGGAAGGGAGAAAGGAAAGAAGGAAGAAAGAAAGGAAGATTAGAAGGAAGGAAGAGAGGTAAGGATGAAAGAATGGAAGGAGGAAGTAAGGGAGGAAAAGGAAAAGAGGGAAGGAAAAATCAAAGGAGGGGAGGAAATGATGGAGGAAGGAAGGAAGAATGGATGGAGGGAAAGAGAAAGGAAGGAAGGAAAGAAGGAAAGATCTTCATATATAAACATAGTTAAATAAATTCCTACATTGGCCATTTCCAAAAATGCATTTCATAGTTTGCATATTAGTCCATCATCTGCTTGTCATGAGGTAGACAGTCCTCTAGAATCACTACTGATAATTAAATTGATCAGAGTCCTTAATTCTTTTAGAATTATTTGTTTTCATAATGTGCGAACACATCCCTCTCGATGCTCTCACTAGTGTGGTTCAGGATGCACTTGTTATGAAATGACTCAAGATTTTGGTCACATGGTTCCACATGGAGACAAAAGCTCAGTTTTCTATTTCTGTAAATGTAGAATGCATATTCTTCAGTGTCATTAAACTCTGGCTTGTTAGAATGAACTTAGTGAAAACAGAACTTAACTTGAAGTCAAGAAGCCTTGGGTTTGAGTCCCAGCTCAGCCACACAAGGTGAATGGTCTTGGTCAAATTCCTTCACTTTTCTGGGTTTCAGTTTACTCGCCTGTAAAATATGGGGTTTGACTATATGACCTCTAAAGTCCCTTACAGTTCCAATAGTCCATGAGCATAAGGAAGAGTCTGTAATCTGTAATCACTGTGTGCTCTGGTTCAGAATTGCCCTATGACTCCACTTACCTGTAACTCTGTGACACACCTTCTTGGCTGCACACACCCTGATATGTGTCATTTTCTTTGTAGAGATTTGTATTCCCAACACGGAGCACCATACCTGGCACAAAGTAACTGCTATCAATGCTTTTTCATTCATTTGTCGATGAATAAATGACATTTACATAACATAATGCCTTTCATATTTGATTCTCATTACCACTTGTGAGGTAAGTACTGGCCATATTATTATCATCCCCATTTCAGAGATGAGGAAATTGAGGCTCAAAGAGTGATCTGTCCATGGTCCCATGTTGTTGAGTCTTTTCAGCCATGTCCAACTCTTCATGATCCCATTTGGCAATGATACTGGGGCAGTTTGCCATTTCCTTCTCCAGCTCATTTTACAGATGAGGAAACCAAGGCAAACAGGGTTAAGTGACTTACCCAGGGTCACACAGCTAGTCAGTGTCTGAGGCTGGGTTTGAACTCATAAGGATGAGTCATCCTGATTCTAAGCCCAGTGCTCTATCTCCTGTACCACCCCACTGGTCCCATAGCCATTGTATAATGATAGAGAGGCAGAACCCAGGCATCCTTTGTGCCTAGGCCAGTGCTGTCTCCTAGACCATGCTGCTTCCTTGTGGAAATGGTCCTGAAGTTATCACAAATAAATTTTAGTCATTAAATTATTTAGTCAATAAATTATCACAAATAAATTTTAGTCATTAAAAATGAGAAGTATAGTCAAGAAAAGTTCAGACTGAAAGGTTGCTTCAGGTCAGACTCAGGTCTCCTAGGATTACTGCACTTTGGTGGGGAAAAAGAAGAAGACAAGCATTTATTAAGCACCTACTAAATGCCAGGTACTGTGCTAAGTTCTTTATTATCTGCTTTGATCTTCATAACATCCCTGGCAGGTAGATATTATTATTATGTCCATTTTTACAGTTGAGGAAACCGAGGCAAACAGAGGCCAGGATAACACAACTAGTAAGTGTCTGAGGCAGGATTTGCATTCAGGTCTTCCTGACTCCAGGCCCAGCACTCTATCTGCTATGCCAATTAGCTCCTTGAGGGCAGGAGCTATATCAATTTTATCTTTGTATCCTTAGCACCTGGTGCAGTTCCTGGCATGTAGTAGGCACATAATAAAAGCTTATTTTTTGACTAACTGATTATGTCACGGATCTGGTTGGGTTATGATAGTCTTTATGGTCCTGTCAGTTCTGGAGTTGCCAAACTCAATTTTATCATTTCACCTAGCGGTGATGAGGCTCTGGAGATTTGATTCACACTAAAACGATACTCACAGAAAATGGATTTAATAGCCATAATTCCAATTTATTAATTTACAATGAGAACTATAACTGCCAAATGGACCAGATATTCACTTTGGCTAGCCCGTACATTCTCCACTCCTTAGGGAAACCCACTTAAGGAACTAAATGAAAATCAAAAGTTTACATGTTAAGTATGGAAACAGGGAAAAGGCTGTCAAATGGTCATAAGAAATACTTTCTTCTAGCTTCGACAGCCTACTGAGCTGCTCTTCTCTATTGTTTCATTGACCAGATATCCATGTTGTCTGGCTGGTGCTGGGGAAACTGAGGCAGAATTTTATCGTCAAGCTCTCCATTTTTTCAGTCTCGTGCCTTTATCGTTACAGAATCACAGAATCTCTGAGTTGGATGGACCTCGGCAGTCATCTGATCCAAATGGTATCGAATAGAGGAATCCTTGGGCAGCATCTCTGACCAATGGTATTCTGTGATGGACCTGACTTAGGCCAGTCTCCTGATAGTTTATCCTCAGTATCAGAATGAAATGAGACACTTGTTGGTCATTCAACGTTAACAAAAAGAACTCTGCTTAGCTATGGCAGAAGGATACTCCACAAAAATATGCACTGAGGACACCCCGAGTAGATTCCAGTGAGCAAAGCTCCCTTGACTGGGTTGCCCATCATAGTCTGCCAGCCAGGAACCTAGAAACTCAAATAACATTTACCCAGTGGTGCACTGGTAAATGTTTAACAACTAGCTCTCTGAAAATTAAAAAAAACCCCACATACGTTTAAGTTTAATTTGCTTTTTCCATGACTTTATTAAGTTGTTACAACCAACAAAACAATGAACTAAGCCCTGATTTGTAGCTTCTGCTGATTTCTGAGGGATAAAGGCTCATGCCGGAAATTTAACAACTGGCTCTTCCAAACTGGCTGCAGCACATCCTTGCCCCTGCAGACTTCCAAGGCTTCATAAATTCTCTGATACTCTCCATTGTATTTGACCAGGTGAGAGAGCACTCAGAATTTCTTGTCCTGTTTTCTCTTTAGGAGAACAAGAAATGATGCCTGAGCCTTTAGTCTCTTACCAAGTCTAGTGATGGTTTCAATGGCTTTTAAGGACAAACAAGCCTGACTTCCATTAAAGCAGGGGTCTGGATACTGCTTCTACCACAAAGGGTTTTCCATTCTTTGCTTACAGATATAAAGGCAGGGGAAACCAACTTGTTATACTGCCCTTTTTCATTTAAATAGCTGCAACCACTTTGGATTTTTTTTTTCTGTGGTGGAGGGGCAGAAAAGTTCTCATGGTCGTATTATCAGAAGTTCCAACAGAGTGGGGTATGAACCCACTAATCTGGGAATGTACCCCTGTCAGTAAAGTGTCATTGCCCAAGGTGCTGACAGCTGTTCAGTCTTGTAACGAAATTCCCAACCTTGGCTTTTTACTAGCACTAACCAAATAAGCTAACTGATAACTTCCAGCAACACCTAAATGGTGGTCATCCTTTCTTTATGTTTCTGAGAAGATGCCCTGGGAAAAGGGCATTCTACTTTTGTTATATCAGTAGACAAACTGGAGAACATCCAAACAAAAGCAATAAAGATGATTAAAGGCATAGAAGGAGTGATATATGAAGAAAGATTAAAGGAGTTAATATATATTATATAATCTGCCTGTGTGACAGTAAAGGGCAGTTCTAGTAACAGAGTCTGGGCGTTCAATTTGTCTTTGGGGAAACCAGAAGCATCAGCGGGTAATTGAACTCAAGACCTGGCAGAAGGATGCAGCTTGGAAACTCTTGACGTGAGACTAAGTCCAGTCTTGAAGATGCTTCTCCTGAAAGGAACCTGGAACCTCAAATGCCCTCCACAGACCTTCAGGAGCTTACTGACCTCCAATACTCTCCAGGGGATCTTTGCTTTCTCCATCCAAGGGGATAGACCTGGGAAGGGAGATCTCACCATCCAGGAATATGACAGGTCGAGGACTACGCATTGCATGGGGAAGGGGGTCAGGCTGTGCTGAGCCCTGTAATTTGTCAATTGCACCATTTTTAGCAGTGAGGATTGCATTGTCAGTAAGTTACCAAGCATTTATTTAGTGCTTACTATGTACCAGGCACTGTGCTAAGTACTGGAGATAATCAAAGACCAAAATATGGTCCCTGCTCTCACGGAGCTCATATTCTAATAGAGGAGACTGCATGTAAATAACTATGTACATAGATACAAAGTAAACGGAAAGTATTCTCAGAAGGAAGGTAGTAATCGGGTGGGTGAATGGGAACTGAGGATATGAAACACCATTTACGAATCACCCCAAATCCCACTGTGAGGGGGAACAATTCAGACCCCAGGATCCTGGATGCCTTCTTGCCTTCCTTGTGGTGAGCTCATCAAGAGAACAGGTGGGCATTCCTTCTCTCCCCTCACCCCCTCCCCCTGCCACTCTCCACTTCAACTGTGGAAGAAAGGAAAGGAAACAAGCATTTATTAAGTATTTGGTATGTGCCAAGAGCTGTAATAAGCGCTTTACAAATTTTATCTCATTTTGTATACAGTAGAATGAATTAAAAAAGTATTTAGCAGTTACTATGTGCAAAGCACTAGAGATACAAAGAGAAAATTAGAGACACTCCATACTCTCAAGGAGTTCCCATTCTTAAAGGGGAGACCACATGTAGAGGAAGTTAGGTACTATTATTATCTTTTTTGACACTTGAGGGAACTGAGGCAAAAAGAGGGGAAGGGACTTGCCCAGGGTCACACAGCTGGATGGTCATAGATCTGAAACTGGAATGGGACCTCAGAGGCCATCTGGTCTAACCCCTTCATTTGATGGAGAAGCTGAGGCCCAGACACAGGAAAGGACTTTCCCCAGGTCTTAGAGATAGTAAGTATTAGGATTTGAACTCAGGTCCTCTGACTCTAAAAGCCAGCATGATTTTTAACCCACACTGTCTTATGGAGCCCCTTTCTACAGTGTGTCCCTGTTCCCAATGTCTCTCTCTTCTCTTGTCAAGCTCAACGTTTGCCAGAGACTGAGGAAATATGTAAGCTATTTTGTGTATTCCCACTCTTGGTTTTCTTGTTTTCTTCACCATGTGGCATTATAAACAGACCCCCCTGTTGGAAAGGCAAGACCTGGAAAGAAGCAGTATGCTTTCTCTGAAGTCACTGTGGGGAGGGAAGGAAGGCTCTGGGCCCAGAATGCCAGACTCCTGAGTCACTGGCCACAGCCCTACCTACCCCACCCTTAGCAGAAAAGAAAGGAAGGAAGGAGGGAGGGAAGGAAAGAAGGAAGGAGGGGGGAAGGAAAGAAGGAAGGAAGGAAGTAGGGAAAGAGGGAAGTAAGTAGGGAAAGAGGGAAGGAAGTAGGGAGAGAAAGAGGGAAGGAAGGAAAAAAGAAAGGAGGGAGGGAAGGAAAAAAGGGAGGGAGAAAAAAAGGAAGAAATGAAAAAAGGAATTTAGGAAGGAAGGAGGGAGGAAAGAAGGAAGGAGGGAGGGAAGGGAAGAAGGAAGGAAAAGAGAAGAAGAGAAGTAAGTACAGAGAGAAGGAAGGAAGGAAGGAAAAAAGGAAGGAGAGAGAGAAGAAAAGGGAGGGAGAAAAGGAAGGAAGAAATGAAAGAAGGAAAGAGGGAATTTAGGAAGGAAGGGGAGAGGAAGGAAGGGAAGAAGAAGGAAAGATTTATTAAGCATCTGCTACGTGTCAGGGGCTGCGCTAGGTGCTTTACAATTGTTATCTCATTTGATCCTCCCAGCAATCCTGGGAGGCAGGTTCTATTTTTATTGCCATTTTACAGTTAAGTCAACTGAGTCAAACAGAAGTTAAGTGACTTGTCCAGGGTCACACAGTTAGTGAGCGTCTGAGGTTGGATTTGAACTTTAAGTCTTCCTGACTCCAGGTCTAGCACTCTAGGAAATCATCTCCATCCTCTAGGTCATCTTTCTTTCAGTCTTTAACAGTGCAGGATGGGAAAAAAAATACTTTAAAAATAAAAGAGGAATTAATTCAATGCCTAGTTATACCTGGAAGTTATGTGGGACTCCATGCCTTCTTGGGGAGGGAGGGAAGAAAATCTGGAACCCAAAATTATGTAGAACTGTTTGTTGCAATCTAAAAAAAAAAAAGAGAACTTGGAAAAAAAAATGAAAGAGGAAAACTTTTCTATTCATAGCTTCAACTAAATGACGTTGAATGAAGGGCAAGAACAATCATGCTGGGTGGAGTACCAACCATTGCTTGGGCAAGACCCCCATACTCCCCTCAACAGGAATGCTCCCCCAGGCAGAATATGAGCATCTTCCCATTCCCTTCCTCTTGACATGAATCATTGCTGCCTTCTAGGAAAGATGGCTCCATCACTAAATAATGGCTTCCATAATGAAAATGGGGATGATTTATTTATCTTCCTAAGGTTCTCCAAACAGGAGAAACTTAATTGGACTTGCCTAAACACTGGCTGTCACCCATGCCCCTTTAGACAGTAGTCCCTCTGTGTTAAGAACATAACTAAAATTAATGACATAGTAAAGATGCCTAAACTTTGGTCCTTGGTAGTTGTAGGGGGGAAATAGTGAAAAATTGCAGGGTAGATTTACCGTTTGGATAGCCGTAAGTTTTAGTCACCAGGACTCTTTTGCTTCCTCCTTGGCTTTGGAACATTTAATCAATATTCACAGGATTGCCTCAGAGGTTCTTTCTCCCTTCCTCCTCTAGCTGGAGACTGAAGCTGGGGAAGACCAACATATAAAATCCTCAATGTGAAAAAAAGGATAATTCTAGGAGCCCAGGTATAGTAGAAATCATTGGGATAATTTGTCATGAGGTAGGTGATTGGGGGGAATAACTGGACTTTCTATGACATGGTAAGAAAGAGTTTCTGTTGTAATAATATTGGGACAGGGGAGGGAGGAAAGATCATATCTATAATTTGTTAGTGTAGGGAGACTCCATATTTCCCCCATGCAGATTAAAGGCATGTATTGATATATTTTAATGTGTATGTGCTGTTTCCCCTATGGAATGTAAGCTTCTTGAGGGCCAGGACTGTTTCACTCTTGTCTTTGTTTCTCCAGTGCCTAAGCCAGTGCCTGCCACATAGCAGGCATTCTGGTTTAATTGATTGATGTCCATCTTATAGTCTCAGAGAGTTGCCTGGAGCACTGAGAAGTTAAATAACTTGGCCAAAGGAACACGACTAGCATGTGGCAGTTATAACTTGAATGTGAGTCTTTCCGCCGTCCTCTCTCTATTTACTCTATTGATAATGATGAGGATGCCGATTTGGAGAATGGTGTCAGTAATGCCAGTAATAATCACTGGCACTTATGTAGTGCTTTCAGGTTTGCAAAGCTCTTTACATACTTTATCTAGGGCTGTAAATCTCTGTGATTCACTCTGACCCTCAATCTCCCGGAATCTTTGGCACGGTGAGTGCTTTGTCACAGGGATTTACTGTCATCTTGGTGACAGGGGTTGGAGTCAAGGCTGGATCATAAAGCTCAGTACTACATCCTCACACTGCTGCGTTGTGGCTCTCCAAGAAGCTGTCAAGCACCCTTGATTTCACAGGGTTGTAACAAAGAGGAACAGGTAGTCTATGCCTCCCTTAAAAGAGGAATTTCCCCCATTGTGCCTCAGAAGTTTATGTCTGAGATTTTTCTTCATGGTTCTTTGAGTCTCAGCTGCAGTGAAAGTTCAGTCCTTCAAATGTCTCACTTGAGAAGCCACCGTCTCCCTAATCTCAACCTCAACCAGCTATGGCTTTAGTGTAGTGAGAAGAACACTGGGTCAAGGGCCAGGGTTCTAGGTCTGGGTTTGGACTGAACTAGACTTAGTCAAGTACCCGGACTTGGTCAAGTCAGTCACTTGACTCTCTGAGTCTCGCTTTCTTCATCTATAAATGAACAATGTGTGGCCATGTCACTGTGTAGTTATAAGGATCAAAGGATAAAATTGATGCCAAAGACACAATTAGTGCTGTTTGAAGGGAGTTTTGTCCTAGGGCACTGGGAGGTGGGATGGGAATGCTTTCTCCATATAATAACTGTTATTCCTGACACCACCTCATGGTCCTTCATTGGCTTGAACTACCCATGGACAAGCAATCCTGCCTCCTCTCTCCATCCCATCATCACGGCCCCCTTCTGCCAGAGTCCACCCTCTCCCAACTCACTCAGAGACAGGGCCCTATTTCCAAGAAAGTGAGCTGCTTCTTCTCTCAGTGAGCCTGGATCTGTGGCTGGACTGTCCTCTGCACCACAGACACCACCCCCATCCCATGGTCAAATGTGCCTCAGGCATAATGATTCCTAATTACAGCTCAGATAGATACAAAAGATTTAAAATGGAAAGCAGAGCTAAAACGTGATGCTTAAGGCCTGGGTTTAGTTCTGCTATAGGCCTACTATATGATTTTGGGGAAATCATTTAACTGTGTCAAAATTCTACTCTCTATAAAATGATAATTCCTTCCCCTACGTGACTCTAAGAGAGATCTAAATAAATGAAATGCCTGTTCTTTTATTACCTATTGCTCTCTTCAGAAGAGCAAGACTTTCCAAATTCCAGATATGTGGATTGGCATGCATCAGTGCTCCTTGAGATGGCATCACTGCTTGTCACATGGCCAGCAGGCTCTCATATACAACATGGTAATGGCCATTATTTATAGAGTGCCTACTATGTACCACACACTCTGCCAAGTGCTTTACAAATATTATCTCATTGGAGACTAACAAAATCCCTGGGAGATAGGTGCTATTATTATCCTCATTTTTTACATCCGAGGAAACTAAGGCAAACGGAGGTTAAGTGACTTGCCTAAGGTCACAAAGCTAGTAAATATCTGAAGTTGGATTTGAAAACTCAAGTCCTCCTGACCCCAGGCCCAGTACTCTCTCCACCGCACCACCATTCTGCTGCCACAACTTGCAGACCCCAGTGCTGTTTGAGACTTTGCTCTGTTCATCTCCAAGTCCATTCAGTGCTTTTACTCAAAGCCTCTTCCTCTATTCCCCATCTAGCCTAGGTGCATTGGATTTGACCCCAAGTTCAAAACTCCGCTCTGCCACTTACTACCTGTAGGAATGTTGATAACTTAATTAGCCTTTCTGGGTCTCAGCTTCCTAATCTGTAAAATAGTGGAGCCGAATTAGATGGCCTTTAAGGTTCCTTCCATCTGTAAATCTATAATTCTCTAATCTATTATCCTAGATACGTGATTCCAGTCAAGTCCACTGAACCCAGGTGGAAAATTTTATCCTGACCCAGACTCATATGTCTCTCCTGATGCTTACCAAGGTTCAGCAGTAGGATTGGTAAACTCTGGTGAAGTCTGCTTAGTCAAATGATCACGAAAGACATCTGTCTCCACAATCTGCCTGGCCAGGTCGTCTTGAAAGAAGGAACCCTCTTCATCTAATATTGCCAAATCCTTGTCTCCACCCCCTGTAGTAAAAGGAAAAGGAAAAGCTATGCTTGTCCTCCTTACATTACTGCCAGACAGGGAACCTTGAAGGAACCTGAGGGCACCAAGGGAACATCAGGGCAGACCCTGTAGGACTCAGTTCTAAAGTCAACCAAGATAATAGTCTCTCTCTTCACTCTGATGGAATTTTCTTACAATGATGCCATTCACTCTGGCATACAGTCCATACTCTTCATCAGTCATGGGCTTCCCCTGGGATAATCAAGGGCCTGCGTACCCAGTCATTGTCTTGCCTCCAACAAAAAACCAACTTGTCAAACTCCAAAACAACTAGGTGGTACAGTGGAGAGACTGCTAAACTTGGGATCCAGAAGACACGAGTTCAAATACTTCCTTAGACACTTCTTAATTATGTGACCCCGGGCAAGTCACTTAATCTCTGTTTGGCTCCATTTACTCACCTGCAATATGGGGATGATGATAGCGCCTAGCTCCTGGGGTTTTTGCAAGGATGAAATGAAATATTTATAAAGTACAAGACTTAAAGTGCTATATAAACTCTAGCTATCATTATCATTAATAATAATAATTAATTACCTGGGGTGATTAAAGATGGAAAGTCTAGAAGGCCTCTGGGGTGGGGATTGCATTCCAGACTAGGGACGCAGCCTCCGATGGACGTTATTCCCACTTCTCACCATGAAAATGTTGTATATCAGCCTATCGCCCCAGCAAACGTGTCTCTGCTTCCCCCAAACAGGGCTGGGTAAAGAACTTTCATTTTGGATCCTTAGAACCAGAGTGGCTCTAATTGTTAATGGTAAAGAACAATTAGTTGTTAAACCTAAGGGGACATTGGAGGAAAATCTTTTGAAGAAACGTCTGCACTGCATTTAATATTTAAGCTTGAGGGAATCAAAGTTTACAGCATCATAAACTACTTTAAATATTTAGAGTTGATAAGGGTGATCCAAGATGTGGCACTTGGTGCATAGCAGCTTGCAAAGGAAAAAAAATACTCAAATACAGGAAGTTTAAATTGCTATCCTGTCTTAGTGGTTAAAAAATGAGGCCAGAGTTATACGGCCTGTCAGCCTAACCCTGGGCAGGCCAATTGCCAGAAAGTTGTCTGGATAAATGTGTAATGCAATTTACTCTTTAAGGCTGCCAAGATGATAACAACTGAATCGGATTGATTCCTGACAAGCTAACCTTTGCATCACAATCAATCATTCTGACGGACAGCCTCCCATCTGCAATGGAAGCGGTTGTAGTTTAGTTGTTTCAGGCAAATGTTGTGGGCATAGCTTGCGAGGAATGGATCTTTTGGATGCTTGGACTCTGATAACTTCATAGGGTTAAGTATATACGAATGAGTTTATTTAATTGATGAACATGTATGCATCCCTCCAAGAGAGGAAGACTTATAGAATCGGAGGTTTAAGCTGGAAGTGATATTTGACAGCGACTATTCTAACATTCATTTACCAGAGGAGGAAACTGAGACCAAGAGAGGTAAAATGATGTGGGAGCACCATGGGCTCCAGTGTTGTTTCTGCACATTTCCTCAGATGGTTAGACAGTTGATATTTCAAAAAGGAACAGCTGGGTGATGTCAAACACACTGGCTGGCAAGTGTGTGCAGTGTGTGCTATTATATAGCACAAATGAAAGTGGATGTGTGCCTGCTATCCAGTTTTCATTATTTTAGACAGGCAAACCAGATAATTGGAGTCAAACCCACTTCACTTTGTTATGTAGACAAGCAGCCACTAAATTGGGTGTAGGAGTAGCTGCTAGTCTTGCTTCCTTACTCCCATGTATGTACTCTGACCTCTCCCTCTCCCTCTCCCTCCTCCTCTTGTCCTCTCTCTCCTCCCTTCCCCTCCACTCCCATCCCTCCCTCCCTCTCTGTCTCTCTTTTTCTGTCTCTCTCTCTCTCTCTCTCTCTCCCCTCCGTTCCTTCCTTCCTCTCTCCCCTCCCTCCTTCCTACTCTCTCTCTCTCCTACCCTCCGTCCCTCTGTCCCCACATTCCTCTCTCCCCTCCCCTCTCTGTAATGACACACCTCCTCTCCTCTGATCTTCATCTGCAGTTCCCCTCCTAATCCTAGTCCTGGGCTTCCCCTAAGGTGTGTCTCCTATGGCTGCCAACTATCTGTATGTTCAGATCTCCAGTGAGAATAATAAATATTTAATGTAAAACCGATAAGACTAATCACATACAGGCTGCTAGTCAATGCTTGACAGCTTTGAAAAGAGCTCTCCCAAAGAGAAAGCAATTAAGGCTTGGGAACCCCAAGGGAAATATGAAATTCTAAGCAAACAGCGAGAGGCTCAGGACAGACTCAAAGGGCATAAAAGGAGAAGCCAGATTTAAACTTAGCAAAGTAAAAACACAAAATTGGATCGGGGCAGAGTTGATGATAGCTAAACTAAGAATTAGAAAGTGGGTTCAGAACTTCCTGTGGGAGCCCAGGCTTGGCTCGTCTTTGTGCTGCATAGACCGGCTGCCAGCAAATACATCTTTTTTTCATTTGTCAGCATTCTGTTTCTGGTTAGAGCCTGGGATTCCGGGCAGAGGGAGAGACCAATGCTGCCTGCTACAGACCCTGTCAGTTTCCATTACAGTCTCTATTCTAAGGTGCTGGAATGGAAGGGTTTTAGGGTTGGGAGAGACGAGACTGTTTCATTTTACAAATGAGGAAACTGAAGCCCAAAGAGGTAAATTTTCTTGCGCAAAGGTACAAAGCTGTTAAGTGGCAAAAGAGGGGTTTGAATCCAGGGTTCCTAGCTTCCGGCCTAGTGTTTCCCTCACTATATTGTGGTGACAGCCTGGGAGCTGGCAGATGGACAATCTAATAAATGATGGGGTCAGCTAGGCACCAGTTCCCCAAACTAAGGCAGCTAGTTCAGGAAACTTATGGGATTGATGGGAGCAGACCTTGTGAATGGTCCCTGGGGGTGTGATACTCATAGGCAGGGTTGGCCCTACCAATTTATGAATAAAGATTCTTGTTAGGTCCTTTCCATGTCCTCTTCTGATCTTCCATCTGCATTATGGATATTTATCCAAACTCTGTCCTCGCCACCCAGCATTTCACTTGTCTAAAGTCTCCTGTGTGATGCTCTACCTAAACCTCTTTTTCTCCTTGCCCTTCCACATCCTCACTTCTCTGAATCTTTGAGCTTTTCCATCTGCCGATGAAAATTTTCCTGTCCTGGTCCCTTTTTTCAAGGTCTTGCTACGTGACTAGCTAGCTTCCCTAATAAACTAAAATGAAGGGATTGGAATAGATAAAATCAAAACTCTTTTAACAAATTGCATAGTGAAATAAAACAAACTCCCATATTGGCCAAAAAAAGTCTCCTTCTACATTCTGAGTCTATCACTTCTCTGTCAGGAAGTGGGCACCATTCTTCATCATGCATCCTCTGGAATCATGACTGATCATTGCATTGATCAGAGTTCTGAAGTCTCTCAAATTTATTCCTTTTACAATGCTGTTATTATTGTATAGATTGTTCACCTGGTTCTGCTTACTTCACTTTGCATCAGTTCATACAAGTCTAAAGTTTCTCTAAAACCATCTCTTTTGTAATTTCTTAAGGTACAATGGACTCTGGAGGAGAGAGTGAGGCTGATGACTTTGCACAGCTCAGCCTCAGCCAATTCACTCACAAGGCAAGACATCACCCTCATGATGTCATTGGTCCTCTTCAAGAATGATGGACAAACAATAGAATTCCATTACGTCCACATGCCATAATTTGTCACGTCATTCCCTAGTTGATACCCTTTAGTTTCCGGTTTTTTTGCCAGTACAAAATGAACTTCTACAAATATTTTTTATACATGTAGGATCTTTTTCTTTTTCTTTGATCTTTATGGGATATAGATCTACTGGTGGTAGCACTGGGGCAAAGGGTATGCACAGTATAGTAACTTCTGGGGGGTATAGTTCCAAACAGATTTCCAGAACGGTTGGACCAGTTCACAATTCCACTAACAGTGCGTCAGTGTGTCTATTTTCTCACAGTCCTGGCCACATTTGTCACTTTTTCTTTCACAGCCATGTCAGTCTGATAGGTATGAGACAGAACCTTAGATTTTCAAGCAGTTCTGCATGAAGTCTTTCCTGATTCCTCCAACTCCCAGTGCCTTCCCTCCCAAACAACCTAGTATTTAACTACTTTGCATGTAGTTGTTTTTTTCCCCCTTTGTATTTAAGTTGTCTCTCTTTATATGGGTACTCATCTCCTCCATTGCTTTTAGAGTAGGGATCGTTTGGTTCTTTGAGCTTGTAATTCGAGTGCCTAGCGCAGTGTCGGGCACATATTAGGTACTTAATAAATACTTGCTGATTGATTGATTAATGACTTGTGATATCTAGATGATCTCTCACAGGATGTAAATTATTACCATTGTAACTTTATGAGCCTCTCAGTTCCTCATTTATAAAAGTAGGGGGTTGGTTAGCTTCTAAGATCTCTCCCAGTTCCTAACCTATGATTCTATGACCCTTTCAGCACTGAATCATATTCTAAATCATAGTACCTCTGAAGTACACAGGAAAGAGCACTGACTTTAAAGTAAAAAGACCTGGGTTCAGATCCCACCTCTGAGGCTTACTTAGCTGTGTGGAAGCTAGACAGTGCCATAAAGCAGAGACTACCAGGCCTGGAGTCAGGAAGATTCATCTTCCTGAGTTCAAATCTGGCCTCAGACACTTACTAGCCTTGTGACCCTGGGCAAGCCACTTAACCCTGGTTGCCTCAATTTCCTCATCTGTAAAATGGTCTGGAGAAGGGAATGGCACACCACTCCAGTATCTTTGCCAAGAAAAGAGTCATGAAGGGTCAAACATGACTGGAAAGGGTCATTTGCCCACATGGGATCACAAAATGATGAACACGAGTGGAAGACTACTCCACAACCACCACCACCACCTGTTTGTCTCTGGCAAGCTTCTTGACCTCCACCGGCCTCAGTCTGCTCATCTTTAAAGTGAGGTGGCTGGACTTGGTGGTCACTGAGGTTCCTCTCACCTGTAGGCCTATGCTTCTCAAAGGGAGAAAAGAAAAGGTTGCATTTCCTCCAGCATAAAATGGTGATAATGATGTTTCTTTCTTATGGTAGTCCAGTATTTAAAGAGACTTTGAAGAAGTTGGACGTTACTTAACAGAGATGAAGGGAACTTCCCAGGGCAGAATTGTAAGCAATGAGTAGAAATTACACAGGGGCAGATTTATACTTGGTATAGTGGATGATTAGAGAGCCCCCAAATTGGAAAAGTCTGGCTGTGGAAATATTGTACAGGTTCTCCTGCACAGGAGGCCTTCAAACAGTGATGGAATGATCGACTGCCCAATCAACTGATAAGCATTTAGTGAACTTCTGCCCAGATCTCCTGGCTCCAAAGTCACATCATTCCCAGCTCTGAAATCCTGTGATTCTATTTGCAAGAGTCAAATTCAACTCAACAAAGGCATCATAAACTCCAGTAGTTGGGCGCTTGACTTGTATTTTGAAAGAGACCAGGGATTCTAAGAGACAGAGGTGAGAAAAGGATGTATTCCAGGCATGGGAACAGCCTGTGCATAAGCAGAAGGATCCATCATGGAGTCCTTAAGTGGAGAGTCATGTGTGAGAAACAGCAAGAAAGTCAATCTGGCTGGACCTAGATTTTTGAAGGGGAGTAGTGTATAGTAAGACTTGGAGGGTAGGTTGGAGGCCTTTTTGGGAAAGGGTTTATATGCACTTAAGCACCCAAAGTTTGGCAGTGGTGGGAATTTGATACCTAACACAGACCAGATGGAGGATTGTGTTATGCCCCAAAGGCAAATATTTTTATGAATTTGTGAAGAATTGAAACCCCTGACTTGTGCCATATCTCTCCCTCTCTCTCTCTCTCTCTTTCTCTCTCTCTCTCTCACACACACACACACCCCAACCCTAAGAAATAAAGCTTATTAATACCCACATTAACTCAGCCCTGTGGTAGGAAATTGGAGCTTCCAGATGTTTGCCACTTCTCAATACTGCTGCCATCATCTCATATTCCTTGATCAAGCCTCCTGGTGAGCACGATGCTATTGATCATGGGCTGACCAGAACAAACCTGGTGCCTGACCTCTGGAATCCACCTTGGAGCTCAATCTCATATTTAAATACCTAGAAATGCTATTTTAAAAGTTTTATTGATGGATTTGGTTTTTACATCTCAGTCATTTCCGATAAATCCTTCCCTTCCCCCTCCACCTCCTCTGTGAACCTTGCCTCATTATAAAGAAGAAAAAAAACCCAACAGGTAAGCAAAACCAAGTGACTCGCCCCCAAACATGTCTAAGAGGGCATGTAATGACCTGCAGTCCCCCTACCTTTCCCAAGAGAAGGGTAGATGCAATAGAAAGTCTTTTTTATTTTGTAAAAATACTTCTTGCTCTACTTCCACCAACCCTGGCTATAATCTCCATCTATGTAGATTTTTGCACAGACATCCTCAAGGAATGGCTCAGCTAGAGGAATCACTCAGAGCTCTGGGGTTTGGAGGGCTATATTACTGCAAATGGAATGACTAGTGAGACCCTCAGAGATAAAGAAGGTACTAAAAAGAACCTGAGGCTGATACATGGGTATGACGAGGAAGTTGGTTATTTGATGTAATTCATGGAAACCACCATCGTTATTTTATCATTACGTTTTGGATGTAGTTACCATACTAGGAGCTGACTGGCTGGCTAACCCTCCCTTTTTCCACACACACCCTTCTAACTACAATGATCTCTTTCGTGACATCTCAAGGTTTATTTCATATTATTTACTTTCACCTACTCTATATTCCTGTAAAATTGTCCTTCTTAATGTTCTTTGAACTTAGCATTCTTTTTAAAAATTAATTAATTTTTAGTTTTCAACATTCACTTCCATATGGAAGTAAACTTTTAAGTTTTAAAACTTTTAAAACTTTTGAGTTTTAAATTGTCTCCCCCCTCTCCCTTCTCTCCCTCCCCAAGACAGCATGCGATTTGATATAGGCTCTACACATACATTCATATTAAACATATTTCCACATTAATCATGTTGTAAAGAAGAATTAGAACCAATAGGAGGAACCACAAGAAAGAAGAAACAAAACAACAACAAAAAAGAGAGCATATAGTATGCTGTGATCTGCGTTCAGACTCCATAGTTCTTTCTCTGGATGTGGATAGCGTTTTCCATCATGAGCCTTTTGGAATTGTCTTAGATCCTTGCATTGCTGAGAAGAGCCAAGTCTATCAAAGTCAGTCATTGCACACTGTGGTGGTTACTGTGTACAACGTTCTCCTGGTTCTGCTCGCTTCACTCAGCATCAGTTCATATAAGTCTTTCCAGGTTTTTCTGAAATCTGTCTGCTCATCATTTCTTATGGAACAATAGTATTTCATTACAATCACATACCACAACTTGTTCAGCCATTCCCCAATTGATGGGCATCCCCTCAACTTCCTGTTCTTGGCCACTACAAAAAGAGCTGCTATGAACATATTTGTACATGTGGGTCCTTTTCCCATTTTTATGAACTTAGCATTCTTTCTCTGTGTTTTTGCAAAGGAAGACAGGGAGGAAAGAAGAAGAGAAGGGAGGAAAAAAGGAAAGAAGGAAGGAAAGGCAGAAAGAAAGAAGGGAAAAGGAAGGAAGGAAGGAAGGAAGGAAAAAAGGAAGGAAAGAAGAAAGAAAGAAGAAAACAAGCATTTATTAAAGAGGCTACCACATGTCAGGCACCACATGTTAAGTGCTTTAAGAGCCTCACAGCAACCTTGGGAAGTGGGTGCTGTTGTTATCCTCATTTTACAGTTGAGCAAATTGAGACAGATAGAGGTTTAGTGACTTGTTCAGGATCACACCGCTAGTGTCTGAGTGAAAATTTGAACTCAGATCTTCCTGAATCCAGGTTCAGGGATCTATCTGCTGCATCATTTATCTACACCACAAGCAGTGCTTTGTGCCCTCAATACACTCTCTTCTTATTTCTGCCTATTAAAATCCACACGCCTCCTTCAAGACTCAGACCACACGCTATGTCTTACTTCTCCCTCATTGTGAGTTTTCTCTCTTCAAACCGTCATAGATGTACTTGGCTAGGAATCAATATCGTTACCTTCAGAAGTTAGGCTCCCTCAGGGCAGGTATGGTTTCATTTTTCTGTGGCATCTCATGTCTTAGCCCTGTGCCTGAAACATAATAAACCCTTATTGAATTAAAATTAATCTCCCCTCCCCCATTTATTTCTCCTTTTAAAAGTCTATCGATCTTCTTGATCATTTCTCTTTGATTCTTTCCTACGCTAACATTCTATTAAGGGAAGGCAAAATTAGCAATCGGCTCACATTTTATAGTTCTATAAGGTTCACAAAGCTTTTCCTCATTACACCCTTGAGAGGCAGGTGGGGCAATTATTAATATCTCTAATAAATGAGAAAACTGAGTCCCAGTGAAGTGACTTACATAGGTGTTAGAGTTAAGATTTGAACCGGTGTGTAAGTATTCTAACCTCCTATCCAAGGCTCATTTCACCATATCACACTGCCTCCCAATGATCCCTGAAGATTTCACCTGAATAAAAATTCAGGGAGGGATAGGGAGGAGGATATCCAGGATGAACCATCCTCGACTTTAAAATCATCTTAGGGATGATCCTGGAGAGTAGTTAATTAGCTGAAATAATTAGTGTTGGGAATTCAAAATCCAGCCCCAGAGCAGAAGGGTAGGGATAGGGACAAGAATAGGATTGGGTAGGCCAGGTTTTTGAGAAAGCCTCACCTATCAGGGATCTGAGAAGGCAGAGTGTCTATGTGTAGCTTAGCAACATTCTTGACGGCTAAAGTGCCCACTTTCAGGTACCGTTTTGCTGCTACACCAAAGACGTACCCAGACGATGAGTATCCATTGGGACTTCCTGTGTTATGGTCATGAGCCCCAGGTTCATCCTCTTTCTTTTCAGGGTCTTCTTGGGTAGTAATTAAGCCTCTTGATCCGTTCACTTTATTCAAGGATCTCAATAGATTCCGGCTGAGATCTCAGTGCACTCCACAAATTGGCTGTGGCACTTCCACATTTTAGACTGTTTATATACATGGCAATAGAACATAGAGGAAAACAACTTCAAAGTCAGATTCTGTATGGGAATGATGGTTTCCGCTTTAATTAGGAAAGTCTCCAGAGCATTGGCGAGCTGTCACATAGATGTGGCTTCAGGGATACTTGACTTCAGAGAAGAAGAAGAAAGATGAACTACCACTTTCCCTGATGCTTTGTCAGCTTCATCCATTCCCTGGCCCAGAGTGACTATAGTGGGCTATGGATTATAGATCTTTGACCAAACCATCCTCTACTTGGAAATGCATTTTGCTCAAAAGTCAGTTCCTCATGGTCTGATCCAGTGAAGGAGGGGACCCTAAATTGAATTAATGAGGTCATTGAAGCTGGAAACAACAGCTTTCTTCCTGTCTGCCATAACCAGTGATATATCATCAGATCTAGAAGCATTATTCTGAAGTTGGTGTCAGATAGAAATCCTCCCTACATTTGACAGATAGGGAAACTGAGGCAGGGAGAAATTCTAGACAATTTATTAAAGATTCCATGGAAGCCATTGATCTCCTTACTCTCGCTAAAAGTATGTAAACTGTCTTGTGAGCAAGCTTGTCCTTTATAAAATACTTTCTAAAGGTCAAATTCACGGATAATACTACGTAGTATTCTTACATTTAAGCAACAATGAAGAAACTTGTATAGAAGAAAGACTGAGTAGGGAGTCAGGAGACTTGGATCCTACTTCTGGCTCCAACATTAAATATGCAGTCTTGGGCAAATTACTTAATTGTTAGCACTTCAGTTTCCTTTTCTCCAAAGTGGGGGAAATACTACAAGGATTACTCACCTCCTAGTGTTAGTTCGAAGAGGATGATGTATGTGAAAACACTTTTTAAAGGCTAAAGCACTATCAATGTGCAAAGCATCACTGATATTATCTAAAGGTAAAAAAAATGTAAAGTATGATTACCTGAAGCAGAGGATTTAAATCTTTTTTGTGTCATAGACTCCTTTGGCAGTATGCTGAATTCCTTTTCAGAAAAAAAGTTTTTAAGTGCATCAAATAAAATATATAGAATTATGAAATAAACAATTTATACTGAAGTAGTTATTAAAAAATTTTAAAAAGAAAACAAGTTTATGGATCCCAGATTGAGAGCCCCTAACCTAAGGGCATAATTATCCTTTCCACATTTGGGGGGTTAGAGATGTGGCACCCCCATGATCTGGAAAATCCATATAAAATTTTTTGGCCCTTTCTTCTTACCAGAGAAGAAGTCTGAATTTTTTATGGGATGTTTACAGTATCTTATTGTAAAATTTAACTTAAGTATTTGGTCGTAGACTATATTATACAGTGCAATACACATATTTTATGCATTTCTGAATTTCTAAACTTTTTCTGTATTGTCTGCTGGCCTTCACGTGTCATCTGTGGCTTCTACAGAACTCCCAAGAAATTCCCATTTAATTTCTTATGCTGACCCCCAATATCGAAACTGGGATGGGATGTGGAAGGAATAACTGTAAAAGTATGGCATAATTTTTTAAATTAGGAAAAGGTTACATATAATAGTCTTTCTACCAAATACACAATCTTATTTATTGTGCCCACTTCTTCTACTGTAAGACTTCCTCCTCAATCTGTTTCTGTGTGGTCACAGGGAGATAGGACCAGGAACATGCCCCATCCAGCTATAGACCACATACACTCCTGCTATAGCATGGACCCATGCTCATGTGCAAACTCAGGCAGGTACCACTGGAAAGGGGCGTGGCCATCAAACCAAGCACATGGAAGTCAATGCCAAGCCAAGGGCTGCCAGGAAAGATTGCACAGCTTCCAAGAAAAATTCAGATGCTTCTCAATTCAGAACAAAGCAATCTGAGCAGAGAGTCCAGGCAGAGAGAAGAAGGAGGAGTTTTGTCTGCTGTGTGTCCTGGAGCTCACCTTGCCTGAATTTTGCCAAGGGCAGAAAGGAGAGGCAGATTTACTAAGGCCTCTTGGGCATGATGCTGGGCTGGGCTGGGTTTGGCACTTGCTGAAATCATTGGGCTCAGATGGCAAATCTGTGACTGAATGAGAAATATTCAGTCTGGGAATGGATGACATTGTGCTGTTCCCATTAAAAATCATGTCACTATCAGTGTTCAGTAATATAGTTTTATGGCCACAGTGACTCATGCAGACTTTTTAAGGGAAAAAAATAAAAGACTACAAAAATGCAGAGGCCTGTTGAAATGGACTTTTATGGAAGGTTTTAGCCTTTTGACTCTGAAAGCATAACCAAGAATTGAAAGAATATATATTGGCATATTTAGGAAGGGAAATAGAAAGTCTTTTTCTTTGTTTTCTTTTTTTTTTAAGGCAATCTGGGTTAAGTGACTTGCCCAGAGTCGCACAGCTAGTAAGTGTCTGAGATTGGATTGGAACTCAGGTCCTCCTGACTCCAGGGCCAGTGCTCTACCCACTGTACTACCTAGCTGCTTGTAGAAAGTTGTTTTTTTTTAGTTCTGGGATTTAATTTCTATTTTTGATATTTACTTAGTGTCACTTTTGTGTCCTGTACTGTGGTAGTCACCTTTACAGAACACAGAGAAAGACATGATGTGGCTCCTGGGAGCTAACATCCTGACGATATCATTGTACTTTATTCATTGGTAAATGACTTGCATTTAGGTGGAACTAAGAGTTCCAAGAATGAATTCATGTGTCCTGGTTTTTTTTTATAGGAACAGCACCTCTCATTTATCTAAAAGAAAAGGAGATATCTCCTCTAATATACATGCAATTTGAAAACTAGGAGGAAGCTTGGCATGGACAGAGGGAGCTCTGGAGTTAGACCTTTCTTCCTTCCAGTCTTTGCTCTGCCACTGTTTTTGTGACCTTGGGTAAGTCAATTCACCTTTTTTGTCCTCAATTTGTAAAAGAAGGAGCTTGACCTTGATGCTTTCTGAGGTTCCTACCAGCTCTAAATCTAAGAGCAATGTTGTCTAGGATCCTGCTACCACGTGGCTAATTCAACGCAATTTAGCCATCATCGATGAAGTACCTATGGTGTGCAGTAGGAGGTGCCAGAAATTCCAAAGATGAAATAAAATACCTCCTCTGCCCTCAAGGGGTTTTAAGCTAATAAAGGGGAAGGAGATATGCATATATATGTGATACAATTTGGAATAAACTAAGTGCAAAGGAGAAGTCTAAGGTGGTATGAAGATTCACAAAAGGAAAAGGCTCTTCCTTCATTGGGTGAGGATAGGAGATTGGGGCAAGATGCAGATGAGTAGAGGAGGTGACACCTGTATTGGCTGGCAGGAAGGGAGAGGTTTCATTGTTGCTGTTGTTGTTGGGTAGTATCTAACCCTTTGTGACCCCATTTAGGGTTTTCTTGGAAAAGATACTGGAGTGGTTTGCCACTTCCTATTTCATCTCCTTTTACAGGAGGCAAAGAGGGATAAATGCCAGCTCATTCTACAGATAGGGAAACTGAGGCAACCAGTGTTAAGTGGCTTGCCCAGGATCACACAACTAATAAGTGTCTGAGGCCAGATTTGAACTCAAGAAGATGTCTTCCTTACTTCATGCCCAGCATTTTATAAACTTTGCCACCTAGTTGCCCAATAGGCAGGGATAAAAAAGTTAGGGGGAGCAGCATGATCAAAAGCATGGAGATGAAGAGGATAGGAAGGGATCGAGGAAAGATGAGTTCTCCAATTTGGCTGGAGAATAGGGATACGGGGAGAAAATGGGACATAATGTATCCAGATCGTGGAGAACTTAGAATGCCTAGCTGGGAAGCAATGGGGACCCACTAGAAATTTTTGAGCAAGGGCTGGCTTTAACTAGGATGGTGCTTTGGGAAATTATGTGGGCATCATATTTTGCAAAAGATTGTGAGAAGACATGTGAGGTCATAGGCTCATAAATCTCAATCTAGAAGGGGCCTTTGAGTTCATCTAGTTCTTTCTGCAAGAGAGACTGCTTTTAAATCATCCCAGAGATCTGGGCAAGCATCCTGCTTTTACAAATAACCACGGAAAAAGGTCTTTCTATAAGGTTCCACAAACAGCATTAACTTTGTACAAAGTTTTCAGGGAAATGTAGCCATGACACCTTCAAGTAAAGATTTAGGGCAGGAAGGGATATTAAAGGCATTAGTCTAATCCACTTATTTCACTGATGAGGGACTAAGGTCCAGAGAGGCTAAGGGATCTGTCCAAGCTGTTACAGGTAGGAAGTGGCTGATCTAGGGTTTCAGCCCAGGTTGGTTTGACTTGAAGGCAACACCCTCTTCAATGCATTCAACCTGTGCTGTAAAAATGCTCCCATCATTTCTAAAATTTTATGATGTTCTGCCCTGACATTGATAGCTGGGGCACTGGTGTCTGGATTTTGTTTCTTTTTATTCAGCAAGAAAGCAACTAAATAGAAAGATCTCTCCCCTTTTCCACTTGGAGCATCTAGGTGGTGCAGTGGATAGAACGCCAGGCTTGGAATCAGGAAGACTCACCCTTCTGAGTTCAAATCCAGCCTCAGACATTTACTAGCTATGTGACCCTGGGCAAGTCACTTAACCTGGATTGCCTCAGTTCTTCATCTGTAGAACAAGCTGGAGAAGGAAACGGCAAATCATTTCAGTATCTCTGCCAAGAAAACCCCAAATAAGGTCTCAAAGAGTTGGATATCACTGAACAATAACTCCTCTCTCACCTAGAATTGGTGATGAAGAGCTATGTAGATGAGGATAAAACCAAAAACTGAGAATTCAGAGGCACGGGCACTGGTTTTTGTAGGCTGCTGCTTTTTGAAGCTTTTCTCAAAAGGCCCAAGTGTCTTTTGTTCCTAGCAGGACTGCAAACTTGGACTATGGAGAGGTCATTGTCTCCAGTATCTTCCGAAGTATCTAGAGAGCCCAGCCCTGAGATTATAAGTGCTCGATATGCATTTGCTTATTGGCTAACTGGTTTAGATGGATCCTCCAACATCCTTTCCCCTCCCACTCTCTGCACTCCTCTACTCCTAAACGATCCCAGACAGATAGAAATCTCTTAATTCCTGAAAGATTCACATAGAAAAAAGTTTCAGTCTTGGAGACCCAGAGCCCACTGCCTGGCAAACAGAAGCCTATTCTTTCCATCTGACTTGAATCTTTCTTGGTGCAATCGAAGCTCTAAATATTTATTCTTTCGTGTACTGGGAAAGTGTTTGAAAATAGGTTTGTTGCAAGAGTATCAGCATTTCCTGTTCAGTTGCATCTGACTCTTTGTGACACCATTTGAAATTTTCTTGGCAAAGATGATGGAGTGGTTTGCTATTTCCTTCTCCGGCTCATTTTACAGATAGGGAAACTGAGGCAACCAAGGTTAAGTGGCTTGCTTAGGATCACACAGCTAGTTAGTGTCTGAGGCCAGGTTTGAACTCAGGAAGATGAGTCTTCCTGACTCTAGGCTCAGCCCTCTATGCACTATGGCGCCACCTAAATGATGTATGCTATGTGTAGAGACAGCTTTGTAGTGTAGTAGATAGAGTGCCAGGGCCTGGAGGCAGGAAGACCTGAATTCAATTTTTTTTGTTCTGGGAATTCAGGAATAGGGAGGTGCACAGCTTATAGGGAGGTGAACTAGGCCATTTGGTGCCTGGAAGATAATTCATATGCCACACCCCCATCTTCTTCTCTGGAAAAGCAGAAGATTATGGCCTCTGACACAGACTAGCTGTGTGATGGTGGTGGTGGTGGTGGTGGTGATGGTGATGATGATTTAGGGGTAGCTAGGTGGGGAAGAGGATAGAGCTCTGAGCCTGAAGTCTGGAAGATTCATTTTCCTGAGTTCAAATCTAGCCTCAGAGAGCACTGTGTGCACCTAGGCAAGTCACTTAACACTATTTGCCTCAGTTTCCTCATCTGTAAAATGAGCTGGAGAAGGAAATGGCAAACCACTCCAATATCTTTGCCAAGAAAACCCCAAATAGAGTCATGAAGAGTCGGACACGACTGAAACAACTGAACAAGAAGTTAGAGCAATGAAGAAAGCACTGGGTTTTGAGTCAAGAAGACCCGAGTTCAAATCTTGCCTCAGATACTTACTGGCTGTGTGTTGCTAGGCAAATTACTTAGCCTCTCTCAGCTTCAGTTTCCTTATCTCTAAAATGTGAGGTTTGGACCCAGTGGACCTTTGTGCTCTGAATCTATGGTCCTATGAAAGGAGAGAGTAGCATAGTGCCCTGGTGTGTAGAGAGCTGGAATCGCTGAGGCTTGGGTTCAAGGTCTGCTACTGAGTGACCCTGGGCCAGACTCTTGTGCTCTGGGTTATTCCTTAAGAGTAGAAGTAGGGACCAGAACTGTAGGATTTCCATCAGGAGAGAGAGTTTTTCACCTGGAGGCTCCTACTCCAATGAATTCACAGATCTGGCCAAAAAAATAAGCCAACACATCATTAGGGAGGATTCCCAAATAGTAAAGAGCCCCAAATGGTCCCAATAACCTCTAGCTCATTTTAAAAATAGAACTTTGGGGGAAAGGAGGCATTTCTCCCACAGAGGGTGGGAAGGTGACAAAGGCCAAGAGCCTGGGATCCTTGTGTTCTCGGAGATCTTTTAATATCCTTTGGGCAGCAGCCAAAGTCCTTGTAGTGGAAAGTCCCAGAGAATTCCTCTGGCTGCCGACATTGGGTCTATCCTTAATTTTTTTTGTCTTTTGAAACTTAGAATTGAAGGTTGTCAAAATTAGACAGGATCTTGGAGGTCACTGAGTCCAACCCCCTCATTTTATAGCTGAAGGGTATGGAGGCCCACAGAGTTTAAGCCACTTGTCCAAGACCAGGCAGCTCCTGAGTCACAAGGCCTAGGTGAGGGCCCAACTGTCTCAATCTAATGCCCTTTCCAATAAACCAGGATACAGGTGGGGACTGTACTCATGCTTAACATTGGCAGCATGTGGTGAACAAAGGAGTAACGATGACCTGAAGCAGTTAACTATGGTGTAGTCTCATTTTTGGTGCAATGAATAGAATGCTAGTCCTGGAGCCCTCAAAAGATCTGGGTTCAAGTCCTCTGACGTTTATTTGCTATGTGACACTGGGCAAGTCTCAGAATCAATTTTGCTCATTTGTAAAATGGAGCTAATCATAATTGTCATATATAACTCTCAGGGCTTTTGTGAGGCTCAAATGCAAATTTTAAAGTACTACATATGTTGTTGTTTAGTCGTTTTCAGTCGTCTCCAACTCTTCGTGACCCCATTTGGGTTTTTTTTTTTGGCAAAGATACTGAAGTGGCTTTCTGTTTCTCTCTCCAGTTCATTTTACAGATGAGGAAACTGAGGCCAACAGGGTTAAGTGACTTGTCTAGGGTCACACAGCTAGAAAGTGGCTGAGGCTGGATTTGAACTCAGGAAGATGAATGTTCCTGACTCCTGGTCTGGCACTTTATCCACATAAACATATGTACCCAATACAACAATAATGATATCTAATATTTATATAGTGCTATAAGCTCTTCAAAACACTTTTTTATATGTAAACTCACTTGATCTTTACAACTCTGCTACAGATGAGCAAATTGAGACAAAAGATGGTTAAGTGACTTGCCCAAGGTCACACAGCTATAGTAAGTGTCTGAGGCTGGATTTGAACTCAATAAGGTGAGTCTTTCTGATTCTAAGAACAATGCTCTTTCTACTGGGCCATCCAGCTGCCCTGCACACATACTTACATGTATGTAATACATGTAACACATAGGCACACATATTTGTGTAATATATATATACATGTGTGAGCCACATATTTACACATGTAATATATTGTACAAATACATGTATTTATGCATGTATTTTGTTTATGCATGCACATACTTTTAATTCCAGAGAATTCTGCTCTTGTGTCCTATAGGTTTTCATTTGGTAATAACCCAAAGCAAAAAGTTTTCTTGTTTTGTAATAAATCAGAGTTAAAAGTCTCTAGTTATAAAGGAATTCATCTTTTTCTGATCTCTGTAGGGGTGCATACATGCCTTGTCCAGGCTCTATAGTTAGCCAAATTAAACCTTCAGAATGATCATAGGATCCTAAATTTGGGATGTGAAGAACCTTAGCTGTCATCTGATTCAATCTCTTAATTTTACAGAAGAGAAAATGAAGTTTCAGAGAAAATGAAATGAGATACACAGAGAGTAAGAGCAGAGTAGAGATTTGAAGCCAGGTCCTCTGGCTTCCAAAGCAACCTCTTTCTCCTCCGCCAATGTTTGAGTGCCCCACAGAGGCATTTACTTGGGCCATCCTGACCACTGCTTCCCTATTCCAATGACTTGCATATTATTTTCTAGATTAAGTACTTCTGAAGCTGTATCAGCTCAAAACTTGTTCTTATTGTAATTGCAGTTGTTCAGTCATTTCATTTGTGTCTGAATCTTCATGGCTCCATTTGGGATTTTCTTGGTAGAAATGCTAGAGCGCTTTGCCATTTCCTTCTCCAGCTCATTTTATAGATGAGGAAACCGAGGCCAACAGGGTTAAGTGACTTGCCCAGGGCCACACAGCTAATAAGTGTCTGAGGCCAGATTTGAACTCAGGTCTTCCTGAATCCAGTCTTGGAGTTCTATCCACTGCACAACCTAGCTGTCCCAGTTTTTATTATGTTGGAAAAGGTAGAAACTATTCAAATTTTCAAAATTTCAGGGTGGTTTTAGATTCGAATTTCTGCCAGTTTCCAAAAGATTTATTTGACCATGACCCCCACAACGTGAAGAACATCTTTCTAAAGGCTTCAGAACTTTAGCCAATGCAACGAATGAACATAACTTCAGCAAGCTGCCAGGACAGCCTGTCTCCTACCTCTCAGCAGAAAAGTAAGTGGTAGCCTATGGGTGCAAAGTGAAGTGTCCATTTTCATAGTCATGTGTTGATTTGTTTTTCTTGACTGAGCTTTCATCACAAGGGCAAGTTCTGTGGGGGGAGGGGAGTGTCACTGAAAGTGACAGGGATATGTTGAAAAGAAAAGCGCCTGGAGAAAACATTTTTAAAAGTTGGATTGTTTTTTTTTTTAACCAAAATCAAGTCTTTGGGCAAAATCTTTAGAGTGATAATAAGAACATATGTCTAGAAAGTGAAAAGATTTTAGCAATCTCCTCTCCTTTTTTAGTTGAGGAACCTGTGACCCAGAAACTTGTCCAAAATAAATAAGTATCATGTAAGCAGCAGCAAGGATTCAAACCTAGGTCCTTTGACTCAAAGGGCAGCAAGACAGCACAGTTCATAGAGTGCTGGACCCTGGAGTCAGAACTACTCATCTTCATGAGTTCAAATCTGGCCTCAGACACTTATTAGCTGTGTGGCCCTGGGCAACCCTGTCTACCTCAGTTTCCTCATCTGTAACATTAAGCTGGAAAAGGGAAGGGCATACCAGTCCAATATCTTTCCTAAGAAAACTCCAAAAAGGGTCAGACACAACTGACCCAAAATCTAGCACTTTCTCCAAGAAAATGTGATTGCTTTCAGTTGTGCTTAACAACTAACCCTACATGATCTCTAGTTATAAAAGGGTGGATTATCTGAGAAGATAGGAGGTAAATACATAGTTAGGTCCTCAAGGAGGTGAGAGAGATCATTGCTTTTCTGGGAAATGAGATGCAGAAGCAATTAGAAGATGCTCATTTTCATAGGTTACAGGATTGGTTCACATCCAGGCACCCTGGAGGTCACTGATGGGAACTTAGTGACTAATGGCCATTCTGAATCATAAATAATTTCTTTTTATGATGTAATAAAAAAACCTAGTGAAATGCTTTTGATCCAGACTCTAGAAATTAGGCATTTTTGATGATTTGAACAAAGACCAGGCTAAAGCTTCTCTGTACACTAGAAGAAAACTGGTTTGGTATGGGCAATTAATGATAACAAACAAGATTTCAAGGGAAACATTTAAACTACTTAAGGAAACCAGCTTTTCAAGTAGTAGGAGAGGTGCCATTTGCACATAAATAAGTAATACACTAAATGCAAAGCATTCTTATCCCTTCATTTATGTGGGTTCCTTTCTTCCATTTCTCCAAAGTAGAATGGCATTAGTGTAGTTTGAGGGATAGTGTTTAAAAGTCACAAAGGTATATTTTGTACAATAAAATCCAAAGAATTTAGACCTGGAAATAACTTTAGAAAGGAAATCAAGTCCAGCCTTTTCATTTTACATGTGAGGAAATCAAGGCAGAGAAGAATTAAGTGATTTGCCCAAGTTCATACAATATGTTAATGAAGGACCCAGGACTAGAATTTTGTCTATTTATTTGTAGCCTGTACGTGTTCTTCCACTGTATCACAAACCAGTCCATTGAGTACTTACTTGAAATTTGAGAGGCAGTATGGTGTAATGTCCAGAGGTCTGACCTCAGAATCAGGAAGACCTGAGTTCAAGTTCCACATCTGACATAGACTGGCTATGTGACCTTAGGCAAGTGTAACAACAATGTTTCTTGCAGCTGTTGCTGAGGTGTAAGACCCAACAAGATCAGCAAGAAGAGCTGCCAGCACAGGTTCTTTGATCTGCTTTACTAAGAAAAGTAACTTTAAGGGGTTAACAATCTCAGTTTAACTAAACATACATATATCACTCACTTGGTTCAAGGGGGAAAGCCAGCACCCTGAATTGAAGAGCAAATACAAACAGAAATTACAAACAGAAAATATCAACTGAGCAAATAACACAATTCGACAGACAGGCTTTGTCTGATCAAAACATTACATACATTGTTACCAAAAAAGAGAAGCACCAACATCTGTGTTTTCTTCAAAGCTGGGGGGGCTCTTAACAACGGCTACACAGCGTTTCCATATCAACACTCTTCCAGTGAGTGAGAGCCTCAAACAAAACCTGAGTTTATATACCCTTCTTAGGGTCCCCCAAAGGCTTCATACCTAATCAGCAAAAGGGTGGGAGCCTGGGGCTTTGCACCTAGTAACACTTAATCAAAGGCTTTTGATTACTGAATTCAGTGCTCCAAAAGGGAAAACAGTAAAAAAAAAAAGTCCCACTGTAATTAGTATCACAGCAAGTCACTTAACTGCTATTAGCCTCAGCTTCTTCAGCTGTAAAATGGGGATACCACCCAGGGTTGTAGTGAGGATCAAATGAGATAGTATTTGGAAAGCACTTTGCACAGTGCCTGGCACATAGTAGGCACTCTATAAATACTAGAGGTAATAATGATGTCACCCCTTAGTTCTCCCAGGCAACTCTCTAAGACTTTGAGGTTCCTGACAAATAGCTGGATAGATCTGGAGTGAGGCTGACCTGAGGCCAAATCCTCCCTCAGAATTTGCCATGGTGTGACCCTGGGCAAGTTACTAGCTCTCCCATGCTTAGTTTCTACATCTGTGAAATGGGGATTAAAATAGCCTCTACTTCATAGAGTTTTTGTGAAGATCATATGAGATAATCTGTGCAAAGTGTTTTTTGAATCTTAAAGTGCTATGTACAATTTTGCATCATCATTATATACTACTAGAAGTGCCTAATACCAATGAAATATGCATCCGGGGAGGGGAGAAAACCCAATTACTGATAGTTTATCATTGGAGCAGGCAGAAAACAATTAAAGGCTTTTGATTTTTAGCACCGATTCAGGGACAGATTAATAATTTGCAAATTGAGTTTTCTACAATGGCATTTAACATTACTTAGATAAATGGCTAATGGAATAATTAAATATAATGGCTTCTCCAAGATGGTGCCTACATTACATCAATGTGTTGCAGGGACAGAATAGATCACAGTATATGGTGATGGGATATACTACCTTAGGAGCAAAGCAAGTGTGACCTCTAAAGAAGTCTTGGCTAATCAGGCCTGGCAGAGCTCCTGCTAAATTGCAGCATGAATACAATAGAGGGTAAACAGCTTAGGCCCCAGAAAAAATCTGTAGAAGTTTATTTTGGGCCCTCAGCCTTCCCTTTCTGTAATCCTACCCAGCTTTCCCCATTTCTCCCTTGGTGGTAACCCCTGTGTCTCAGAACCAGCCTCCTCCTCACCACCAACTGGGAAGGTGAATATTGTCTGCCCTTGCTGAATGACACTGGAACAGAGTCACTGTTCACCTCAGCCAGCTATTTGCATTTTAAATACTTTATCTCCAATTGAAGAATGAAAAGCTTTGTCCTCCAAAGGGCATTTGAGAAATTAATAAGCAGGTGCGGGGATACTAGGGCTGAGACAGGCAGAGAGACTTTCCTCATTTGCCCCTGAAATCTCCCTATGGCTACTTTAAGGTCTAGTAAACAAAGCAGATTTGGTCCTTTGAGGGGCTAGTCAGAAAAGCCTACCAGTCTCAATCAATAGGCTTAGGTCTATCCCTTTATGGGATGATTTCCCTGGTGGTCCCTTGTTCTTTTAAAAGGAAGTAGATGTCCTAGAGCAGGGGTGAGAAACCTGCAGCCTTGAGGCCACTTGTGGCCCTCTAGGTCCTCAAATACAGCCCTTTGACCTAATCCAAATTTAATCCTGGTCCTGGAGCCCCCTCTAAATTCAGTTACTGGCCTTTCCTCAAGCCCTTTCCCTCTACTGCCTGAGTTTACATTAGGTTACATCCCTTCCTCCTTGTACTCTTAGGTGTCCAGATGCTAGGTCTTCCAATCCCATTCCCAGGGAACCCTCTCTCCTCTCCCTCTCCCTCCATGGTACAGATCATGCTACCACTTCCTGGGCAGGCCGGCTACCTTTGGGGCCAATGGTTTCAGTTGCTTGTAGTGCTCTTGTACCCAGAATACCCTGGGACTGGGTGGGGAAAGAAGAGAAGCAGTGGGGTATTTCCAGAGCAGGGAAAAGGAGTCTTGAATTGTAATAGTGGCACCTAAGGGTAAACAGAAGGGCCTCAGAGGTTAACTTTGCCTTCTCAGAAATTATATCTAGTGACCTTGTAGTAGCAGGTGCTTCTATGCCAATGAATATGCTCTTTATGCTCCTTTTGCCATGCTTGGCATACCTTTAAAATGTAACCCAGTTGGGACAATTGAGTTACTAGACTGGATTACTACATTATTGGCTAAGATGCCCTCAGATTCTGAGGCTAAAGGTCAGGACTGCACATCCCTTGCAGTCTGGTGAGGGGTCATGCTGTAAGGTATGATTGAGTTTCCACAGAGACTAGATGAAAATATGATTTGAAGCCATGCTGGTGGCTAATTATAGGAAATCAAACTGCTTTTTGAGGCAGTTGTGGAGTTTGGCTACTTGAAAATCAGCATATCTAAAAGGCAGGCTCTTCGTTCTAAGGGCTGTCCCAGTATCTAAAAAGAAACTGTCAGACCAGGTGTCAATCACAAAAGGTTAAGACTCAATCCAGAATCAGTATTAGATAAGGGATCTTTTATCACTGATATACTGGGTTTGAATCTTCAACTCATGTTTTGTCAGTTCTCTTTAACAATTAAAAGGGATCCATTTCTCATGCTATCTAATGCAGACAAATGGAAAGGAAACTAAAAATATAAAGAATAAAGTATGTGAATGAGAAGGGGTAGGGATTGAAATGTGAAAAGAAAAGATGTAATCAAAGGGTGGGGTTTAGCGAACCCTAAAACTGCCAGGTTCAAGGTGCAAAATTCCAATCTGGATGTATTATAAAGAGAGCTTTTTACGTAGATTGGGTATGCTTGTGTCAACAAAAAGGCCAAGTCACCCCATCAAATATGACGTGAAATAAAAATCTTTTTTTTTCCAAATTTACATATGGCCAGGTAAAATTCTTGCTATTTCTAATAACATCGCTACAAAAGAAATGAGTAGTGGAGCCAGAATGCAGCAATGGGGTGTCTAATTAGCCTCCCTTAGATCTTAAAATCTGGATAAAGCTGTAATTTAAAGTAAAAGATGGCATGTTAAAAGGCACATTAAGGATTATGTACAGCATATAGATTATTTCATGATCATTCATTGTCTCAGATCACTTGGAAATCAAGTGATTATAGAACTTACCGTCATCTTCTAGTCAAGGCCTCCAGTTATCTTTTGGCCTCTAAATCACTCTTTTGGTGATGGGTGACTCTCATGGCCAATACATCATCAATTTCTATGATCTCATCCTTACCTATAGGTGTGTATGCATCCCCTTCTATTCCTCTCCTCTCCTCCTTTTGCCTTTTCTTGTGGCAGCACAAACTCAGAAAGCTGAGTACCAGCAAAGCCTGCCCCTCCTGGAGGCATGCTGTGGGTTTAAGAAAAAGCTGTGTCTCAGCACAGGTCAGTTACCCCCTTGCTCCACCAGAGAATTTATATGGTGTGCCTGGTCCCAACAAGGCCTGTCTGTGTGTGAGATGGTTTACGCTTGGGGCTGAGCTGGCAGAGAGAAAGCAGAAGGCAGAGATGATTTAGGGCCTGCCTGGATGCTCTGTTTGCACCAAAATAAAAGAGGAGGCCAGAGAAGAGTGTATAGACAGCCTGGACACTGTGGCTTTTCTGTGGTTCTGCCTAGAAGGTGAAGAGAGGCACCATCACAGGGCAAAAAAATAGTGGCACAGTTTCTGTTTGGAGGTAAAATAGCCTCCTTGGTCTGCCCACGGGAACAAAATCTCAAGCAGTTATTTGAGTTATATGAAGCAGCTGGGGGGGGCGGGTAATGTGGATTGAGCACTAGGCTTGTAGTCAGAAAGATGTAAGTTCCAATCTTGACTCAGACACAGACAAAACCACTGGGCAAACCATTTCATATTTCTCAGTTCATTATCTGGGAATGAGCATTGGTGGATAAAATAAGCATAATGAAAGTACCTTTGCTGAGGATCAAATGAGTTAGCTTATGTAATTTTTTTAATCCAATTACATGTGAAAACAATTAAATTTTTTTTTAAATTTCGATGACATAGCACATGTAAAGCACTGTATAAATGGCAGCTTTATTTGGATCCAAGAATTTTGGAATGTATCAGTTGAGAGCTTAGCGAATGTAAGGTAAATAATAGCAGGCCTGGTAACACTGGTGAGCCAACACTTAGACCACCTGCTTCCCAAACTATCCTCTCCCATAACTGTAAGGATGGAAGATGTCACTTTACTTTGCTCCCCTTTGTGGGTTGGTTTGTCATCTTAACAGTGAAGAGGGAACAAGACTAAAGAGCTGATTAATCCATTCATCTCCTCTTGCTTACCAGCCCAGGAATGAAAACTACGAATTTAGATTTGATGTCAAGAAAAATAAAAATAAAACCTCCTGACAATCAGAACTTCCTCAAAGTGAGATGGGCTGCTTCAAGGGTGCCCTGTCTTTGGAAGGTCTTTTAGCGGTTTGACAGACCACTTGTCAGATATGTATAGTACACATTCCTTTTTTGGAATGGGTTGAACTGAGTGGCCAGTGAGCTCCTTCCCAACTCCAAAATTCTGTGTTTCTGTGATCTAGGGAATAGTAAAGGCGTGTTAAAGACCTACTCATCACATGGACATCATAAATTCAATTCCTGGATGATACTGAGTCTCAGCATGGGACCTCTGATACACAGCTGAGCCTTTTTTGTTTCTTTTCTGATCCATGAGACAGGATTGCTGGCTGTCTTTTGAGTCAGACTCTGCTGGAGGGAAATGCCTCCCCTTAAGTTGGCATTAGCAAGCTGCAGCTGAGGGGAAAGGCCTCGGGCTATTCACTCTTAAATGCACTAGGCTCAGCTGCCTGGTTTTTTCTTCCTCCAGCAGGTCTTGAGCTAGTCTGTAGCTCCCTCTCTTTTCACACCTTTAACGTGTGGCAGAGCCTAGCCCCTAGGTCAGGTGCTCCAGAAAGGCTCCTAATAGACAATGACAAGATCAAAGCTGGAAGCAGCCCTCAGGAGGGAAGTGAAAAGCCTAGAAGAGCCTGGATCATGGAAGCATTAGGTAATCAACCACTGAATAATTCAAGTATGGTTTTACAAAGATCAGTATTTAATTTCCATGACTTCCTGTTCCTTTAAAATGGCCCAGCACATTATAAAATTTGGCCCTGAGGATGGGACTGACATTAGTCATATGAATTCTTTCTTGATTTTCTGTTCCAATGGCAGAGCAGGCAGGGTAGATTCAGGGGCTGTTCAATGAAACAGTGTATGTTGAGACCCTGCCATGTAAGTGTCCAACCAGCTCCATCCTTGGCCTTGTGGGTATGAATACATCCCTGTTCCCAGACCCACGAAGGGACTAGAGCTACCATGGCCATTGATAGTAGGACCTACTCACCAATCCCCTCCGCCCTAGATACATTCTATTTCAAACTTACATGATGAGAACTTCCTACTTTACTAGCCCACATGACAACCTGGTGCTACTGTTGGGCTATAGACCTGAGGGAATCTATGTCCATCCAACCAGAAGAAGTGTGATTAGCCATAGCTGCCAATGCCAAGTGCCCTCTTCAGTTGTGGGCCCTTTGAGCCTCACCATGGTTGTGCCTTTCTTGGTTCTGACAATATCTCTCTCCTCTTACACTTCTAACCAGAACTGTGTGCCCCTTTTTGGGAACTACTCTCAGATGGCTGTCACTGGAAGGAGTTGATAAATTCATTCACAATGCAATTCAAGGACAAAAAGCTTTTGCATTATCCATCCCAGAGGTATTTTCATTTAAATAGAGAGCATTGCTTGAACTCAAAGAATCAACCTCTAATAATTGGAATTTTAGGCTCTGCTGAATGGCTGGCATTGGGGAAGATATATGTTGGGGTGAAGGGTGGGGAGGCAGGGTAGGACTTCTTCAGTCTTCTTTTATCACAGTATCTCACATTTCTATAATACTTTAATCCTGTGCTTTTGTCACCACAACAAATGAGAGAAGTCCATTTATGATTATCCCCCATTTTACTTGTAAGGGTGGTGGACTTCTTGTTTGAACCAATCAATTAACAAGACTAATAAGATTCAATAGTCCTAATGCTTTTATCAGATAAGAATACCCCTTAGAACCAAAGCCTCAAAGTCCTTAATCAATTTGAAAGAAGTGAAAGTCATTGAGGAAATTAAATTCTTAGGTTTGCCTATAAAGACTCAATCATGCCCGTGGGGGCTTGAATAAAATAGCCAGCCATTTCAGACTCTAGAATTCCAAGCCAGTAGGGAAGGAATAGGGAATTTCTGGGGGGGGGGGAGGAGCCATGGAGAGAGAACATTTGGTGCTTGCCATGGACATCCTAGCTGTGTCCCTCTACAGCAATGGCTGATGGCAGCATCTCATCACTGAAGAGCTGAGGAAAAATTGACTCCATAAGAAACCCAACAGGAAGTAATACGTAATGGAACTTTATGAGAATTCCACAGAGGAAGGAGATTTCCATTTAATTAGGAGCTGTTAATTACTTCTTTGTACTCTCTATCCCTAAGCCCCCTCTTCTCCAGACTCTGTATATACTCGTAGGATATGGTGCCTTTGGGCTGATGGGATATTTTGAGCCAACAGTTCTTACTACACCACGTTAACAAATATCCATTTCTAAGAGCTAATCAATTCTGTCTGATGTCAACTGATAATCAATGGGGGAGTCTATCTGTGGGGGAACTTGTGGGCTACAGTATAGGAAAAGCAACCTCTAATCAGGATTGAGAGCAGATTGTTTCGATGTGAACAGTTACACCTCAAAAATCAGCAAGCGCTATAAATATTTGAGTTATCATTTGGTTGATTGTCTAGACATAAGAAAGTGATGAGAAAAGTGTTAATGTAGATTAAACTTTAAAATGTGTCATATGTGTATTTTTTTCAGAGAGCCAATTGTTAAATATTTACCAGCTGCCCAAATTCCTCAGGATTACCCTAAGACTCTTGTGTAATGAAGTAAGCAGCTGCCCTCTGGGCCCCAACCTGCCAGGGCAAATAAGGGTTGGAAGAGTGAACCCAGTGTCTTCATTACATCCATATAAAGAAACTCAGGCTCAGAGAATTAGTAATTTGTTTAGGGTCACATAGTGATTAGTACAGTCAAAATATGAATCTAAGTCTCCTGAATCTAAATCTAGTACTCTGAAATGTGCAATCATCGAGAGACCAATACAGATACTGTCTAGCAAGACTGGCTATCTTCCTGGAGCCATGGTCTTCAGACAGTCTGAAATGACTGCTAGAGACCCATCAAAAAAGCCTGAACTTGGGTACCAGGAAGAGCGATGGCTTGAAGAGTGGGAGAAATATGTGTAGGGTTCTTGTCTCCTTCTAAGGAAGAAGGAAGGCGATGCAATGGATAAAGCACTGGGTCTGGAGGCAGGAAAATCTGAGTTCAAATGTGGCCTTGGGAACTCGCTAGCTATGTGACCCTGGGGGCAAGTCACTTTCCCTCTGCCTTCCTCAGCTTCTTCATCTATAAAATGGGGATAATAATACCTCCTAAGGCAGTCAGAGGATCAAGTTAAAGAGTTGTAAATTGCTTAGCACAGTGCCAGCCAAATAGTAGGTGGTTCATAAATGCTTATTTCCTTCCTTTTCTTCCCTTCTTCCTTGGCTATGGTTCAGAGATCTCCCGCTGCCCCCAATTTCTGATCCTTTTTTACCATTCTTTTATTGCTGCCACAGTATCTTGGTGCTCAGTTTAACATTCTTGCCTTTTTTTTTCATTCTCTTCTTGTTGCCAGGCCACCTCTGCATTTTTTTTCTGGGTTTTATTCATGAGAGAAAAGAATATGTTACAGATAATCCTTAAGGGCAAAGATTATATCAGTTTTTGGTCTCTGTGTTCTCAGCACAAAGCACAGTGTGTGACATTAATATTTCTTAACTCAATAAATAGTCAACAATGAAAACATTTATTAAGTGCCTAGCATGTGTCAGGTGCTGTGCTAAGTTCTGGGCATACAAAAAGAGGTAAGAAACAGTCCCTACCTTCAAGGAGAGAAATATTAAGAATAGAGTTGTAGGGGTAGAATTGAGATGGAGTAAGAGCTAGAGTTTTCACCTGACTTTCCCAATACACCCCCTCCACAGCTACCCAGAAAATGTACCAAACCCAAATTCTGAGTGGGAAGGTGAAGGAAAAATCACAAGTTCTTTTGCCAGCCCGGGGCAGCTCAAGAAGACAGAAAAAAGGTTAGGAGCTGGTCAGGAACACAGCACCATTGTTGTTTGTGCTTTGTTCTTGTAGAGGATCAATGACATCAAGAGAGTGATGTCTTGACTTGCAAGTGAACTGGATTTAAGTGAGGCAGAGCTATGCAAAGTCATCAGTCCTACTCTCTCCTCCAGGGTCATCTGAGTCTAGTGGCAAGACAGCAGCAGGCCTCTGGCAGTGATAGGCAGCAGCCCAGAGCACCCAGGAATAAGGAGACTGAATACCTGGGTGGAAAGTGATCCTGGAGGACCTCAGTATGAGCACTGAAAGCAGCAGCTCTGTCACCTATTATGTAGTCCTGAGTCACAGTCCAATGGCAGAAGGGAGCAGTCCTCAATGGAGTCTAGCAGTCTCAGTCCTACCTGTGTGAGGATCAAGGACCAAATTTCAGAAACATAGCTCTGTGGCTCTGAGCCCAAGGACAGAGTAAGGGCTCATTTCTAACCTTTAGTCCCACAGGTAAGCCCATAGTGGAATAAACCAGGGTAGGAGACCAAAACCAAGAGGAGCCAGTAGTTCAGTCATTGAACCTTAGAAATTCCCAGCAAGTTAACCATGACTGAGTCCAGCAGCAGTCTATGGAAACTTGACCACACACAAGTCAACAGATTTAAACTGGGTCAGGAATTTAAAGAGCAAAACAAGAGGTAAGTGACCAGACCTTTCTCAGATCACAACACTTCAGAAGCACTGAAAACTTAGAGGCCCTCAGAATAAGCTGTGAAAACAGCAGGAAGACATAAAAGATAGAAGCTCAAGTTAGTCTTCTCCCTCAGAGATAAGCAGGACCCAATACGACATAAAGCCCAAAGTTAGGAAATAGACTAGAAAATGAGCAGACAATAAAAACAAAGAACCTGACCATAAAAAATCAAAATGGTGTTAGGAGAGTTCAAGATACAGACACAGAAGAAGAGAATGACTTGAAAACATTTATAAGCAAAGCCTCAAGTGAAAATACAGCTTGGATACCAGCTCAATAAGAATTCTTAGAAGAGTTAAAGGAAAAAGGAAAAACAAAAAAAATTGTTTTAAAAATCAAGTAACAAAAAACCACCAAAAAACCCTAAATATGTTTTAAAAATCAAGTAGAGAAGTAGAGGATAAATTGGGAAAAGAAATGAGAGATATGCAAGAAAATTATGAAAAGAGAATAATTAACAGCTTAGTAAAAGAAGTACAAAAATATTAAAGAAAATAACTCCTTAAAAATCAGAATTGGTCAAATGGTAAAAGAGACACAAAACAACACTGAAGAAAATAACTCCTTATTAAGTGTAAATGAATGCAGATAGCATCTTCCTTCATAGGTCCTTTGTAATTAATTCGGGTATTTATAACAGCCAAAATGGCTTAGTTGCTCAAAGTTGTTCTTAAAACACCGTTGCTATTACTGTATACAATGTTCTCTTGGTTCTGTTAATTTCACTCTTCATTATTTGTCTATCCACATTTTTCTAAGATCATCAAGCTCACAGTTTCTTACAGCACAATAGTACTCCATCATGATCATATACCATGACTTGTTCAGCCATTCCCCAATTGGGCATCCCTGCAATTTCCAGTTCCTTGCCATCAGAAAAAGAATTGCTATAAATATTTTAGAATATATATGTTCTTTTCCTTTTTCCCTAATCATCTTTGGAAACTGACCAAATAGTGGTGTTACTGCATCAAAGGGTATAGGCAGTTTAATAACTCTTTGGGCATAATTCTAGATTGCTCTCCAGAACAGTTGGATCACTTCACAGTTCCATCAACAGTGAGTCAGTGTCCCAATTTTTCCGCAGTTGTACATAATAGATTTGCAGTTTCACATGCAATCATTTTTTCTATTCTATTATGTTATGGAAATTCTTGTTTTATTTCTTAAGTTCAGAATAAAATAAATAAAAAATTTTAAAAGTAGACTTGGCAAATAGAAACTAATGGTTCCATGGGACATCAGGAAACAATAAAACAATGTTAAAATGAAAAAAAAAATAGAAGAAAATGTAAAATATTTCACAGGAAAAAAAAACTGACCTGGGAAATAGATTGAGAAGAGTTAATTTAAGAATCATTGAATGATCTGAAAGCCACAAATAAAAAGACCTTAGACAGCATATTTCAAAAAAAACTATTACGGAAACTTGCTCAGTTGTCTTAGAACTAGAAGGCAAAGTAGAAATTGAAAGGATCCACTGATCACCTCCTGAAAGAAATCCCATAATAAAAACTCCCAGGAATACTATAGTCAAAATCTAGAACTCACAGTTCAAGTAGAAAATACTAAAAGTAGGCAAAAAGAAATAATTCATATACCGTGGAGCCACAGTCAGGATCACACAAGATTTAGAAGTTACCATCATTCTGGAAAGCATTTGGAAATATGCCCCAAAAGCCATTAAATTGTTCATACCCTTTGATTCACCAATACTTCTACTAGGCCTATGCCTTAAAAGAGATGAAAGAAAAAGGAAAAGGTCCCATATGTACAAAATATTTATAGAAGGTCTTGTGGTGGCAAAGAAACTTAGGAAATGCCCTGTATTGGAGAATGGCTAAATATGTTATGGTATATGAATGTGATGAAATGCTATTGAGCTATGAGAAGTGATGGAGAGAATGGTTTAAGAAAGACCTGGGAAGACTGATGCGAAATGAAGTGAGCAGAACTAGGAGAACCATCTGCACAGTGACAGCATTATTGTAAACATAATCAGCTCTGAAAGACTTACTCATGCTGATCAACACAAATGACCCATCGTAATTCCAAAGAACTCACGATGAAAAATTCTCCCCATCTCTGGATAGAGAACTGATGGACTAAGAATGCAGATTGAAAGATATTTTTCTCTTTTTTTTCTTCAGAATATGCCTAATGGGGAATTTGTTTTGCATGACTTCATATTTGTAATGGGTTTTGTATTTCTTGCCTTCTTAATGGGTGGGGATGGTGGGGGCAGATCTGGAATTGAAAATCAAATCAAATTTAATGAAATTTTAAAAAGAATAGAGTTGCCAAGAAAGGAAAGTAAAAAGAAAACTACCCAGTTTGGTCTAAGGGGTAGCAGAATTGGTTAGGCTGCTCTCAGGCCTAGCTCAGCCTCTGTGATTGTGTAGGTCCGGAACCTGTACGTTGGTGGGCCTACCGCAGAAGACCAGGATGTTGTCCCAGAACACCCTGCAGGTGATTTAGAATTTGCCTTGCCTGGACTCAGTTTGCAAACTCATGCTGGGCTAGATAGAAAGTCTTGATTTCTGGTCACCTTTTGACCACTAGACTCATATTCTTTATCACTAAGTGATAAGCTATCTCTCCCCCCTGCACTTAAATATGAGAGAGGTGAGAGGAGTTCTGAAGCACAGTGAGGTCCATCACCTAGGAACCTGTTTCCCTACTAAAGTTCTTAAACAACATATCCCATTTTTCCTTACTCTGACCAGGGAGAATCGCTAGCTATGGCCCAACTAAATCTGTGAGTCTCCCTGAATGCAGAGCCGAATACCAAAAGCACAGCTCCATCCAGACCATCTGGGAGCATCTGGGAAGGCCAGTGCACTCAGATAGGCCCTGGGATTAAGGAGAGAACTCAGCAACTCTGGCCCCAAAGGGGAAGTATAGCAGGACACTTTTCTGTTTTATGCAAAATGCAATTTGATAACTTCTAGCTATAGGCCTCTAGAGAACAACAAGAGCTTTACTCCTGAATTTTAAGAACTTTTAAATCCGCTGTAGTCAAAGAGCTGACTCTTAGCAGGGCTGATGAATAATTCAAGGCAATGGAGCTCTTTAGCGAGGTTTGGGCCCAGTTTGGGGAAGGGAAAATCTAATGGGTTGCCATAGCAGCTGGTGTCTCCGTGGAAAAGTTTTCTGCTCTTCTGTCCCTTGCCATCCTCCTGGCATGGGTTCCATGTGGCTGATGCATGAGGGAAGGGGCTATGTCACTCTTCAGCCAATGGGAGGGTTGAAATCTTAGCCAAAGTGGAGCTGGAAGAAGTTCTGAGTTGAGGACAGAAGAAAAATGACTATAGACAATTGACTCTGTGGTATTTGCATGGAAAGGGGAGGGGGGAGGCTGGGAAACAAGGGTGATTGTTGCCAAAGGGAAAGGGACTGGGACAACTGGTTGTGCTGATTGTGGATCTCTTAGACTAATTCATGACTTGAGAAGAAGAGAAAAACACCTTCTACCAGCCTGACCTTGGTGGCACCTGGTTTCTTTTTCTTTTTTTGCTTTTTCAGAGAGGAAGGCAGGACAATTGGGGTTAAGTGACTCGCCCAAGGTCACACAGCTAGTAAATGTGTCAAGTGTCTGAGGCCGAATTTGAACTCAAGTACTCCTGACTCCAGGGCCAGTGCTCTACTCACTGGGCCACATAGCTGCCCAGGCACCTGATTTCTTAATAGGATTTTCAAATATACATTTTTTTCCTTAGAGGCAAAATATTCTAATTTTCTGTTCCCAAGTGTCCCTCTCCTTTGGAATACTCATACTGACTGATACCATCAGATTTGTTCAATACCAGTCAACTCAGGGAACAAAATAAAAGTCTCTGCCCTCAAAGAGTTTGCATTCCACTGGAGGGATTCAACCTGTGCAGAAGCAAATAAGCACAAAGGCTATACAAAGTAATTTACAGAGAGAAAGAATCAGAAAAAGATTCTGTGTAGGAAGCAGCACCTGAGTTGGGCTTTGAAGGAAGTAAGCAATTCTCTGGGCAGATGTGAGTGGGAGGGCATGCCCAGAACAAGAGGGAGAATGTGTGCCAAGGCACTGAGGTAGGATAGTTCTGAGTGGGGCAGCAGCTGCCAGGGTCATTTGACTGTAATACAGAGTGTGTACGTGAAAGGGGGTGATGTCGTCTGGATAAGATTCCAGTTCAGTGCCACTTGAAATCATCGGATCAGATCTTTTGATTGTATATAAAGCTAAACGGCTACATTTGTAAATCAGTTCAGTTAGAAAAAATATTCATCGAATACCATTCAGATTTTGGTGTTTAAATCCAATTGTCATTTGCGTTAATGGATCATATCACATAAAGGAATAGTTGTTAGAAAGCCCCGGAGTATATATGGCACAATGTTTTTATTTATTTATTTTTAGTTTCCAACATTCATTTCTACCTTGAGTTCCAAATTTTCTCCCCCTCCCTTCTCTCCCCTCACACCAAGATGGCGTGCAATCTGGCTCTATATATACATTCATATTAAACATATTTTCACATTAGTCAGGTTGCAAAGAGGAATTAGAACCAATGGGAGGAACCATGAGAAAGAAAAAACAAAACCAAAAAAAAGAGAGAAAGAGAGCAAATAGTATGTTTTGATCTGTATTCAGACTCCATAGTTCTTTTTCTGGATGTGGCTAGCATTTTTCATCGTGAGTCTTTTGGAGTTGCCTTAGATCCTTGCATTGCTGAGAAGAGCTAAGTCTATCAAAATTAGTCGTCCCATAACGTGGCTGTTACTGTATACAATGTTCTCCTGGTTCTGCTCCCCTCACCCAGCATCGGTTCATGTAAGTCTTTCCAGGTTTTTCTGAAGTCTGTCTGCTTATCATGTCTTATAACACAATGGTATTCCATCACATTCATATACCACAGCTTGTTCAGCCATTCCCCAATTGATGGGCATCCCCACAATTTCCAATTATTAGCACAACGTTGTATAAGAGCTGCTTACTCTCTTACAGAGGCTCTCAAAATAAGAAGGTCCGTGTGAGGAGCCACTCTTTTGTCTTGAGTGTCAGTTTCCTCAGCTGTAAAATGAAAGAATTTGACTAGATGTCTTCTAAGGTCTCTTTCAGCTTTAAATCACGGGAACCTCTAAACTTTTATATGCTACGTTCTGCTCCACAATCATACAAACAAATGTTTATGGTAAGGGGTGTGTGTATGTGTGTGTGGTAGGGAAAGAGGGAGGGAGAAAAGGTTCTGAGGAAGAAGGCAAATAAAACCAAATGTTAATGGAAATTCCAGAAAACACTTTATCTCTTCATGGGAAACCAAGCCAGCAGCATTATAGAACTTAGCCCAAGCTTTCTCACACAAGGAAGAGAGGCAGCCAAATCTGGGCCTTGCTCAAGATGAGGGAGTGGGCGTTGATCTCAATATATCTCTTACTAATCCCCAGCAACATTCCCCCAAATTCAAGGCAGGCCAACAGCTGTGGATGTGTAAATCCCACTAATTGAGCCAACCCTTTCCAAGTGTTTTAGATTCATTCTCTGGGAGTGAGGGGTGCTAACTTCCTGGCCACCCGGAAACCATGTGGGACATGATTCAGAAAAAAAATCAGGAGTCGCCAAACTGTCCTGAGGGGTAGGAGCAGGGATTTCCCAAAACTTTGGGTCTCCCCAAACTTTGATATACAGTGATAGATGTGGGATAAGGTATATACCAGTGAGAAAGCATCTAGACTAAGGGAAAGCCAAAAGGGGCCTTGGGAAAGGATTCTATCAACCGCCAGTTGCAACTCACTCCCTGCCTGAAATGCCTTCAAGTCCTTTATTGATTCATTTAATAAATATTTGAATATTTGTCACATTTAATGCTCTATGGTAGATAGTAGAGAGTCATGGAAAGGGAGTGGGGACTACACTATAAGAACTAACTCAATTCCATTCAATCCTCTGTGTGTGTGCGCGTGTGCACACACACACGCCCTGCTGTGTTCAAATATTGTGGATACAAAGATTTTTAAAAAGTGATCTTTTCCATAGGGAGTTTATAACCTAATGGGAGAAGACAGATCACAAATAAGTTTGACACATGGTAGAATGGATAAGGACACAGGATGGTTTATACTGAGTGCTATGAGAAATATATTGAAGGACAGGTCACTTTCAGCTGGGGTAACCAAGAAAGGCTTCATGAAGGAGGCATATATAAGCTAGGGAAGTATATGGGCAGCTAAGTGGTACAGTGGATAGAATGCTGGGCCTGGAGTTGGGAAGACTCATCTTCCTGACTTCAAATCTGGCCTCAGATACTTACTGCCTGTGTGATTCTGGGCAAGTCACTTAACCCTGTTTGCTCCAGATCCTCATCTGTAAAATGAGCTGGAGAAGAAAATGGCAAACTACACCAGTATCTTTGCCAAGAAAATCCCAAATGGTATCATGAAGAGTCAGATACAACTGAGCAACAACAGAGAGGTGTGCGAATTACTTGAGACAAGCAATAATTTTGACATGATTTTATTTTGTGACAGCAATGGTCATATGTGTATGCTTTTACTAACACAAGGGTAGGGGTCCTTAATCTTGAGTCTCAACTTTTAAAAATATTTAATAATTGTGCAATATAATTGGTTTCCTTTGTAGTGCTATGATTTTGTTTTATGCATTTAAAAGCATTATTCTTAGAAGGGGTTCTTAAGCTCCATGAGACTGCCAAAGGGACTCATATCACAAAAAAGGTTAAGAACTTTTACTAGGGTGACCCAGAACATCTGGCCTTGACCAAATGAAACTGGATTGAGCTGGTTTCCCCACCTGGAAGTAATTCTTTGTCATTTAAGGGTTGGATTTAGTGACACACACATGTGTTTAATTGTTGTGGCTTTAATTCTATTGTTTCTAAAAACTGGTTCCACTCCAATGAAATGGGCAGAAGTTATGGTAGCTCTTAAAGAGAGCATTTCAATCAATATTGGAGATATTGTAGCAGCTGTGGGGAAATTAAGCATTCGAAAGCTGATTTAAGACCTCAATAAAACAGGATCAACAATCTTACTGAGTTACAAAAGACAACAACAAAAACCATTGACAAGAGCGGACAATTTATTGTTGCAAAATAGCCTGATTCCCAGAAAGCAAGCAAAGATATTCAGAGGCACCCAGATACTGGAGAGGTTATTAATGATTCCTAAGAATACCAAGAACAGGGAAAACATAGCTGCTAAAAGTTGTCATGAAGGGAAAAAAATGTTTGTCATTGCAAGATCTACAAAGAGCGGAGTACTGAAGATTGGAAAAGGTCATTTTTGATTGATAGAACTCACTTTTTTCTTTTAAAGCTATCCTGAAACCATTACCCAGGTGAGTGCAAATGAGCCTGTAAGATTTGCCCATCTTCACCAGACTGAAAAACATCTGCCTTCAAAAATGTTTGAGATTTTCCAGTGGGCCAAAAAGTTTTGAGGGAATGATAGACTCCACTAAATATACTGATGTACTGAGAAGCAAGTAGAGTCATTCTAGAATTATAGAAATTGGCAATGGGAATGGAATATGGCAATATAACCTTGTTCCATGTTATATGTGATGAAAAGTTAATAAGTGTTTTCTAAGATATGGTGATAAACATATTTCAGCGGCCTGAGAATTCTCTTGAGTTAAATCTCATTGAAAACCTTTCAGCTGTAATCTAGGCTATATTTAGACAAATGGATTGTGTATCAAAGGTATGCTTAATATCTAAAGTGATAAAATTGTGGTTTGATGATGAAAGATTGGCTCAACATTTTGTGAGTTCTTTGTCTTGCAAAACAAGTAATTGCAGCAAAGGAGGACATTACACATAAAAGTTTTTTGATGACATAAAAAGTTGTAAGGTTTATCGTATGTTGATTACTTTGTCCTAAGCAATCCATCCGCATCTGAAGGCCTTGAAAGAGGGGATAGGTAGGAGGAGTCTGGGAAGTAATGATGAGAGGAAAGGCATTGTTGGACAAAGGGCTCCCAAGCCATACTTTATCTTTTCTCAAATCTCACTTTATCTCTTCTTGAATCTCCTGTTTTCACTTAAAACACAAAAGCTAAAACTTACTGCTTTTCTAACCTCTGCAGTTGTTTTTGATGGTGTCACCATCACCAACACCTGATATCTTTGATTTCTTTTCTCTCCTTGTCTAATCACTTACCAAAGCCTATGAATTTTTCTTTTATGATGTCTTTCAGATTTATTTCTTCTTCTTCCCCTTTCCTACTACTACTGCTACCCCTGTCCACCTCTTCTCAAGCCTGAATTATTAGTTTCCCAGTTAGCTTTCCCGACTAGTTCTTTCTTTTGCCTTTCTCTTATATAACCTTTTACCACTACCAGATAATCTTCCCAAATCACTAGTATCAGCAAGTCACTCAACCTTAAGAAACCTTAAGATCTTGGGGCAAGTAGGTGGTGCAGTGGATAGAGCACTGGCCCTGGAGTCAGGAGGACCTGAATTCAAATTCAGCCTGTGACTCTTACTAGCTGTGTGACCCTGTGCAAGTCCCTTAACCCAACTGCCTCCAAAACAAGAAAAAAAAAGAATTTATAATCTCTAGTGTTTATTGGTCCTCTATGAAAATGAAGGATGAACAACAGTAACAATTGTTTATTGGGTTAAATCCAAATTCTTCATCCTCGCATTTAAGACTTTCTCAATTCCCCCCAACCTATTCAAACTTAACAACTACTACTTAACCAGTGAATCTGCCCCACTCCCCTGCTGAAAGGTAGACTAGTCTTCCAACTGTCCAAAAAGACTATAAACAATTCTACCTCCACACACCTTTGCTCATGCTTTCATCCCACCTGAAGTGCCTTCTCCCCTCTCTTTTTCATGAATTCAGATCACGCCATTCCTTTCTAATACTTTTTTCTGTCCAAGAGGAGGGAGGCTGGGCCAGACGATCTCTTGAGGTCCCTTGAAACACTAGTATCTCTCATTCCTCTTCCATAAAGCTCTCCCTTCTTAAACCTCATCTATAATGATCTTTCTCTATTCTCAATTACACTCTGATTCAGAAACACAGTTTAGCACTTAATCATATCTTACCTTATATTATCATTGACATGAACAATGGTGATAATGATGATGTTCTTAATAACTTACATTTGTATAATGCTTGATAGTCATAGAATGCTTCCTTATATATCATCTCATTTGCTCTCCACAATAATGCTTTGAAGTGGGTAGGACAATTATTAGCCCTGTCTTCCGTAGAAGATAGGGGTAACGTGGTGGCACAGTGGATAGAGTGCTGGGCCAGGAGTCATGAAGACTCATCTTCATGAGCTCAGATCTGGCCTCAGACACATTAGCTGTGTGACCCTGGCCAAGTCACTTAACCCTGTTTGCCTCAGTTTCCTCAGCTGTAAAATAAGGTGGAGAAGAAGATGGCAAACCATTCTAGTATCTTTGCCAAGAAAACCCCAAATGGGGTCACAAAGAATTGGACATAACTGAAATGACTGAACAATGCATATCAGATAATGGAGGCGCTTCAGAGAGTTCTAATTGTCCTAAACTTATCCAAGGTCGCACAAGCAGTAAGGGAGCAGAAGCAGAACAAGAACTCGGATCTTCAATTATAAGTTTTGTTCTTCTCAACTATATTCTCTTGGTTGCTAAACCCACATGAACCTTGCCTCCCCCACTAAGGGAAGTCATGATGTGTTTTCGTTCTTTTGTATCCCACCATAGTACCCAGTATGCAGCGTGCATAATAAATCCCTAGTAAATGCCATCATTCAACTATTTGACTGGAGGGTCTGCATTGAATGAGTTGCATTCCCTTCTATGAGCATTTGTTGAATGAGGAGCACTGCTTTTCCTTCTGCTCTCCCACCGCAAAGTTGTACACTCCTGACGGCCGAATTTATGATCTCAAAAAGGATCATATAAATATCTGAATGGTTTGAAATCGTTGGGTATACAGAATTCTCCAAGCAGAAGGCATCAAAAAATTTATTCAGGGCCCAGAGCAACAAATTAGCGAACCAACCTCCCCATTCCAGTATTGTGAACACAAGCCTCCAGGCCCAGTAGGCCCGCCTCACAAGAGTAGCC
>CM053622.1:328104200-328154434 GCA_028646595.1 Phalanger gymnotis | reverse complement strand
TCCTCCTCCCTCGAACTCCTGGGTCCACACAGGGGTCAGCTCTGCTTCGGATTTTTTTCCAGCTGTAGTTTCTCGCCTCTCTTCGCAGCCAAGCCTCTGGCGTTCTCAAGTCCCGCCTCAACGACTAGAGACCAGAGTCCAGAGACCCACTGGTTCCCGAATTGGCCCCTCTTAAGTTATTAATCTATGCCCACACAGGTTTCACACCTGATAGGGCTTTGGGCCAGGGGCTTAGCATTTAACTGGTGAAAGTACTTTCACTGTAAACAAAAGCTAAACTCCTCAAGGGTACCTGTTAAACTAAGCCCATTTTGCCTTATTGGCACACCCTCTGAAATGTCAATGCATTGAGGAGACAGATAATGTCACTCATCTGATGTTTGACACAGGGAACTAGCTAATCCAACATCTCTTTTCTCCCATCTCAATTCTTTCCTATCAGGAGCACTTAGGATCAGAGGAATTGTCATTGTTGGGTTTTGTCCTTCATTTTCAAAGAGGACCAATGACATCACAGAGTGATATCTTGACTTGTATGTGAATTGGATTTAGGTGAGGCAGAGCACACAGAGTCATCAGTCTCATTCTCCCTTTCAGAGTTATTGAAGTCCAGTGGCAAGGCAAAAATTAAGATGACTGGCGGTGGTCTGGGATGCAGTGGATGTCTTCGCCTTGATGTCTTCAGTGTCTGACCAAGCTCTGCACCCTCCCTAGCATCTACTTCAGCTGCCCTCCTGGTCTTTGAGACAAATTGTTCTCATCCACCCATTCCAAGGGAGGAAGTCTTCACGTGCTTGGGGTAGGCATCCCTTAACCCACCGACAGGTTTGAGAATTGATAATGTGAAGTTGTTCTCGTCTACTCATTCCACCAGGGGAGGTCTTCATGTGCTTGGGGTAGACATCTCTCATCAGAGAATGTAAAACCTGTAGAATTTTAGAGATCATGGTCTAACACCTTTATTTTATAGGTAAGGAAACTGAAGCCAGTAAGTTATATATCTCTTCTTTTTTCTTTTTTAAGATAAGTTTTTAATGATATCTTTTCTTTACAACACCTACATTTCCCTCTCCCTTCTATTATTCCCCATGAGAGCAATCAAAAGGAAGCAATTATATAGAAAAATAAAAAAGGGGGGAAAACAGTTTAGTAAATCTGAGCAATATGTCAGAAAAATCTGACATTATGTACAGTGTTCCATAGCCATAGTCATCCACCTCTTTCAAGAAGTTAAGGATGGGTAGACATCTTCACATTATCTCTTCTTTGAGTCCTTCTCTTTTGTTTTTACTGCCCATCTAGTTTCACCTCTTTTTGCACAAACACAAATTCTTATTAACCTCTCCTGTCTTTTTTAGCCTTTGCCAAATTACACTTAGTACAATTTTTCCTATTTACTTTCTCCATTTCTCTGCTCTAAATGAAAAATACAATTTATCGATGCCTTTTGTCTTTATGTCATAATCATTTTTTTTGAAAAAGGCGACTCTTCCATTCTCCCCCTTTTCCCACTCCCTTGAATCATTTCCTCATAACGAAGAAATGCTCTCCACTATATTTATGAACCAAAACATATCTCTAATCAGGTTGATAAACATTAGAACAATCCACTTAAATCAGAAAAGAGAAGCCATGCATGTTTTGAAGTAAAATTAGTCACAATAAAGAATCAATGCTATTGCCTTTTAAAGCTTGAAAACACTCAAGATAGCTTTCAAAATTTCCATTAAATTCTCTTTGATCCTTAATTAAACCTTTTTTTTAAATGAAGAATCAAGACCCCAGATAAAAATTTTAAAACCTCTTTCTTATTCAACATTGTTGTGTTTTTGTTTTAGTTGCTGATCTGCAATAATAGTTGCTAATATAATTCATTGCAAATGACCAGTGTTTTGGTTCCATTATATGGCCCAGCCCCGGAAGCTAACTATCATTTCTAATTATCTTCCATATTGTTTCTATGGGAAAATGTTTTCCAGGTGCTAAACAATCGACTTCCAAGCTTAGATAAGAATCAGATGCACTTATGGTGGGATGAACATAGACCAACTAACTCAACAAATTACCTTTTGGAATATAGCCTATTTATAATTTGAGGCTGCTGTATATTGAAGGGTTGTAAATTAGTTGCATGGGGCAGGGCTGATGTAGGCCAAAGATGCTATTAATTAGAATGTAGTGGCCATTTATTTGTTTAACTTGACCCTGGGCCATCCTGCAGTTTCTGAACCCTTCAGACCATCTGGAACAACAATGCACAATGTTAAAATTCTCCCACTCTGTAATTAGCATAGGAAGGATACACTTATTCTAGCTGCCCAGATTCAGACCCTCCGCTGTTAGAGAGAAGAGAAAGGGTGAGAGGCAACACAGACATTATCCCAAAGCCCTAAAGAATGGAGATGAAAGAAAAAGTGTTGCATGGGGTGGAGATCAAAATCACAGCATTTCAGAAGGCACTTCCCTGTAAGCTAACCTATAAAACATATTGTATTCTGGGCCCACTATCTCAGAGCTAGACCACTACATCACCTCCATAGGTTTGCAGTGAGTACCCTGAGGGGTTTGGTGGTATCTCTCCTGGTAGTGTCATGGGCTTGAGTTTATGTTTCTCCCACTGTTAGTCACCAATCACTAGACCATAATTCCATTTAACAACTTAACATCAATTAGCTTTTACAAAGAGTTATTTAATTTGATGATAGCAATAAAAAAAGAACACAAAATTCTCCCAACCCCTCAGAGCATCCTCTTTCCTTATCCCACCTTGATCTCTGGAGAGATTGGGCTCAGACTTGGTTCAATTCCTACATAGAATTGCTTCCACCAAGTTCACATCCAAATATCTTGTTATTATGTGTCTTTTGTTTTTGAAGAGGACCAATGACATCACAGGATGATGTCTGGAATCCCACGTAAATTGGATTTAAGTGAGGTAGAATTGCACAAAGTCATCAGCCTTACTCTATTTTCCAGAGTCATCGAAGTCCAGTGGCAAGACAAAAGTCAGGACAACTGGCAATGGCCCAGGATAGAGTTGATGACCTTGGTGTCTTCAATGACTGACCAAGCTCTAAACACTCCGCAGCACCTGCTTCGACCACCTTCATGGCCACTGGAACAAATTGTTCTCATCAGTGCACATGTGTCCAGATATGATTAACTGACGGATGAATTTTCATCTCATTTACCACTGGGGTGCGTCCCAAAGGTCATTCCTCACCCCTCATGACATTGATGCCAAGCTGGATCCAAAACCTAGACCCTGGGACCAGGACACCTGGAACTTCTCTCTCCTGACCTTTCGAAATCTACACGGTCATAGTCTCCAATCCTTTCATCTAAAACAAAAAAGAGTAAATGCAGAGGCAGAGGAGCGAGGCCTGTTTAATCAGACCAAACATCAGCCTCTGACAGGGGAAGGCTTAAGGTATCTCTCTTAACAGCATTGCCTCTTACTAGATTCCATCAATGAAGGAGTCAAGCTAAGACAAAGCAGCCAAAGAGGAAAATGGCCAAAGTCTTTCTTGCTGGTGAGTTTTGAAGGCACTCCCAGTTCTGACCATGAAGCTAATCAAAAAGCCTACTTCTAACTTTGGAGTTAGCAGAACCAATTATATATACCAATTATATGGTATATATAGACTATATACCATATGCATGCTCCAAAGTCTTTCCCAGGCACTTCTATTATATGTCATCACAACTCTTCCAGAAACTGACTATCCAGGGTCCTCAACATGGGAAGACATAACAGAGTCACTCTTCAAATATACTAGTCCTCCATTACTTTAAAATTCCAAACAGGCCTTGAGAAGCACAGATAGATGTATGCAATCAGCCCTTCCCATGGAAACAAACAAACAAAGCCACCCTGGCTCCTGAGCCCTCGCTGCCCAGAGTCTTTAGGGAGAGGAGAGCTGCAGGAGACTAAAGTTAGATCAGAAGAAGGATCTCTAAGGATTCATCGCTTCATTTTGCAGCACATCTCCATGACACTGGAGCTTCATAGATGAGCCCTTTGCTAATCTCTAATGGGGACAATAAGTTCACATACCGAGAAGAGTATTTTATTTTTGTCAGAGAGGCTGATGAGGGAACATAATTTTTGCATTTGAAAATATTTTGTTGCCCAGAAGTGGAATGCATCTGTGTGATGATGGTAATGATTATAGCTGGTATTGACCCCTAGCACTTTGCCATTGCTTTTCTGTCATCAACATAATAATCATCAACGAATGTGAACATTTCAGTATTTTCGTTGTTGTTCAGTCATTTCAATCATATCTGACTCTTTGTGATCCCATTAGGGGTTTTCTTGGCAAAGATACTGGAGAGGTTTGCTGTTTCCTTCTCCAGCTCATTTTATAGATGAGGAAACTGAGGCAAACAGGGTGAAGTGACTTGCCCAGGGTCACACAGCTATTAAGTGTCTGAAGTCAGATTTGAACTCAGATCTTCCTGACTTTAGGTCTAGTGTTCTATCCACTGCATCATCTAACTACCTCCTAGAAAAAATTATTAAGCATTTATTGTTGTTCAGCCGTATCTGGCTCTTTGTGACCCCATTTTGGATTTTCTTGGCAAAGATACTGGAGTAGTTTGCTATTTCCTTCTCTAGTTCATTTTACTGATGAAGAACTGAGGCAACCAGGGTCATACAACTAGTAAGTGTCTGAGGCTGGATTTGAACTTGTGAAGATGAGTCTTCCTGACTCCACACTCAACACTCTATCCATGTACCAGTATGCAAAGAACAAAAAAAAAGGGTTGTATGTGAAACTCTGAACTTTGGGTATATTTATCTTGTTTTTTATTGTATATTAAATTTAAGCTTGTCTAAAAAAAGAGGGGATAGAGTTCTGGGTCTGGAGCCAGGAAGACTTGTTCCTGAGCTCAAATCTGGCCTCGGATACTTACTAGCTGTTTGACCCTGGGCAAGTCACTTAACCCTGTTTGCCTCAGTTTCCTCATCTGTAAAATGAACTAGAGAATGAAATGGCAAACCATTTCAGTATCTCTGCCAAGAAAACCATAAATGGGGTCATGAAGAGTCAGATGTGACCAATGTCACATCTTTCTTTTGTGTATTTTTAATGATGCTCTTTTCTTCCCTTTTTTCTTACACCCTTATCACTATCTACTTATTAAGCTGTGCAGTAGATAGAGCCCTGGGTCTGATATAAGGAAAGCCTGAGTTCAAATCCAAACTCACTTAATAGCTGTGTGGTTTTAAGCAAGTCACTTAACCTCTCTTTCTCTCAGTTTCCTCATCTGTAAAATTGGATAATAATAGCCCCTACTTCCCAGAGTTGTTGTAAGGATCAAATGATATAATAATTATAAAGCACTTGGCACAGGGCCTGGCATATAGTTAGAGCTATGTCAATGTTAGCTGTTATTATTATTACTATCTGACCAGACTCCTATTAAAAGCTTTCCTTCCTAAGAAAAAAGTATAGGGGCAGGTAGGTGGTGCAGTGAGTAGAGCACCAGCCCTGGAATCAGGAGGACCTGAGTTGAAATCTGGCTTCAGACACTTGACACTTACTAGCTATGTGACCTTGGGCAAGTCACTTAACCCCAAATTACCTTGCCTTCCCCCCCTCCAAAAAAAGAGAAAAGTATAGTCAAACAAAACAATTTGACGCACTAGTCATGTCGGAAAATGTCTATCTCATTCTGTACATCTCTAGTCTGTCACCTCTCTTCCAAGAAATGGGAAGCAAGCATGGATAGTCTAATCGCTTTGTTGATACAAATGAGTCCCTGTACTGTCCCACAGGACAGTCCAGTTACACCATCACTGGATTATGGATGAGAAATGGGGCACTCTGAAGGGTTACGTACCTATTGGTCATGGTCCGAACTGAAGCTGTCACAACCTGGGGCCAGGGCTGGTACCTTTGCATTGGGCCTAATTTAGGGAGGCATTAGCAAGTGTAGTAGAAAAATGCATTTGATTTAACATTCAGAAGACCAGAGTTCAAATTCCAGTTCGGCTACTATTCAATAATCTTGAGAAAGTCATCTAATCTCTTAGAGTCTCTAGTTCCCTCATCTGTAAAATGGATATAATTAGAACATTTGCTACTTATCTCACAGGGCAAGGAAAGCAGTCTGCAAAATGTAAAGTGATGAACAAACTGGAATTGTTGTTTCTAGGAAGCAGCACAGCACAGGTGGGAACAATGCTGGATATCGAGGCAGAGAACCTGGGTTCAGATCTCAAGTCAAGTTTTACTTTTGTAACCTCGGGAAGTTCCATAACTTCTCCAGGCCTCAGTTAACTAAAGAGTAAAATGAATATTTTTAATAGATGACCTGCCTGATGCATTTTTGAGATCTAAGTTTTGTATTTTTTTTATCCTACTTTCAGATCCATATCCCATTAGGAGTATAGGGATGGTACTTGTCTGTGATTAGAGGTGTTCAATAGTCCCCCAGGGAGAGAACCCTCCTTGGGACTCCTAATCTAGGAGAGTAAACCAGATTCTAGTCAAGCCGGAATTTACAGGGTAACCAAGTCCTAGGGTTAGATGAGTGTCAGAAGGAGATGGTAGCAGCAGACCAAGGCCAGGTTTATTAATGCTGAGTATCTCAGGATGACACATGACCGAAGGGAGCAGCAGTCATTGGCAAAGTAATGGCATGCATCTCTTCCACACAATATTATATTATGGCAGCCATGCATTAATCATATCTCCTGTTTTCTCTGCTGTGTTACTGTGGGCCTGAACAGTTACATAAAAAAAGAAACAGCCTGCCTCTCTCTCTCTCTCTCTCTCTCTCTCTCTCTGGATATGAGTGTGTGTGTGTGTGTGTGTGTGTGTTTGGGGATCATAAGTGATGTCTTAATTATGGGGAAAGGGCCCATTCAAAGAAGTTGGAGACTATGGGGATGGAATACTGTATATAATATCAGAGTTTTAGATATGTTGATTAATTTTGCTGAACTAATTTTCTATTCTTTCTTATCCTTTGTTGTAAGGGACTACTCTTTGGAAGGGAGAGGAGGAAGAGATATATTGGGAAATGTAGGTGATGTGAAAACAAAAAATGTCAATAAAAATTTAATTTAAAAAATAATGAGGGAGATGATTTTCCTAATTTCTTTCCCAGTTATGGGATTCCTCTGCCTGCATTCTTGTGGATGTTGGCCACACCCACACTGGGATCAGAAGAGCAGGGCAAGAAGTTCTGTGCTCTATACTTGACTACAGAACAGTGCTGTTTGGGAACCTTATAAAGCATTGGTGCATTGATAGATTTTGCTCACCTGCTCTGTTGTTTTTTAATCTTGTTATAAGAGGAGGGAAGGAGAGAGTGGCATATATGGAAATGAATGTAATGTGAGAGCAAAATACATCACTAGATGTTAAAAAGAAATTTGATATGATCACCCTAAGCATCATGCCAGTGAGTTCAGCAGCCATGATCCCTGCCCCCAATGTATTCACTGCAATGTTTAGAGAGTCAGGGCCTTACAGTAGAAAAACATTGAACTAGGAATCAAAAGATCTGGTTCCTAGTTCCCACTACATACTTTGTAAGACATAAACAAGTAACAGTGTGTGGGACAGGGACAGGACCTGTGATTTCATCAATATAGAGAGCTCTCAGATGAGGAAATTCCCTTTATCAAAGCAAGTTGGAACCTTCTTTACAATTTATGGTCTTAGAGACTTAACCTTGGGGCAGCTAGGTGGTGCAGTGAATAAAGCACCAGCCCTGGAGTCAGGAGGATCTGAGGTCAAATCTGACCTCAGACATTTGATACTAGCTGTGTGACCTTGGGCAAGTCACTTCCCCCCTCCAAAAAAAAGAGACTTAACCTTGTTGTTATTTGTTCTTCATTGCTGAAGAGGACCGATGATGTCATAAGGTGATGGTTTTGACTTGTGAGTTGATTGGATTTAAATGAGATAGAGTTATACAAAGTTGTCAGCATCATTCTCTCTTCCAGAGTCATGGACGTCCTGTGGCAAGACAAAAGTCAAGATGACTGGTGATGGCCCACGATGCAGTGGACGATGACCTTGATGTCTTCAGTGTCTGACCAAGCCCCATGCACTCCATAGCACCTACTTCAGCTGCCTTCATGGCCTTTGGGACAAATTGTTCTCGTCCACCCCGTTCTATGGGAGGAAGCCTTCACATGCTTGGGGTAGGCATTCACTAACTCACCGATGTGTTTGAGGCCTTTCAGTTTCTCTCAACCTGGTTTAATCCATCTGTCGAGACAGTTTTACTGGGGTGTGTCCACTGTTCGTGCTATAACTTTTTGGAGCCACAAGTGAGAGTTCAGTGGCAGGTGGACACCAAAGTGTTCACTGACTTAACCACCATTATTTTGGGTCCTTCTCCACCACTTTTTGAAGTCCCATCTTTTCACTTAGGAAGCCCAAGCCAAAGAAATTGCCTGCTGGAAGATTCTTTCTTATGAGCTGTAGCATACTGGTTCCTTTTTTTCCATCAAGGAGTGGGAAGGTCCCCCAAGGGAGGACTCAGGGTTTTTCACAATCACTCTAAAGCACCAGAAATTCCTGTCAGCACTGCAACACCATAAAACAACCAGGAGGATCAACATCCCCAAAGGCCCAAGCAATGAGTCACCTTGTCCTTTGAATTCCGGGAAGTTTCCAGGGGACAGAGGGGCCTGCTCCTTGGGATAGCTTCTATAGGCTCATTCAGCCTTGCTACAGTAACACTGTGTGTGTGTGACAGAGAAACAGAGAGAGAGAGAGAGAGAGAGAGAGAGAGAGAGAGAGAGAGAGAGAGAGAAGAGAGAAGGAGGGAAGAAGGAAGGAAGAAAGAGGAAGGGAGGAAGGAAGTAAAGGAAAGGAAAGGGAAAGAAAAGAAAGCAAAGAAAGAAGGAAGAAAGAAGGAAAAGAATGAAGGAAGGAAAGAAAAAAGAAAGAAAGATGGGTAGTCTGGCACACCCTGTTCTTGGCTTACTCTTTGTGGTTCACTGGTCATCCCTTAATACTATGTTCCAGTATTTTACCAAGGATGGCTTATTTTTCACTAAGGAGAGCAGGTTCTGCTCTTCTCAGTGTTGAGAACATGTGCAAAGTAAATACCATTAAAAAAAACTGACAAAATACTTCCAGAGTAAAAAATCACTGCCCTGAAACACAGCCCTCCCTTCCACTTCCTTGCATGTGTCTACTAGGAAAGTCAGACTGCAGACAAATACAGAGTCGGGTGATGGCAGAAAAACTGGAGGATATTTCAGAAAGTTTTGTGATTTTGCCTCAATGATGCAGCCAGGCATAAAGGACATCAAATCTTTCATCTTCTAGCACTTCTTATCTCAGCTCAAGCCTCCTCCTTTTATGGTCTTGGAAACCTGTCTTCATGTTCTCTCTGATACATCCTGGTTACTTACTACCTTTAAATATCTGAGGACCGATTTGGACTCGGGTCTTTTTGACTCCAGGCCCAGCTCTAGATCGTATGTCACTTAGCTGCCTCTTCTCTGTCACCTATCCATCCATCTATCTATCTATCTGTCTGTCTGTCTGTCTATCTATCTGTCTATCTATCTGTCTGTCTGTCCGTCTGTCTGTCTGTGTCTGCCTATCTATCTCTTTGCCTACCTATCTCCATATATATTCAGGTTATTGGAAGGAAAATAAGAATATATTTTGGGTAATTTTTTGTTGTATGATAATTCATTTAGTTCATTGCTCAATTTCCTTAAAGATCAACCAGAATAACATTTTTAATATAGGATGTACCCCAATGTAAGTTTTATAAACATCATTACAATCGGAAGATTGTAATTTAAAATGTAAGTTTTAGAAATGTCATTATAATTAGGGTGTTGTTATTTATTGTTATTGCTTATTTGTAAAGCAAGTATAAGTTTTACAGATATCATTATCACTAGGATGTTGTCATTTAAAAAAAAAGGAAAGAAAAAAAAATCCCCCCTTCTGGAACATCAATGAATGTTTCATGAATATAAATCCTTTCTGAGGTAGGCAATTTCTCCATTTACAAAAATGTACGGGCTCATGGAACAGCAGATCTCCTAAGAAGCCATGGCCCCAGATTTCAAATCTCATTCTCAGATGCCACCTTTAATCAGCAGAAGCAATTAAAAAAAAGATCTGTGAGAGTAAGTTTCTTTAACTGGACTTAGTAATACATGATGTTGTAGGAACTAGCAGTAGTTCCTATTTTCTCCTACAGCTCTTGGAAAGTAGCCTGTCATGTCCCAGATACATGGCCAAGAGGACAACGGACCTTTATAGTGTCCAGTCATGCATGCTCAGAGCTGTTTCTGAGTGGTTCCAGGGACGTCAGCCACTAGTCAACATATAAGAGAACAGGAAAAGAGACCACCAAAATCTGAAGGGGCCAAAAGTCAAACACTACCAAGTCCTTTGGGCTTTGTGCAGCGATGCTAGCCCAACACGTGGGCAAACTATTCTGAATCCGTGCTTCAGCATTTCCTATGTACCATGCCCCATTCTGGTCAGCTTGGGTAGAGAACATATGTAGCTGCCTCCAGTTTCTGTGGTTATATGGACTGTTTGCCTCAATGGGAAAACTGTGCCTTCCTGGAGGTAGGTGATTGTAGTTTTTCCACTTAATGAAGTTCAATGAAAGTTGCTACAAGAATTTGTTGGTCTGTCCTGATATGACCTAGAACTCATCCACTTTGGGGCATTGCAGAAAATTCAGTTTGCTAGTGTTCCATGCTTTGATGTTCAAATTCATGTATTTTTAAAATAAATATACTTGTTATTAATAAAGTTCTATGCACGATCTTAAAATGAAAGATGCTGTTATTTAAGAAACTTTTCTAATATATTCCACTGTTCCTTTAAAAATGCTTTTTCCCCTTAAGGATTACACAGGACTTGGTTTGCTTTGGACAAATAATAAAAGCTTAGAATTTAGCTAAAAAGCATAGGATAAAAAATAGTCTCATATTAATGATTATAAGACTATAGATATTAAATTATCATACAAAATGAATAGTCATGTTCTTGGTAATAGTACCAATGAAAATGGAATACATAGCAAATTCTTAATTATAAGGAATACTATAGGATAAAGGATGCTCAGGATGTCTTGATTTGTACCATTAGAATGTAATTATTGGCAGAAATAATCACATTGCCAATTCTTGAGGGGGTGGTGGTGAGGGTGGAAATCTTCAGTTTCCCAAATGCGGGGGCACAAACAGACCCCATCGACACAGTGAATCAACATCATTACAATCAAATTCTTTTGCTTGAATAATAATTTCATTTGAAGTTAGGGTTGAAAAATGCAATTTGTCCTTTCTCTTGATATGTCAGCACTCACTGCCAATCACTTTCCCCCTCTGCTTTACAGTGTCAAAATAGTAAAAGTCAAAGATAGTCAAAGACATCTTGGCCACTACTTAGTATTTTTTCCATAAATCCTCATTCTGCCCTTGAGACATAGATATCTGGGGTCAAACTTCAGGCCTTATATGCAACTTGAATGCACATGTACTGACTTGTGTTTCACCTCTTTGGGTATTTAAGGATTTAAGACAGACCTCTTACTGCTAGATTAGTGTAAAACTTTAAGAAATAGAATGTTGTACTAGAGTAAGAAATCTGGGATTCTCAAGAAAATAATACAACAAAAGAAGAGGAATATAAAAACAAGCTTAAACATGAAGCAATGAGATCTTAGACAATTAAGATTTTATTAGCTATATTGTTATTGCACTTACCTCTAAAACTCGGGAGACAATATTTCCACTTAAATATGTTGTCAAAATGTTAAAGATTGCTGAAATAAAGCTCATTCCTGAGACTTATATAAGAATGACACAATATAAGTGGAATTGAGATAAAATTGTTTAAAGTATTTTGCAAACCTTAAAGTACTATATAAATGCTAATGATAATTATTTTATTATTATTGTCAGGTTGCGGAACTCCCGATGTGAAAACTCCCTTCACCAATGCAGATAGGTAGCTCACTTGGGATTTCTATTGTCCTAAAGAGTAGTCAGAGGTTAAATGGCTTGCCCAGGGTTGCACAGCTAGTAGCTTTCACAAGTAGGTCTTGAACTGAGGTCATGCTAAGTTCCAGACAGGCCGTCAATCCACTTATCAACCCAGCCACTAGACAGCCTCATTGATTGTCTGGCCAAACTAATAAAATAAGTGAGCAAACTATTCTCTGTCCATCCTAGAGTATTTCCTCCAGCTGGGCTGATGTCTTTCCAGTAGTGAATCCCTAGAGATGCTTCTCGGTCCTGGCCAGCTCTGCACATCCCACTTCCTTCCACCTGCAAGTCCTTCGCTGAGTTATCAGCTGAGCATTTCCCTTAGGGAGCCCTTCTACTATCCTTCATTTTATCCTGGATCCTACTTACCCAGACCTGCAGGGGAGGAAAGAGTTTTCTAACTTCTGCCCTAGTCTGTTGTTCTAAAAGTCCCTAAAGTAAGTACATAACTCTTTTTAAGGTTTTCTAAGGGTATTTGCCGCTAATAGTTACAAGTAAATTAGGGGTAGTTAAAAATCCCAAGGAAAAGTGCAAGATTATCAAAATGACCATATCATTTTAGAAGTAGATTGTGGGACCACACAGAACTGGAAGGGACCTTAGAATCCATCTAGTTTCACTCCTCTCTATTTGTAGTTAAAACTAAGGCCCAGGGAGATAGAATTTGAGGTGCCAATGGGACATCCAGTTGGAAATGTCTAACAGATACCTGGGACCATAGCTTAGGTGAGAGGTTAGAGTTCAACATAAAGAGCCAGGAATTGTCAGCATGGGGATGATCATTAGAGGAGTCATGATTTGATGGGAGATGATGAGATCATCAAATGAAGGGAAGTAGAGAGAAGAGAAGGCCCAGGACAGAACCTAGAAGCACACTCAAGTTTAGCCCCAGGAAGCCTCGGTTAGGGGTGGAACATTGATGATGACTCATCAAAAAAACTTGAAAAGCAGGGGTCACATAGGTAGCAGCAAAACAAGGAGAGAGTGTAGATACAGAGAGAGAAGAGACTATTCTGAACAAAGGGGTCGGTCATCAGTGTCAGAGAGGTCAACAAAGATGAAGACTGAAAAAAAAGCATTCAGATTGGTCAAGTAAGAGATTTTTGGTAAAGCTGGAGAAAGCAGCTTCAGATAAATGAAGGTAAAGGGGCTAAGAAATGAGCAGTGGGAGAAGTGGCATCAAACTCGGATTACTTTTTCTAGGAGTTTGACTTCAAAAAGGAAAAGAGATATAGGCTGATAGCTTGAGGGTATTTATATCTCTGATCTTCGATGAAAGTTTCGACAGAGCCAGGTCTTGAAAAGCCTCCCCCTCTTCCCTAACACCTTCTCTTAGATGTTGGATCCTGGAATCAGCTCCTTTTAAACTTGGTTTCTGGCTTAGGCTTTCAAGAGTCCAGCTGGAGTGGATTTGGGTGGGCAATGCTGCCAGGGATCTTGGGCTCTTCTAGAACCTGTTTTCTAGTCCTTTCTCCTTCTCTGGGTGTGGGGCCTTTGCTCAAAGAAGGCACTTCCCTGTTTTGTCCCAAAGATTCCTTCCCTGTCATTATGTAATTGACTTTGCAGCTGCCTCCTAGTCGTCCCTAGAGGTCTTGATGGCTTTGGCCCTTTGGAACTCCTACATTTGACCCCATTTCTCCCAGTCTGTTCTCTTAATAAATGCTCATTGACTTGACTTAACTCTGTCTAATCATTATTAGGTCCATTTATCCAGTTCTAACTTCTCTTTCAATCTCCAGACTTGCATCTCTAATTTTCTATTGGACATCTCAAACCTGATGTCTTATAGCCATCTTAAACTCAACATATCCCAAACAGAACTCATTATCTCTTCCTCCAAGTCCTCCTTGTTTCTTAACTTTCTTATTACTCTTGAGGGCACCACTATCCTCCCAATCCCCAAGGCTCACAACCTAGAAGTCATCCTTGCTTCCTAACTCTCTCTCACCCTTCCACCCCCAGCTTTTGACAAACCTGTTGACTTTATGTATAAAAGATGGTATCTATACACATCCCCTTCTCTCCTATTACACTGCCATGACCCTGGTTCAGGCCCTTATCACCATATGCCTGGACTATTGCAATAGTTTATGATTGGTCTTCTTGCCTCAAATCTTTCCCCACTATAGTCCATCCTCCACTCTGAAGTCAAAGTGATCTTACTAAAGTGTGGATCTGACCATGTCAGGTACACTCCACCCTCATTCTTTCCAATCTGTTCTCTATTACCCCTATGATTGAATAGAAAATGCCCTGTTCGGCATTTAAAGTCCTTCATATCTTGACCTCCTCCTACCATTCCAGTCTTCTTATAGCTTACTCTATTCTTCACCTCCATACTTTGCATCCAATGACATCAGCCTCCTTGCTGTTTTTCAAACAAAACCCTTCATCTCCTGAGTCTGGGTATTTTCACTGGCTCTCCCCCGTGCCTGGAATGCTCCCCCCTTATCATCTCTGCTTCCTGGGTTCTCTTGTTTCCTTTGTTTCAGCTAAAGTGCCTCCTATATGAGAAACTCTGCCCAATTACCCTTAAAGCTGATCATTCTTCAAGTGATTATTTCCATTTTACACAGGGTATATATTTTTTGAATGTAATTGTTTACATGTTGCCTCCCCGTAAGAATGAGCTCTTCAATAGTGGGGTCTGTCTTTTGCTTTGTTTTGAATTCTTGTTGACTTGATTTCTGCCTGTTGAAATTTTATCCATCCTCAAAGGCCCAACTCAAATCAAACTTCCTTTATAAAGCTTACCACAACATGCTTCCCAAACCCTACCAAGAACATAACTCCCTCCTCCCTAGAACATCCCTTATATTTCAAATCTTTCTTATGACATGCATGCTTATTTGATAATTTTGTGCAATCATTTGTTCAATTGTATTATTGCGAGTAATTAGAGCATAAGTGCTTTGAGGTCAGATACTGTTTCTTATTTGTCCTTTTATATCCCACAAGGTACATCATCTTCCCATCAGTGCTCAATAAATAAAATAAATCAATGAGTCCTCAGGATGAAATAATTTCATTATATTCTTTTTTTCTTCCTTGGTACCCATGGTTTTTTTTAGTTAGATATGTATATATATATAACATATATATGTCTTCAAATTGAACTCTGACTCAGTTCCACTTATATTGTATCTTCCATGCTACAACTTGTGATTTTCTGAGCCAGGGAACCAGGAAAGTCAGTCAGCAAGTGTGTATTAAATGCCTACTGTGGGACAGGTAATGTGCTAAGTGCTGGGGTTACAAAGAAAAGCAAAAAAACAGTTCCTGTTCTCCAGGAGCTCACTGTCTAATGGGAGAGATAATATGCAAACAACAATGTACAAATAATTAGACAGACGGACAGATAGACGGATGGATGGACAGACAGACAGATAGGTAAAGAATGAATTAGAGAGAAATTAACATAGAGAAAGCACAGGACTGAGAGAGACTGGGAATAGTTTCTTACAGAAGTTGGGATTTTAGCCAAGGAGGGCAGGAGACAGAGATGAAGAGGGAGAGAATTCCAGGCATGGGGTCAGCCAGTCAAAATGCCTGGAGTCTAGAGATGGAACATTGCATGTGAGGAACAGCAAGGTGGCCAGTGTCACTGGATCTATGTGGTAGAGAAGTGAGATATGAGGAGCCTGGAAATATAGGAAAGAGCCAGGTCATAAAGGATGGTTTTGACTGCCAAAGAGAGGATTTTATATTTGATCTTGGAGGTGTTAGGGAGTCACTGGAGTTTATTGAAGAAGGGGATGTCATGGTTAGATATGCAATTTAGGAACAGAGTTTGGTAAAAGATAGACTGGAGTGGAGAGAGACCTGGGACAGGGAGACGAACTCAAAGGCCATTGTAATAATCCAAGCACGAGGTGATGAAGGCCTGGACAAGGGCGATGGCAGAGTCAGAAGAGAGAAAAGGCTACAGCCCTAAAGTTTCTGCACTAAGGGAGGTAGGGTTGGCCAAGGAGAGTTGGGAGTAAGGAAGTGGAGAAAGAGACTACTGAAATAAAGGGCAAGAGAAAGAGGAAGATACAAGAAAATTAGCTCAGTATCAGGAAGAACAGAATAGGGCTCAGCAGAATATTCTGAGGCTAGGGAAACAGAGGGTTTGAATTCACATGGATCAGCTCATTTCACAACCCAGCTTCTTATTGTCCCATTCATGTTTTCAAGGTATGCTGAGGGAGACCTGAGCATAAATGAGGTGCAGCTAAGGAGTGTCTCCCTTGGCCAATCTCCCCCACTTCTACCTTCCCCTCTCCTGGTGACATTTCATCTGTGGGAACCAGCTATACCTGAAGGAAAGTTGCTGGTTCACATTCAGTAACAGCTAGGTGGTGCAGTAGATAGAACCCCAGGCCTAAAGTCAGGATAAACCTGAGTTCCAATCCAGCTTCAGATACTTATTACCTGTGTGACCCTGGGCAAGTCACTTTAATTTTGGTCTACCTCATCCTTAAAATAGAAATAATAATAGCACCTGCCTCCCAGGGTGGTTGTGAGGATCAAATGAGACAATTTCTATAAAGTGCTTAGCACAGAGCCTGGCGTCTAGTAAAGGCTATATAAATGTTAGCTATTATTATTATTGTATGGCAAAGTACAAAGAGTGCTGGAACATAGCAGAAAGTCAGAAGACCTGGATTCAGATTCCAGATCTGAGTCTTGCTAGGGCTGCGAGGTTAAAAAAGTTGCTCACTCCAACCTTTATTTTCCTAATTTTTCAAACCTCTCTGGGCTGTTGTGAGAAAGGCCTTTGCAGACCTTAAATCATCACAGAAATACGAATCAGCACTATAGAAACATGGCTGCTAACATGGGTTTTACCATTCTGGTAAGGCTCAGCTCTCTCCCTGTCTATTCTGGGATTAGGGTATGGCCCTAGTTTCCTTGGAAACCACGGACCAGCCTCCTTCAGTGGAAGACGCCATCATCCCTCAGAGCCTGTATTCCTCATGGCTTCTCCTTCCTGGGGTTCATTTGCAGGACTGGGAAGACATACATTCTAAGCCTAAGGACTGATTAAGTCTTCCCTTGCTCAAGTTACTGGCTCTGTCCATTCATTACTTTGATGACACATCCCCCAGATGCTCTCTTTCCATATGGAATGGTTTCCCAGAACCCTATCATTATAATTCTCCCATAGAAAAAGTTACTTTTACATATGCTGGTAAGTGCTGACAGTTCTTGCCAACAATAAGAGAAGGGGATGGTGCAAAGATACAGGCGCTGACTTTAGAGACTTATTTTGTTTCTAGCTCTGCTACCGATCACTTTCGTGTCCTGGAGCAACTCATTTCACCTTTAGTTAAGACTAAAGTTAGGGTGTTCATTTTCTCATTCGTAGAACAAGGATATCGGACAAGAATTATTAGGGGATCATTCACTAAGGTTCCTCCTAACCCTTAACTCTGATCGTAGGGTCCTTTTGTTGTAAATTCTTATATCCACCCTCTTCTCACATACACCACTTCATAGGCCTTCATCACATCTTGCTTGGACTATAGCCTTCTGATTCCTCTCTCTAATCTATTCTCCATAAAACTATCAAATGGATATTCTTTTTTTAAAAAATTAATTAATTTATTTTTACTCATCAACATTCATTTCCACAAGATTTTGAGTTCCAAATTTTCTCCCCATATCTCCCCTTCCCCATCCCAAGATGACCTACATTCTGATTACCCCTTCCCCAGTCTGCCCTCCCTTTTATCACCCCACCCCCACTCCCTTTCCCCTTTCTTTTAGGGCAAGATAGATTTCTATACCCTATTGCCTGTATATCTAATTTCCCAGATGCATGGAAAAACAATTTTTTACATTTGTTTTTAAAACTTTGAGTTCCAAGTTCTCTCCCTTCTTCTCTCCCCACCTACACTCACCAAGAAGGTAAGCAATTCAATATAGGTTATACATGTGTCATTATGCAAAACACTTCCATAATAGTCATGTTGTGAAAGACTAACTATATTTCCCTCCATCCTATCCCACTCCCATATATTCTGTTTTCTCCTTTGACCCTGTCCCTTTTCAAAAGTGCCAAACAGATATTCTTAATGCACAGACCTGATCGTTTCTCTTTGCTCAAGAAGTTTCAGCGGCTCCCTATCGTCTCTACGATAAAATACAAGATTTTCAGCCTGACGTTTAATGACCTTCTCCTTCTGATTTCTACTTACCTCTCCAGGATGATCCCACATCCGTCCCCCTCCTCCATCCCCACACTCTCTGTTCCAGCCAAACTAATCTGACATTCCCAGTACATGACATTTTATCTCCTGTTTCTGTGTCCTTGCTTCGCCTGGAGTGGTTTCCTTCTTGACCTCCATCCCTTGGAATTCCTAGCTCTCTTCAAGATTGAGCTCAGTTGCTACCACCTACACATTGTCTTGCCTAATTCTCCCAGCTGTTAGTTCTTCCCCTCCAAATTGCTTTGTATACACTTTGAAAAGTGTGTGCGTGTGTGTGTATATATATGTGTGTGAGTATGTGTGTGTGTGTGTGTGTGTGATGTGTGTGAGAGTGAGCGTGAGTGTGAGTGAGTCTGAGTGTGAGTATGCGCATTGTTTCCTCCAGTTCTTGCAGATGGAACATAGATCTTCCCAGGGGCCATGACGGGCCCTAAATAACTAGGGCAGCCACTTGGACTTTGCCTCAGAGCGCCAAAATTCAGAGGGGGAAGAAACTGAACAATCTTTTGGTTCTTAGAAACAACTGAGCTTAGCACTTACTTATAGTAACTAATCCAAATAGGCAACAAGATGTACTGATTCATGAGCCACTGAAATAACAAATTCCCTCTCTTGCTCAACTGGATTTGTCTTTATTTCTTCTCCTGTCAACTTTTCCATCGTAAATTAGAGTTGTGTTGAAGGAATATCTTGTGCTGCTCTTCCAGGAGCCAAGATCACTAATTATGGTTCCGAAAAGAAAAAACAAAACAAAACAAAACCCGCCTCGCACCACTTACTGAATTGAACATACCCAAAGTGGGATTCCTCCATCGAATTCTTCCACCGTAACTCAGCGACTTAGAGGCATCTTCCTTAGCAAAAACACAAAGCCATGGAGGGGCTGGGAACAAGGTACATGTTCTATGTGAGTTAACCAAAGAAAGGAAAACAACTTTTCATTTTTTTTTCTAACTCTGCTATGTTGGTTTTTCAGGGAAAAAGAAAACAAAGCAAAATAAAACTACTGTTATGCGACTGAAAGAGCTCTCTGCCTGTTGCCAGAAAAATGAGTAGGATTTTTCTTCTTTATTGGGCTATCCCCCAATCTTGTAGCCTTTTTTCTTGGTAATTCTTTCATTTGAAATAGAAGAGAGTGTTCTATTTTAGAGGAAGGGTTTGTTAGTCTTAGGTGTGGGAGGACGGCGATGATTCTCTCACAGGAATTTTCTTTTTAAATGGTAAACTCTCATTATGGGCTAAATTGTTATGTTTTCCAGTGCATTTGAGGTTTTTGCCGAGGTCACTGAAGAAGGGACTCCCGGGAGGGTGTGAGGGGGAGGGAGAGAGACACACACAAGAATGTGAAGAAATTGTTTTTCTGGTTTGCCTTCATTTTCCAATTTGGAGACTATGGTTCGACTGAATCACAGCCAGGGTGCTTGCTGCCTTCCCATCTGTGGAAAGGGGCAGAATCTCTCCCAGGGGAGGGCCGCCACTTAAAGAGAGGGCCACACAAGTACTGCCCTGGAGCACTAGGAAGGTCAGAGAGCCACTGAACAGGTGGGAGAGAAAGTAGGTTTGGAGCTTAGGGAGCTGCAAATGCCATTAAGCTCTTAACATACTCTTTCTCCATTAAAATGACAGAATTTTCCATGGATGTTGTTTTCCATTAAAATAGAATAATGTATCACATGTGCCATTTATGTGAACTCTCCTACCTCAAAACTCAGTTTCTCGTTGACGTAGGTTACTGGAACATTGACAGGCAGCTGCCTAAAGGCGAAAAATCCTATAAACCCATTATAAGACATTTTATATTGATTTAAAAGACAATTGGGGTATCTAGATGGTGCAGGGGATAGAGTGCCAGGCCTAGAGTCAGCAAGGCTAATCTTCGTAAGTTCAAATCTGGCCTCAGGCACTTACTAGCTGTGTGTCCCTGGGCAAGTCACTTAACTCTGTTTGCCTCAGTTTCCTGAGCTGGAGTGGCAGATCACTCCAGTATGTTTGCCAAGAAAACCCCAAATGGGATCGCGAATAGTCAGACACGACTGAACAACAAGAGACAATTGGGAATCATTTTAAACTTTTAAGGAAGGTCTCCTGGAGAAGAAAGAGAAGCAGATTTGGAGTCAGAAGACCTGGGTTTGAATTCCAGCTTCACCACTCAGTAGCTATGCGACCTTGGGCCAGAGCTGAAACAAAAACTTTTTGCACCCAGGAAAATACCACAAAACACACCCAGGCAAGCAGAATGAATCACTCCCTTCCGTTGAATAAGTGTGTATAGATGTGTGGGCGGGGTGGAGGGGAGAGACAGAAATCACTCTCTGGGATCTTGGAGCAAGGCTGCTGCTGCTGGGGGGAGTAGGTAGAATGTGTAAGAAAGGTCACTGTCTGAAAACTTCCTATTTTTAGTAATTATTCTTGCTAACTGATGCTTATTTTTATCTTTTTCTATGCTGCTGAAGCGCTACAAGTGTGGTCATGTCCTCTAAAATCAACACCCTAGGCCAAAGTTCTGATTGCCCTATCCTAGTTATGGCCCTGCCATTAGCAAGTCACTTTGTCATACTGAGACTCAGTTTCTTTGCCTGTGGAAAAATGTCAATAATCATGTCTGTATTACTTCTCTCATAGGGCTTTGAGGAAAAACATTTTATGGAACATTACTATCCTTTATATGCTATTTGTTCCAGCCAAAGTGATTACTTGCTATTGTCCCTGCTCCCATTTCTAGACCTTTGCACAATCTCCCAAATGCTTGGAAATGTACTACCTCATCACCTTTGTGTCATAGACTCTTTGGCTTCTTCAAGGCCAAGCTCAAGTGCCGCTTTCTCCTTAAGACCAAGTCTTGTTCTTGCACTGCCAGGACCCTTCCTTGAAATTTCTCTGTACCCATTCATTTGTGTCCAGGTAATTTCCCCCCAATAGAATATAAGTTTGAGGGCAGGGACTGCATATCATTCACCTTTCAATCTTCCCCCAGCAGCTAACATTCCACAAACACATATTTATTGTGTTACTGACAGATATGCAAAAAAAGGAAGATGAAAATATTAGGTCGATATTTTCATGAGGTTCACATTCCTTTGTGTTGAGTGTCACATGACCTAAATGGGAGCAGTGAAAAGAAGGAATGGACATTCATCTTTTAGTTCCAACTAATCTAGTTGGCTAAAACTATCCTCCCCACTAATTTAGGAGCCCACAAAAATGCTTTTAACACACCATGTCTCTTCAGGCTTCATAGTTCTTATACCACAAAGACAAAAACTGATGTGAGAAATAGGTTTGGTTTTGCTTATCATACAGTGTGATTAGTCACAGGCTTGTGCATTATTGGCAAGGCTGTCAATCAATCTAATCATTCATTTGAAACATCTGGAAATTTCCAGTAAAAATCTCAGGCATGAGGAAGGAAAACATTAATTACCATATTAAATGCTATAAACACTAAAGATTAAGAGGACCTTCCTCCGTTCCTATGGCAAAGCAGCGGAACTTCTATGTTCAGCTGTACACTTAGGTTTTTCTTAACCTGAGATATGCTCAGAGCATATCTGAAAAACTCGTTGTGGCTCTTGGAGTGGATCAAAATCTTCAGTTTGTTTTGTTTCTCAAACTCGAAGCTAAACCAACTAAAATGTTCCGTGCAAATAAATTCAAATAATATGCAAATAAGGGCTTCGCTTTCCACCAGGTATTTGGGAGTTTTTTTTTTTTAATTATAGGCCTGTACCACTTTCAGGGCAGCTAGGTGGCCCAGTGGATAGAGAGCCAGGCCTGGAGTCAGCAGACCTGAGTTCAAGTCTACCCTCAGATACTTATTAGCCGTGTGACTCTGGGCAAGCCACTTTTTTGTCTTTCATTTTTTTGTTTGCTTCGTTTTCTTCATCTGTAAAATGAGCTGGAGAAGGAAATGTCAAAACACTCCAGTATCTTTGCCTGGAAAACCCTGAAAGGGGTCATGAAAAGCCTAGAAAGGTGACCTAACTTGTCCAAGTTCACACAGCTAGTCCAGTGACAGGTAGGACACCAGTGTACTGGCTCCTACCGCACTAGTTCCTTCACTATACCGTATATGCATATACATGTGTATGTGTATGTACACATATAAATATATGTGTATATACCTATGTACATACATATACACACATACATACACCTATACTATCCTGAAATGTCTACAAACTTTTGTAAACTTTTGTAAGCTTGATGTGGGTACATGTTCTGTGAAAATCATAATGTGTTAGCTATGAAGGGCTCCTATTCTGAACATAAAGGATAGATGAGACACATAAACATAGCTATTTTTTAAAATAATGATAATAATATGCATCATTAACATTTTCTTCATTGCTTTCTTAAGCCTAAAAATCAACAAAACCACACCTAAACATATAGTATTAGTAATTTGCATTATTAAAATTTCTCCATCACTTTCTTGTTGTTCAGTCATTTTTTAGTGTGTCTGACTCTTCATGACCCCATTTGGGATTTTCTTGGCAAAGATACTGGAGTGGTTTGCCATTTTCTTTTCCAGCTCATTTTATAGATGAGGAAACTGAGGCAAAAAGGGTTAGATGACTTGCCCAGTGTTACACAGCTAGTAGGTGTCTGAGGCTGGATATGAACTCAGTAAGATTAGTCTTCCTGACTCCAGATCCAGGGGTCTATCCCCTGAGACACCTTGCTGACTCATCACTTTCTTAAGTCTAAATGATCAACATATAAACATGTAGTCTTAACAAGCTATATTATTATATTTTCTCCATCACTTTAAGTCGAAACAATCAACAAAACCATAAATCAAGCCCCGATTTGTAGTTGGTGATTTCTGAGGTGTAAATGTACACTGCGAATTTAACACTTAGTTCTCACAATCTAGATTGAACTGGTTTCAGCACACCCCCGGGAGCCATGGGATTTAGAACTGGAAGGAATCTTAAAGATTACCTAGTTGGAGAACAATAGGGAATTACGCCCAAAATTATGAAACTATGTATACCCTTTGATCCAGCAATACCACAATTAGATCTGTTTCCAAAGATGATCAGGGAAAAAGGAAAAGGACCCACATGTACAAAAATATTTATAGCAGCTCTCTTTGTGGTGGCAAAGAACTGGAAATTGAGGGGATGCTTATCAATTGGGGAATGGCTGAACAAGTTGCAGTATGTGACTGTGATGGAATATTACTGTGCTATAAGAAATGATCAGCAGGTTGATTTTAGAAAAACTTAGGAAGACTTGCACAAAATAATGAAGAGTGAAATGAGCAGAACCAAAAGAATGTTAGATATGGTAACAGCAATATTGTTCGAAGAATAGCTGTGAATGATTAAATTATATTGAGTATTATAACCACTCAAATCAATTACAGAAGACCTGTGAAAGAACATGCTATCCACCTCCAGAAAGACAACTGATAAATAGAAATATTTATGGTATGGTTTTACAGATATATACATACATATATACGCAATCTACATACATACATGCATATGCACATACATAAGCACACATGTATATTCATACATTCATCTTTTAGTTCCAACTAATCTAGTTGGCTAAAACTATCCTCCCCACCATATTTGTGTGTAATGCAGCCCTTCTCTAGTTCAGGATGTGGAGAGTTGGAACTTAAAATGTAACAAAAATGTAACAAAAAAATTAATTGTTAAAAAGTTACCTAGTCCAATGGCCTCATTTCACAGATGATAAAACCGAGGGTCAGAAAATTTAACATATTTGCCCAATTTTTTGCAACCCTCCCTTCCCCTGCCCCGAAATTATCTTGTGCGTCCCTACTTACAGGGAGTAGGTAATGGAGAAAGACTTTAAACTTGGTCTTCTGACTTCAAATTCTGTGTTATTTCTGCTATATGCTATACTGGTCATCAGGTCTCTGTTTCATTTGAACTGTATATTTTCTAAGACTCTTCTAGTCTTAGATCCTACAAACACACATTTCCATAATGTTTTAAAGATTACAAAACACTTTCTTTCCAACAACCTTGTGAAGTAGGTAGTATAAATATTATTAACCTCATTTTTACACACGAAGGTACTGGTGCCCAGAAAGTTAATTGTTTAGAATTAAGAAAGCAATGGATGAAATGTAAATACCACAGTTTATTAATCCTGACTCCCTCTTCCCCTCAATGGTTTTTGTTTTTAATGGAAAAACAGCTTTACTAGCTTATCTCTGTAATGATGGTGACCTACCTCTGACAGCTAGACCAAGGCTCAGACTTCAAAGGGTAGATCAGGAAAAGGGGACGGAGGGTGTGTCCGAGAATGGGAAAAAGGAAGGAGTTAATTTAATGGTAGAAAAATTCTGTTAGTGAATTATATTATGTCATAAAAATAATCTGTAAATGCAGCAAATAGTAGGCTAGCCTCCCTGCCTGGAGGTTACATCAGGAGTATAATTTCAAGTCAAGTTAACTAAGGGCATCTAATGGTGCAGCGGATAGACTACAGAACTTGGAACCAGGAAGTTATCTTCATGAGTTCAAATCTGACCCTTAGACACTAACTGTGAACTAGACAAATCACTTAACCCTGTTTGCTTCAGTTTCCTCATCTATAAAAGGATCTGGAGAAGGAAATAGAAAACCACTCTAGTATCTTTGCCAAGAAAACCCCAAATGGGGTCAAGAATAGTCAGACAAGACTGAAAAGACTGAACAACAACAATAGGAAGGAAATAAACATTTATTAAGTGCCTACTATGTTCCAGGCACAGTGCTAAACACTTAACAAATTTAATCCTCTTTTATTTAACAAATTAATCCCCCTTTAATCTTGGTTAATCCTTATCCCAGCCCTGGAAGATAAGTGCTATTATTATCCCCATTCTATAGACAAGGAAACTGAGGCAGAGTAGTTAAGTGCCTTGCCCAGGCTCACACAGCTATTAAGTGTTTGAGATCAAATTTGTATTCAGGTCTTCCTGACTCCAAGTTCAGTGCTCTAGACCAAGGCTGTCCAACCTTAGGTTATCTTAGGGCTTCACTAAAATAAAATAATTATTCGGGCGCCGCACCCAGAATAAAAAGATACAGTACACTAATAGAAAGTGGGGGAATGCATATCACCAATACAAGAGGTGAAGGAGTGAAGTGAGAAAGCAAACACAAAACAACAAAGCGACAATACAACAGTATAAAGGTAGGTGCATGCTGAATAGTCTGCACCCTACAGACAGAACACATCCCACAGATGGATTGAAAATTCCATGCGATATGTTCTGTAATACTGTTTAAAAACAGCAAAGAAAATTAACATCAACAAGATTATTTGTGATGGAATTAAAAAATCTAATGTGCATTCGATGAAAATTATTTTTTTTTGCTCATGAAAATTAAAATGCACAGGCAGGCCGCATAAAATTGCACTGTTTGGACAGCCCTGTTCTAGACAGTACACCACCCAGCTGCCTTTGAAGTCCCCATGTGACCTTGGGCAAGTTATTTAACCTCTCTGGCCCACCATCATCTATAAAATAATGATCTTCATACTTATGTACTCTATCTCACAGCACTGTGCCGAGGGAGGCGCTTCATAAACTCTTAAGCAAATCATTATTATAAAACATGAACCATTAATATATATCCAGGGCTGGCTCTGCTTCTTCATTTTCAGAAGGAGACAACTTCTAATTGACAAGTAGAATGTGGAGGCAATTCTGTGTTCCTGCAAAGGGGGTGGGGCTGGTGCCAGAGGTTTTCAGGAGATACATTGTATGTAAGGAGGATTTTGTTATCCTTTTAGAGTTCAGTTCCTCAGGATCCATGGCCAGGTGTTGGATAATAACTCCCAGAATAGCCCCAAGGATCCTAGAGAGTAATGCCTAGACTAAGTGACAGGCAGCCCTACTGAGGCTGTGCTGTGAGATATGGAGTGACATGATGTGATATTTACTACTCCTGCACAGAATGATATTGCTAACGTTAACCTGTGAGCTTAATGTTAGCAAGATGCCTTCTTGGTCTCTTGCCCTATAAAGCAAATGGGAACTGGCCAGTGAGTGGGGAATCCATAAGGGAACCCATGGGAAACCCATTTGGAATTTGGGTAATGCATAGAAGAATGCATGTAACTGCCTCAACCCACCCTCATTGAGGCTAAAAGGGATTTAGGGGAGCACACAAGCTGTGCCTGTCTTGATTGACCCTGTCAAGGTGTAGGAGTACTTGCCCCTCCCTGATTCTTGGAGAAGGGTGATTAGGGGATGCTGTAGAAGCTGGTGCTCCCATTATCAGCAACTCCCTTTGGAGAAGACTAGACTAGAATAAAGTAAGATTATTAACCCCTCTGAAGCTGTCTTCCTGTCCTTCCTGTCTGACAAGATCAAGAATGAACCTGTTAGAGGCTGGAGTCCAAAAATTTCAGTGCCTCCTGTGTGTTAACAGTGAAACACACATTTAGGCAACTCGCGTGGACATATATACCTCACACATATCCACATGTCCTCCAAATATTACCTGTTATTGTCTGGCCTAGGTTAACACGCAGATTCTTATTTTTAAGGCAGTTCACTGTAGCTAGGGCTGCTGATTTATCCAGCCTTCTCCTCCTCAGAAATCACCATTCCTAAGTATTTTCACACAGATAAAGAAGCACGATGACAGTTGAGGGTCATAATGATGACCCAGAGGCTCTGCAAGAGCCTAAAGTGCTTCCTGAGTAATCCAAGGAAGATAAAATAAGGCTCAGTAGAGTATTCATGTGAAGGGGATTTTCTTGTGCTCTGATCCTTTGCAATTGATCATTTATGGCTCGTGTAAATGCTAAATGCTTTCTTCTCCCACACTGTTACATAACAGAATTTAATCAATCAACAGATATTAAGTGCCAGCCTCTGTCATAAGTACTGGAAAGAAAGACAAAAGACAGTCCCCGCCCTCAAGTAGTTTACATTTTAATGGGGGAGATAACGTGCACCTAAATATGTATATATAGAGATAAATACAGAGTCATCAGTCAATCACTAAACATTTATGAAGCACCTACTATGTGCCAGGCCCTGTGCTGAACGCTAGATAGTTGGAATGGCTAGAAAGTAATTTATGAGAAGATAACACTAAGCACCAGAAGACAATGGAAAAAGCCTCCTGCAGAAGATAGCATTTGAGCTGAGTTCAAATCTGATCTCAGATACTTACTAGTTGTGTGACTTTGGGCAAGTCACTTAAACTCTGGCTGCCTTAGTTTCCTCAACTTTGAGAAATGGAGATAATAATAACCCCTACTTCCCAGGATTGTTGTGAAAATTGAATGAGATGATATTTTTAAAGCATTTAGCACAATGCATGGCACATGCTTTGTTGTTCAGTCGGGTCTGACTCTTAGGGACTCCATTTGGGGTTTTCTTGGCAAAGATACTGAAGTAGTTTCCCATTTCTTTCTCCAGCTCATTTGGCAGTTGAGGAACTGAGACAAACAGGGTTAGATGACTTGCCCAGGGTCACATAGCTAGTAGGTGTCTCAGGCTAGATTGGAACACAGGAATATAAGTCTTCCTGACTCCGGGCCCAGTGCTCTATCCACTGTGCCACCTAGCTTCTTGTGAGGACAAGCAAAGTGGGACTTTTTACTGTTTTTTCTTTTGGAGTGCTTCTCAGTACTAAGACAATCAAGTGCCTTTAATTGAGTCTTACCTCTGTAAGAAGGCCCACACACTTTCGCTAATTAGGTCATGAGAGGTGTGAAGCCCTCAAGAGGTATGAAGCCCTTGGGCACTGAAAAAGGGTATATATACTCTGAGGGTAGCCCTTAAGCTAGAGCTCTCAGAACTGTGGAAGGAGAGGTTTTGTTTTGGGGGTTCACTCACTGGAAGAATGTCCTGTCTTTTGACCAAATGAGACTCTGGATAGTCGTTAAAGAAACCCCAGCTTTGAAAACCCAGATGTTGATGCTTCTCTCTCTGGTAATTGTGTATGTATTGCTATGGCCAGACAGATAAGAGCTCGTCTGTTGACTGGTGTTTATTTGCTCTGTTTATATAATTTCTGCTTGTAATTTCTGTTTGTATTTGCTCTGAAGTTCAGGGTGATGATTCCACCCCCCAATTAAGTGAATGATATGTTTGTTTAATCAAAGTGAGATTGTAAACCCCTTAAAGTTGCTTTCCTTAGAAAAGCAGATCAAAGAACCTGTGCTAGCAGCCCTCCTGTGTGCTGGCATTATTGGCCTTACACAGCCACAGTAGCTGCAAGTAACACCATTGTTACACTTCTCCATCAGTTTCTTAATCCTACAATGAACAAAACAACACAAAAACATATAGTACTAATAATCTATATTATTAAATTTTCTCCATCACTTTCCTAAGTCTGAATATCCACAAAACAACACCTAAACATGTAGTATTGATACTCTACATTATTAAATTTTCTCCATTCCTGTCTTAAGCCTAAACTACGAACAAAACACTATCCACTGGGGTCTGGCACATAGTAGGCACTTAATAAATGTTTGTTTCCTTTCTTACTTAGAGGAAGTCAAGGATTCTAAGAAGCCAAGGCGAGGAAAGAGAGTCTTCCAGGCCTGATGATGACAATGAGTAAGTACAAAGAAGGATGGAGTGAGAAATGAAGTGTCACATATGGGGAAATAGCAAGACAGTGGATAGACCTTAAGTGCTTGTGGAGGGAAGTAAGAAATAAGAAGAAAGGAAAAAAGACCAGTGGGGTCCAAGTGGTGAAGAGTCTTCCCTGAACTCCTGCAGCCTGCTTCCTGGTGAAGCTCCTTTTTATTTTGGTGGGAATTGTGTCCCCTCAATAAAAACCAAGGTCTGTTTGGCCTGGTATGACTCTGACACTGGACACTGACCGATGCAGCTGCCTCTGGACACCCAGTGCAGGCAGTCTGAGTTCCCAGCTCCAAATTCAACCCCTCAGAACACAGAGCTTCTTCACCTTGGTTGCAAAGAAGTCATTATTTTAATTTTTTTCTAGATGCTATGGCCAGCCCTCCTGAGGTAAGAACAAACAGAATGCTTCCCTCCTCAGTACATCAGAGCAATGCTGCCTCAGCACATCTTTCCCACTTATCATCCCCTTAAAGCTTTTAAAGATTTGTCTTCCACATTTGTGAACACCCCCAGTGGACTGTTGGGGTTTGGTTTATCCCTGAGAAAACTGGCATTAAAATAGACCTTTTCCCAGCAATAATAATCTCATTTACCATAAATTATTCTATTCTCAGTACCTTGGAGACACACGAGAGCTTTTATGTAATAAAAAAGCCATTTATTTCAGAATATTTTAATGCATGTTTCCATATTTTTCTCATTTTTAATGCAAGGGCCATCGAACATGATTGTAAGTGGCTGTGCTTTTTTTTTTTTTAAAGGAAATTTACGGCAAATGGAAACATGACAGAGACGGCCCAGTGCGTCATTTCACAGTAATTCTGGTGAAGGGAGCAATGTAAAGGCATCCTCATTCTCACTGACTTGCACTAGGAGAAAGAGTTTTGCAGGGAGAGATAATACAACTGACTGGATGGGAGACGGGAGCCCTAGCTTTGATGGGGAGCCCTTTCTCCAAATGGCTCTGGGCAAACCACTTAATCCCCTCCAGGCTTCAATTTCCACTTCTGAAAAATAAGTGGAGAGGTGACAAATGTGTGACTACATTCTAGGAGTGTTCCCATGATTAACTAGGCACATAAAATGTAAAAGGAGGTCTTAATATGTATGATTAAAAAGAAAGACAATCTGGATGGATGTGGAGACAAGGAGCAGAAAGGTTTAAGTACAAGTTTTCCTCTCATTTTTCTAATTCCGTCTTCTATCCCTTCTTGACAGGAGCGACTGTTTCATTTTTGTCTTCATATGGATGATGAATTGTTAAAAAGCTGTGGACTAAGAAATGGTACATTAGACTTATATACTTATAATAGAAAAGGAAATCATATACTGGGTATAACTAACACTTGTATAGATTTCTTTTTGCTACCTTTCTATATAGTCTATGGGACCTAAGGGGGAGAGAGAGAGAGAGAGAGAAAAGAGAGAGAGAGAGAGAGAGAGAGAGAGAGAGAGAGAGAGAGAGAGAGAGAGACAGTCACGTATGGGGAAATAGCAAGACAGTGGATACACCTTAAAGACAGAGAGATAGAGACAGAGACAGAGAGGAAGACACACAGAGAAAAACAGAGAGGCAGCAGAGAAAGCTCGTTTGTTTCTTAAGTGGTTACTATATGATGCAAATACAAACCTAAATATAGTCCCTGTCCTCCAGGAGCTTATCTTTTTTTTTCCCTTTTTGGCAGGGCAGTTGGGGTTAAGTGACTTGCCCAAGGTCATACAGCTAGTAAGTGTGTGTTAAGTATCTGAGGCTGGATTTGCACTCAGGTCCTCCTGACTCCAGGACAGGTGCTCTACTCACTGCGCCACCTAGCTGCCCCCAGGAGCTTACTTTCTACCCAGGGAAGACAACACCCAAAAGAGAATGGGAGAGTTGAAATAAAGAGAAAGAAAGGTACTTAGGAACAAGGTGGAAAAGTCTGGAGAGTCAGGAGGGGAGCTAGGAAAGAGTGAATATGGAAGACACAGGTACTTGCTCAAATAGCGGTCTTGGATAGGAACTCAACAACAGAGGAGGAGTGGAGGCAGCTATGTGCTGGTAAATGTTTAACTATTGGCTAGGGGTGGGGGGGGAATGGAGGAGTATACATGTTACACAGTTGTAATTTAATCTGCATAATTTATGTTTTCTCCATCACTTTCTTAAGTCCAATTCAACAAAAGAAGACATCATGCCCAACTTTGTAGCATTGACTGATTTTTGAGGTGTAAATGCTCATGTTGAAAATTTAACAATCAGCTTTCATGAGCCAGTTAAATCTGGTTGGTTGGTTGTTGTCCTTCGTTCTCAGAGGACCAAAATGATATCACTATATTACATTCAAGGTACAATGCGTCCAACCGTGTCTGATTAGATCAGTATGAGCTTGGAAAGCTCTACTACAAGTCAAGCACAAATAGCCCATTTCGAGTGGAGATGTCTCTAAATTTGTGCATCTTGTTTGAGCTACTGCATTTCTGCTTTGTTCACAGAGTACAGCACCTTCTTTGGTATGGGTGCACTGTGCTGGGTGGTCCTGTGCCAATGTCTCCCATGTCTCATAATTTATTCCAAAGCTCTTCAGAAAGACCTTGAGAATGTCTTCGTATCTCTTCTTCTGACTACCATTTGAGCGCCTGCCTAGTGTGAATTCTCTGCAAAATAGTCTTTTAGGCAAACATATCTTTGGCATTTCAACAATGTGGCCACATCATTGAGCTGTGCTCTTTGTAGTAGTTTGAATGCTTGGCAATTTAGCTCAAGAAAAGACCTTAGTGTCCAGTATCTTATCTTGCCAGATGGTCTTCAGAATATTCTTAAGACAATTCAAATGGAAATGATTCAGTTTCCCAGCATGGCACTTATAGACTGTGCAGGTTTCACAGGCATACAGCAATGAGATTAACACAACAGCTCTGTAAGACCTTCAGTTTGGTAGTCAATCTAATACCTCTTTTCTCCCATACTTTCCTTCAGAGCCTCCCAAACACTGAGCTCGCTCTGGCAATGTGTGCATCAGCCTCATCATCGATGTGTACATCCCTGGAAAGTATTCTGCCAAGGGAAGTGAAGTTATCCACGGTATTCAACATTTCTACATTTGCTGTAACCAATAGTTCCACATTCGGATGGTGTGGTGCTGGGTGATGGAGCACCTATGTTTTATTGGTGTTGTCAGGACAAAATCAGCAGAGAAAAAAGTGGCAGACAATCAATCCATACTCTGCTGCATCTCAGTCTCAGAGGCTGCAACCGAATGCACAATTGTCTGCAAACAAAAAACTCATACACTAACTCTCCTTCCTCTTTCGTCTTGGATGGTAGCCTTTTCAAGTTAAATAGTTTACCATCAGTGTGGTAGCTGACCTTGATGCTGTTTTGTCCTCACTGAAGGCTTCTGACAGCATTGCTGAAAACATTATGCTAAAAGGCATGGGAGTGAGCACACAGCCTTGTTTCACTCCATTGGTGACTGGGAAAGCACGAGAGCATCGTCCATTATCCAGAACCTGTGGAAACATGAACTTCTCTGGGCAACCAAATTTTACATAATTTTCCACAAGCCCTCACAACTGACAACATCAAAGGCTTTGATCGGATCAACGAATGCTATATACAGAACTCTGTTCTGCTCCTGGCATTTTTCCTGGAGTTGTTAGGTATCAAACACCATATCAACTGTTCCTTGGCCCTTTCTGAAGCCACACTGGCTCTCAGGTAGATGACCATGTTCCAGGTGAAGGATCAGCCTACTAAGGAAGACTCTGGCAAGAATCTTGCCAGCAATGGCTAAGAGAGAGGAGCCCCCCACCCCATCCCTACCCTTGCTGTGATAGTGACAGGACAACCTATTTCCTTTATAGAGATGGACAATGGAAGCATCCTTGAACTCCTGGGGGAAAACCTCCTCTTGCCATATAACCCGGAAAATTTCAGTCAGCTTTTGTAGGAGCCATGGACCCCCCTACCTTATAAATCTCAGCTGGAATAGAATCGGCATGAGGTGCTTTGTCACATGAGAAGAGCTTAATGGCCTTCAAAACCCCGTCTTCGGTTGGAAATTCAGGTAGAGAGAGATTGACTTCAACCTGAGGTAAATGGTCTTTGGCTTCAGCATTGATTGATGATGGTCTGTTGAAAACACTATGGAGGTGTTCAGCCCATTTCTCCAGGATCAGATCCTTATCACTAATCAATGTGGCTCCTTCAGCCCTGAGTAGTTGAGATGCACCATAGATTTTTGGCCCATGCCTTTAGGACATCATAAAAGTGTTTTGGATTGTTACTACCAGCAAGAAACTGAATTCCATCTGCCTTCTGAGCCAAGAATCCTGCATCTCTCTAAGCTTCACTTGCACTTTACTTTTGATGCACTTAAAAGCTGCCTTCTTGGAGAAGGATGAATAATCTTGCTGGAAAAGCCTGTGTGGAGTTCCTGTTTTTTGTTTAGCAGCTTCTGAATTTCCCCATTATTTTCATCAAACAAATTTTGGTGTTTGCAAGTGTTCTGGCCCAGATGAGTAAAGGAAATGCTGTATGTTAAATCTCTGAAAGCTGCCTACTCCTCTTCTGCACCACTATTGTGCAATCATATATTGGCTCAGCTTTTCCTCCAAGTTAGCAATGAACTGTTCCTGCTGAGAGAAGTGCTCTAATCTATTGATTTTAAGTCTTCTGATAGTTATCTTTCCTTGGGGCCACTGCTTTTGTTGAATGTGAATAATTAACTTGGAGAGGATAAGTCTATGGTCAGTCCAGCAATCTCTGCCACATATCACCATTTTCACTCTCACATCCTATCTTTCTCTTCTCCTTACAGTGACATGAACTATTAAATGCCAATGTTTGCTGTGAAGGTGCATTCACAAAGTTTTATTGCATTTAGGTAAATGTAAGACAATGTTGGTGATGAAAAGGTCATGAAACGCATAAGCTTTCTGATCACTTTTTTTTTTTTGGGAGGGGGGAAGGCAAGGCAATTGGGGTTAAGTGGCTACCCAAGGTCACACAGCTAGTAAGGGTATCAAGTGTCTGAGGCTGGATTTGAACTCAGGTCCTCCTGACTCCAGGGCCAGTGCTCTACTCACTGTGACACCTAGCTGCCCCCATGTATAAGCTTTCAGGTAAGTGACCATTGCTGCTGCTGTTTCCAACTCCATTCCTCCCAAGGACTCCCTGCTGGCATTAAAGTCACCCAGAATTATAAGCTTGTCTTCTTTTGGCACATTGATGATGAGGGTCTTCAGGTCTTCCTAAATTTTTTCTTTGACCTCATCAGGGTTTATCATGGTGGGAGCATATGAACCGATGATGGTGGTGTGGTATTTTCCTGCAAGTAGCAATCACATTGGCACGAGCTTGTCATTCACTCTTGTTGGTAGGCATACAAGCTTCCTGACTGGGTTAGTTCTGATTGCAAAACTTATGCCAGCCTCATGGCACTTCTCTTCATTGCCGCCACTCCAGAAAAAAAACATGTATCCAATGCTGCCTTCAGTAATCGGGCCTTCATTTGTACCTTGTTTCTCGGGACTACTATTTGGATATGATACCTGCTGAGTTCTCTCACAAGAGCTGTTCACCTTTCAGGTCTATTGGATTTTCTGTTATCTAAAAGTATGTGCACATTCTATGTAAGTGGCAAGTGCTATCAACTTTGCAAAAACTTTTGTGCATTTTTTTTTGTGTTTCAACCACAGGGTAGGTTCCTCCCTGCCTTGGTAAGCGGGCCAAGACTGGGTAAAGCAGACAATTTTTAGGGTACCTTTTCAAGTCCCTTTTTCACACCAGGGGGTGAGTGGTGCAGTCCTTATAAGGCTGCTCAGACACCCAAGGAGCTGCCACATCCCATTGCTACAGATCTGATTAAAGTGTACCCTGGAGACATCTCTGGGGTGAAAATTTTGCTGGCGTGGCTATCCAAAGGGTCAGGAGCAGAGCCATGAGAGTAGTAAGACATAAGAGTTGTTATTAGAAATTCTTGTACCTGGGATAAAGTCAGTTGGTGTGAGAAGAGAGAGGAACAGTAAAGAAGACAGTCTGCTCAGATTAGTCCACACCCTAAAAGAGTTCACATTCTACTAGAAAATAGTAGCTGACATTTACATGTCACTTTAAGGTTCATAAATCTATCTCATTGGATAGTATAAGTAACTTCCAGTCTAGTAGAAAGTTTAGATCCACACAGATAGCTGCCATACATAGTAATCCATGACAAATGTTTGTTAGAGAGGTGCAAAATAAGACATTATGTGAAGTTCAAGGAAGAAATTAAGTACTGATGTCAGAGACCAGGGTAGACTTCCTAGAGGAAGCATTTGAGTTGAGGTCCAAAAGATGGGTTGGAATTTAACAAAGAAAATGAAGAAGGGGTACAGGTATCCCAATAAACAAAGTCAGAGGGCAAGAAATTTCAGAGTATGTTGAAAAAGACCAAAAAAGAGTCCAGTCTGGTTGATGTGCATGGCGGGCAGTAATATGAGTAATGAATAACATGGAAATTCAAGATAGTTTGAGATTGGAAAAGGCCTTGAATGCCAGGGAGAAGAATTTGAACTTTAGTATGCAACTGGGAAGCCTTGAAGGATTTTGGGTAAAGAAGTGAAATGACCAGAAACATACATGTGTGCATTTCAGAGTTGGTTAAGTCATTCCTGATCAATTGATTTCTCCCAGTCCAGTTGATGAAAATTCCAAAAGGAGGAAATAGCAGGAACACAATGTGTATGTATTAAAAACATGAAAAGATCACTATATTCTATAGTCCCTTTACAAAATATCAAATAAAATTTCCCTTGATATTATTGGAGAACATATGATCATAGATTTAGAAGTACAAGGGACTCAGAGGCCCCATTGAATCCACTTCTTCATTTCACAGACAAAGAAACAGGCTTGGGAACGTACATGATTTACCTATGGTCACGCAGGCAGCAAGCATGAGAGAAATTCTGAACCCAAGCCCTTGACCTTTAGAGTCAGTGCTTATTCCATAAGATCTCTTCCAGAAATGCAATCTATAATCATTTAATTTAGTTTTAGTTTATTATATCCGTTAGTTAATTCATTAATTAAAATTAATTTATATAATTCCTCCCCCCCGCCCACCAAAAAAGCTTTGAAAGTCAAACTGACCTTCTTTATTCAGGAATGTTGCCTATGCTAATTATATTACAGTTTGAAAGCAAGTCTACTGATAATCTGCTGGTTGTCATATGCCAAGAATCTTGGAACAATAAGATCGATTGTGTCAGTAGTCAATAAACAATTATTAAGTGCGTACTATGTGCTAGGCACTGTGCTAAAAAAAACCAAAACAGTCTCTGCCTTTGAGGAGCTTACCATATAATGAGGGAAAATAACATAAAAAGAAGCTGGGGGTAAGGGATGATAGCAGGCACTGGGGTATGTTGAAGTCCCGCAGTCAGATGGAACCCTGGGCCCCCTCCCTAAACGAAGGATCTAGCAGGAATTCTTCACTGTTTGCCCTCCCCCCTTTCCAATAAGAGGGAGGGAGGGGCCCCAGTGGTAAGGGGTACCAAAGAGGTATGAGTTTAGAGTTGGTTCCATCTCAAAATAATAAAAATTGCAGATAACTCAAAAGTTAATGAAAACTGTGTAACAGGCTCAAGTAGGGTCTACCGAACTGCCGATGATAATACGTCTTAGAAGTTAACAGAAATTATCAGGGAATTATAGGGCTAGAAACAGAATGGGGGTGGATCCTCTCTTGAGAATTCATGTAACAAGCAAGGGCAAAGAATTATCCCAGATGAGAAAACATTGAGGACTTGGCAATTTGTATGGTGGGGAGGATCTACCACCCTAATGGAGTGGATCCATCAAAAAAAATAGAAGAAAAAACATATCCATATTTAATTAAAAAATTTTTGGAGACTCCAATGAGATTTTGGAAAGTGTAAAAGAATTTTTTTTGAACAAAATGCCTAATTATCTAGAAACATCTGAATGGATAACTTCCAAACACTATTAAAAATGTTATTTTTTTTAGGCTTCAGATAAGCAAGAAAAATACAATTTTAACACAAAGTATCAGTATGTTATAAAATCTGAAAATTGTGATAAACTGTAAGCAGCTCACAGTTACCTGCCAGGTGTCCTCCAAGAGGATCTGTACTTTTTGCACATGTCCAGGCTCAGCTTGGTGGTGCAGTAGATAAGGTGCTGGGTCTGGAGTCAGGAAGACTTATTTTCCTGAGTTCAAATCTGGCCTCAGACACTTAATAGCTGTGTGACCCTTGGCAAGTCACTTAACTCTGTTTGCCTCAGTTTTCTCATCTATAAAGTGAGCTGGAGAAGGAAGCGGCAAACTACTTCAGTATCTTTGCCAAGGAAACCCCAAATGGGATCTTGAAGAGGTGGACATGAATGGAAATAACTGAACAACAACAACAACATAGAAGAGGCTAGGTGGCACAGTGGGTAGAGTACTCCAGAGAAACTTTGGAAGATTTTTATGAACTGATAGAGAGTGAAGTAAGCAGAACCAGGAGAACAATTTATACAAAAACAACATTGTAAACACAACTTTGAAAAACTTACAAACCCCAATCAGTGCAATGACCATTTCAAAAGACAAGTGATGAAGCATGCTACTTGCCTCCTGCAGGAAAGATTATTGACCTAGGGCTCAGCATGATATTTCTATCTATCTCTTTCTCTATCCATATATATGTATATGTGTGTATGTATGCATATATATACATATATATTTAAACATGATATAATATAATATAATTTACTTTGACTATGCATATTTATTATAAGAATTTTGTTTTCTTTTAAAATTTTCAATGGGAGGGGAAAGGTGGGAAGAAGAGAAAATATATTTTGTTAATTAAAAATAAAATTTAATTTTAAAAAGTCAAAAACAAAGGTGAGTGGGATGAGTAAAGGTGATGAGATGTGTGTAGTCAGAAGCCCAGACCACCACCACAGGCAAAAAGGTCAGGTGCAGGGAACATGGTAGGTAGGGACTAAAGCTGGGGGGGGGGGTGTTGACGGAACAGACATACAAATGATAGGTTGGGTTAGGACTGAAGAAGGCAAGATGATGATGAGACAGGAGCTAAAGTGACATCAGAGGCAGACTCTCTTCCTAATAGAAAAGCATTTCCTGATGGGTGATTTTTTAAAGTGTTACCTGCACAGCTTAGGGCTTTCTAAAGCGTTCTCTGGGTTGGTAGAAGTATAGGGCATCTTGCTTTAAAAGGGCTCCTAATGACTGTTTTTCTCAGGCCAGTAATTCTGTAAGTCTGATGAGAGAAGTGATGCCAAGACAAATTTTGGTGTATGAATGTCATGAAATATTATTACCCTAAAATAAATGGCAAATACGATGGATTTTTTTAAAGCACATCTGCACAAACTAATGAAGAATGAAATGAGCTGAGCCAGGAGGACTATTTTCAAATAACACTAGCAATAATGTGAAGGAAAACAACTTCAGAAGACCTTACAACTTGGATAAAAACATTGAACAATAGGAATTTCAAGACATTAATGGTGAAACACAGCTTCTACTTCCTGAGAGAGGGGAAGAGAACTTGAGATGCAGAATGAGACACATTCTTAGACATGGCAGTGGACTGAGATGTTTTGCTGGACTATGTATTTATTAAATGGGAAAGCTTCTCCGAGATGTGATGGGATGGTAGGTTATGGGTAATGATAGATATGCAAACACAAAAATCAATAGAATATTTTTAAAAATGTACAGAAGGAAAACAAAAAAATGCAGAAGGGTACATGGAATAGTTTTGTTACTACTACTTTGTTAATTTTCATGTATAATATACATATACACATACATGTGTGTGTTTGCCTTTAAAAACAAACTGTACATAACAGAGATTCACAGTTTATTTTTATACAAGTCACTTTCTTCTTTGTATGGTGAAATGTTTGTGCTTGTTGATTGTTGTTAAATTGACAAAAATATATATTTTTTAAATTTAGAAAAAAAAAGTAAGTTATGCAGACAATCAGTGATAAAAGCCAGAAAGAAAGTAGGCTGGAGTTACTGGCAAAGGCTTATGGCTGAAGTAGGATTCAAGTTGGACCTTGAAGGATGGGCAGGAGCAAGGTTAGGATGAATAGGCAGATGTAGAGGAAGAGACTCAAGGTGAGGGGGAAATATGAATGAAGATATAGAGGCAAGAAACATTTCAAAAATTTTAGCAAATGTTCATTTAATTCCAGCACTGTGCACAGTCCAGTTCCCTCCTATCTTTCCAACCTTACCACCCCACTACTCACATCTACAAACCCTTGGCTTTACCTACACTGGTCTCTGTCCTATCCCTCAAATATACCACATGTATTCCAAATTCCATGCTGGGCCTTCAAGAGCTAGGAGAGTTTGGTAAGGTAGAGAGTCAAGACAACAGCATCTGACTTTTACGAGAGTATTAAAGTTTATCTGCAGTTTTCTATTTGATTCTTACAACAGCCCTGGGAGAAGAGTACTGTTATTTTCCCTATTATTGTTATTATTATTACACAGAAGGAAAGACTCAGAAATTCAGTGATTTGGTTGGGGTCACATAATTTTTGCATCTAAAGATGGATGCGTGCATTCCATGCAAGAGAAAAAGCCTGAATAAAGGCACATAGTGCAGAGATGGGATGGGAATTGGGCCTTCAAAATTAGGTAGGCTTTAGATAGAAAACGCAGAGGTGCGGGGGCATTAAAGACTGAATTGAACAAGCCAGCAGTGGTGTATGTAAAGAAGGTTAGGTTCAGATTCAAGAGATCTAGTTTCCCATCCTGGCTCTACCTGTTACTATCTGTATGTCTTTGAACAAGTGACTTCCCCTCTCTCTCTGGGTGTTGTTTTCCTCTCCTGTGAAAGGAAGGGGTTAGACAGGCCTCTAAGGGCCTTTCTGGTTCTAAATCTATGATCCGTGAATGACCAAAGGTGTGGGACGTGACTGCTCATGAAATCTGTCCCTAAAGGTTTTAGACCGTGTTAGCAAACTCTGGAGCTTTCGCATTCTTGAAGGTGGAACATAATCCTCTAGGAACTGAATTGTTCTTGTTTGGACTTAATGTTGTTCAGGAGAATTATGTCTTAGAGCCAAGCCCTTGTCCTCTGAGGTGAGATTAGGTCGTAATTATTGGCTAGAGGATTCATGTAGTGGTGGGGGTAGGGTATGCAATAGCCTACAGACTCCTGGAAGCTGTCCTCCTTGAATTCCCATTACCAATTTATTTATCTCTTTTGTCTGGCTCTTAGGCAGTAGAGGGGAGCCAAAATGTTAATTAACACAAAAGGTTACAAGTTTAGACCTCCACCTTCTTCCCAACATCCCCCCTCACCCCAGCTCCCTTCTGCTGGGATGGGGGAAGGGAAGAGGGGCATAATGAACCAGGACAGTGAAGGAGAGGAGGAAGAGGAGGAAAGAGAGGAAGAGGGGGAGGAGTGGAAAAGAAAGAAGGGGAAAGGGAAGGAAGAGGGAGAAGAAAAGGAAGGGGAGGGGGAGGAGGAAGAGGAAAGAGGAGGAGGAGGGAAGGAAGGAAAGGTAATAAATGGAAGGGGAGGGGAGATGAGGAGGAGAAGGAGGAGTAGGAGGAGGAAGAAGAGGAGGAGGAAGAAAAGGTAATGTGAGCCCTGCTCACTCTCGCTTCTAGGAAGTTCCTTTTCACTCATTGATTTCACAGCCTAACTGTAAAACATGTAAGGGTGTGATCATAAGGACTGGCGGTAAATGGGAGCCCACTGTGGTTTTGTTTGATCCTGTAGGAAGATTTTTGTGAATTTTATCCTTTCAAATTTCCTGTCCTCTCCTCCCCAGGAAAATATTTGGAGGAGTCAGTTATGCTGACATGGCCTTCTTCTCTCAGGCATAAGTTGCCTGTGTGTGTCTCAGACAGCCCCCAACGTTTTCCCATTAGTTGCAGCTAGCCCAGTGGGACTATTTCTGTTGTCTTTACACTAGCTAGATGGAGTGGTCTGTATGACTCCTAATTATTGAATAAAGGCAAAGTTTTTCTCCTCCAGTTGATTTGTGGTTGGGTGACTGAGGAATTGTAGAGATGTTGTTCATAGGAAGTTTAGAAGGATGGGTTCCTTAGGTATGGCAGGTAATTCAATTTATCACTACATTTGTGGAGGAAAATCAACCCTTACAGATTCCTGGGCTGCTGAAAGAGGTCAACTACATGTAGCCATGGTCTCTGTTGCTTCTGGACCCTTGGAGCCATAGGTTCAAATTGTTGAGTCTTGTAATAGTAATTTACCTATCTTGCTTCATAGCCCTCACTCAGTTAAAAAGCCAAAAACTTCTGAAGTTAGTTCTGGGTAGCTCACCACGTAAACACTCAAGTAAGGAAAAGCATTGAGGCAGTAAAATGTTTATTTTGGACAGAAATAAATAGTAAGATAATGGAAATAATGAAGGGTGTCCCAAAAGTATTGATTCACTTTTAAGCAATTAAAGCCACACTAAGACTATTGGGAAATCTTGTATAAGATCACACTTCTAAATGAGCAGCTTCCCTGCTCATCCTTCTATCCTCCACCCAGAATATCCTGGGAAAGGAATGCTTGAAAGACTTACAGCTACAATGAAGGAGAGCAAGGGCTCCTTATCTCTTTCTCTATAGTTAGAGTGAGGCAAGAGACATTTTGACATAGAGAGCTTTCTTCTCTTTGTTCTTTGCTTGAAAACTGCTTCAGCCACAGTTTCCTGACTGTTCCTTCTTGTTCCCCATTTTCGATACTGCTCTTCACTTGGCCCTCCACTTTGCATGGCCAGGAATTCAGAAAAAATTCTGTTTCTCCAATTCTCTTGGCGGGAAAAAGAAAGGAAGGAAAAAAAGAAGGAAGGAGGGAAGGAGGATAGGAAGGAAGAAAGTAAGAAGGATGGAAAGGAAGGAGGAAGGGAGTGGGGGAGGGAGACAGGGAGAAAAAAGGGAGGAAGGAAAGATGGAAGGAAAGATGGAAGGAAAGAAGGAAGGGAGGGAAAAAGTGAGGAAGGAAAGAAGGAAGGATGGAAGGAAAGAAGGGAGGAAGGAAGAGAAAGAGGAAGGAAGGAAAGAAGGAAAGTAGGAAGAAAGGAAAAAAAAACATTTCTTTCCTCAGCTGTTTCACCCACAGAAGGGGTGGAAGCTGCCATCCTCGTGTTTAGGGGACAACTTCTTCTCTCTCCTACTGCCTGCCATCACCATGCCTAGTAAATTTCTTTCATCACAGGGTATAAAGGGAGAGATGAAAGAGCTGCATACAAATTGTCTCCACAATTCAAGGAGAGGAATATAACAGTGGGAAAAAACCCTGCTGGATTTGGAGTAAGAAGATCTGAGTTGGAATCCTCACTGTTACTGACCACCTACATGTCCTTGGGCAAGTCGGTTCTAATATATAATATATATTATATTTATATATACATATAAATAACATATAAATGAATAAATATGTATTTATTTAATGAGATGGTGTATCAGTAAGGCAATAATAACCATGTAGATCAGAGTTGTCCCACCTTAGTTTATCTTAGGGCCACATTAAAATAAAATAATTATTTGAGGGCCACAACCAGAATAAAAAATAAAGCACGCTAATAGAAAGTGGGAGAACACACATCATCAGTATGACAGGTCAAGGTGCGAAGTGCAAAAGCAAACACAAAACAACAAAGCAAAAACACAGCAGTATGAAAGTAGGTGCATACTGACTAGTCTGCATCATACAGACAGAACAGATTTCATAGATCGATTGAAAATTCCGTGCGATATGTTCCATCTGTAATATTGCTTAAAAACACCAAAGAAAATTAACATCAAAGAGATTATCTGTTAGTGATGGAATTTAAAAAAATCTAATATGCATTCCATGTAAATTATTGTTTTATTTTTTGGCTCGTGAAAATTAAAATCCACAGGCGAGCCGCATAAAATCACACTGTGGGCTGTATTTTGGACAGCCCTGATGTAAATGATAATTGTCAAAATGCGTATGTGGTTCTGTATCACAAAGTATATGAGACTGTCCACATAGAAGGTAGAAGAGATAAACCGTTTATTCAGACACCAGAGAACCATATTCCACAAGCCAGTTACCCAATCTATTAGGGCAGTAAAGCATTCAGTACATAATATCACAACATGGAGCTTTGTCATCCCCAAACCTCTCTGACCCCCTGATGGGGTCTTCCCAAAAACAAATTCACAGTACAGCTAAGTCACAGTTTGTTTAGCTCTAACTATCACAAAGGCCCTTAGCAGCCATTAGTAGCCATAACTGCGCTCTCTCTGTCTCTCTCTCTCTCTCTCTCACTCTCTCTCTCTTTCTCTCTCTCCATTTCCTGTGACTTCCTGTCAGGAAGCTCCTCCCACCACACATGACTTAGACACGTGACATAATCAGCTCACATGGCGTATTAATGGGTGGGAAAGATCTTCAAATCTAAATTGCTACTAATTTGGCCCCAAGATCTTTCTTATCCATTACATAAGGCAATGGGAATTCTGGGATAGCTGATATCAACTGAACTTTACACAATATAACACAAGATAAGCATATAAAACAATGTCATCATTCCCCCCTTGAACGAATGGGGGTAAGGGGCGAAGGTCTCATCCTCCAAAGCTTTTTCCTGCTGAAATTGGATGTAGAGTTGTCCCTGCCCCAAGAGATTAAAAGTCCTATTCAAGAGGTCACTTCTTTAGCAAGCTGGCATCTAGAACTCAGTTGACATCAGGTCCAGGGATGACACATCACAGTCGGGGATAGGTCCAGACATGACAAATCACAGTTGTGGAAAGGTTCAGGGATGACACATCACAGTCAGGGACAGGTCCAGAGGTGACATCTGAACACACCAGAAGGTGACATCTGGCTTAAGCGATCAGGCATCTGCAGGTGGATGGTACAAAGCCTGCTGGAAACAAATCTCACAAACAAATTTAACACACAAAAGCCAAAAAGAAACAAAGAGACTATCAGCCTCATTCACAATAGAATACATGGGTTAAGGATACAGTTTCATAACTGTTTTCTCCTGTGTAAACCACTGTTACAGTATTGTCTTTCCCATATGCTATAATTTCTGCAGCCTTTGAAACATCGCCCGGCTTCCGTTTCACACATACTTTAGCTCCCAATTTTATTCTACCAGTAGAACCTAATCCTTCCTTTCCTCAGATAGTTATTTTGGAAGGAGGGTCAGTTTTCACAAGAGGTATTATTTCACAAGGAATACTAATCAATTGAGCTATTCTATCATTTTTACACAACTGTATAGGTTCTTCACCCAAATTCTGGAGTGTCACAATAATTTCTCTTTGATAACTAGAGTCTATCACTCCACATACATATGTTCCCCGAGCTGCTAATCCTGGTTTAGGTAATATCCATCCAAAATGATACTGAGGGATTCTCATACATATCCAAGTAGAAATTTTTCTTATCACTTTTCTATCTAACCAAAAGTCTTCTAAACAATGTAAATCATATCCTGCCAAACCAGGTATTCCTGAATACAGTGGTAGAACATCTTCCCTCACAGTCCAGTACTCAATATTTTGGATCTTATGTGTTTGCTGTTTTCTAATTTGCAGATTTGGGGTCATTATTCTAGCTAAAGGTGTACTTCTTCCTAATGGTCTATTATTCAAATTATATAAAGCAGTGAACAAATTATCCTTCCAATGTTGATATAAATTATTAGAACTTAACTTTCTTAACTGTTCTTTCAATAATCCATTCATTCTTTCTATCAATCCAGATGCTTGTAGATAATATGGAGTATGATATATCCACTCTATATTGTTCAATACACAATATCTCTTAATCTCATTACCTTTGAAATTGTGACCCATTGTCACTTTGAATCTGCATTGGGGTTCTATAATATAGACTTATAATATCTACAGTTTTACAGATGTTTTTCTGGGTAGCATTGTTATAAGGACAAGCCACTAGTACACCTGAATAGCATCAACACAAGTACATATAAATTTGCATCCTTTATCTTGGAGTAGTGGTCCAATATAATCTATCTGCCATATCTGGGCTGGAACTTTTCCCCTTGCTACTTCCCCAGTTACTACCCAAGGAACAGTTCGTTCCTTTTCCAATTGACATATATGAAATTCCTCTGTTACCTGCTTTAACATGAATAAGACATATTAATACCTAGATCTTGTCCCCACAAGTATGTGGCCTGGACCCCTAAATGGCCAGCTGTTTGGTAGACCCATTTTGCTAGTACTGGATCATCAATTGGTATCAAAGTAGGGACAATATGTTCAGTAGCAATCTTTGCTAGTCAATCAGCATGTGCATTGTACTCATGTTCTGGTGCAGTAAAGGGCACATGAGCATTTACGTGAAAAACTGACAAATTAGTAACCAGACATGTCCCATATAGCTTCCCATAGTTCTTTGCCCCAAACTTGTTTACCATGGATTTCCCAATTTTGATTTTTCCACATTGGCATCCATGTAGCTAACCCATTAGCTACTCCCCACAAATCAATGAAAATATGACACTGTCCTCCTTTCTCTGTTTTAATAGCTTGATGTGCTGCATATTGACTACTTCTACCTATCCCAGTACTTTCCAAAGTTTTCTTAGTACATGCGTTATTGGCTACTGCTTTCCAATTTATGGAAAGTTACTTTTATGGCCCAAATATTTTCCTGTTCCATCAGTAAGCCACACATGTTTCTTCCATTCTTCAGTCAATCCATCATATCCATCATTCCATTTTACCAAAGATTGTATCAGCTCTTGCCTTGGTTCAGGGGGTCTGTTATTCCCATCAATGTTGATGCTTGCTATAGATAATAGAGCAGAAACTTCACTTTTGCCTGTTTTTGATCTATTCTGAATATACCATTTCCATTTAATTATGCGAGCCTCTTGCGCATGTCCAATTCTGTGAGATGCTAGGGTACTCATTACCGAAGTCATAATCAGGATTCCAGGCCTTAATATCACTTCATGTCCCAGAGTCAGTTGTTCAGTCTCTACCAAAGCCCAATATGCAGCTCAGAACTGCTTTTCAAAAGGTGTATATAGTAATTCAGATGAAGGTAGTTTCCTTGACCAAAATCCTAAGGGCACATTTCAGCTTTGTTGTTTCTGCCATAAACTCCAATTCATATCGTCGTCTTGTATAGTCATTTGTAATTCCACTGGTCCACTTTGCATAGGCCATAAATCCAGAGCCAATTGTATAGCAGCTTTGGCTTCTTCAAAAGCTTTGCTGTGTTCAAGTCCCCAATCAAATTCTTATTTTTTCCTGGTAACTTTATATAAAGGTTTTGAAATCTGTCCAAGAGGGGGAATGTGGTGCCTTCAATATCCAAACAGTCTTATGAACTTTTGGGCTTCTTTCTTATTGGTGGGGATAGGAAAATCTTGAATCTTCTGTCGAGCTTGTGGGAGAATTTCTCTCAGTCCTTTATTCCATTGCATACCCCAAAATTTTACAATTTGAGCTGGTCCTTGAATCTTTGCAGGGTTAGTTTCCCATCTTTTGCTTTTCATATGCTCAATTAAAAGTGTCAAATTCTTCTCCACTTCTTTTACATTTTCTCCTTGTATCATAATATCATCTATGTAGTAGGTAAGCTGTACACCAGGTAACTTCAATTCATCCAAATGTTCAGCCACAATCCTATGACAAATAGTTGGACTACGCAGATATCCTTGTGGTAAGCAGGTAAAAGTATGTGGTCGGCCCTGCCACATGAAAGCAAATTGGTCCCATTGTTTGGAGTCTATCGGGATCATAAAGAAAGCATTGGCCAAATCAGTAACTATGTACCAAGTCCCATCATATTTCTGGATCCTTTCTATTAAGGTAACAGTATCTGGAACAACAGCATACAAAGGAGGAGTCACTTTATTTAATTGTCTATAATCCACTGTCATTCTCCATGTTCCATCTAACTTTCATACTGGCCATACAGGATTATTCCATTGAGTGGTTGTAAGGACTAACATTCCTGCTTCAACATATTCCTTTACAGTATTGGCAATTTCATCTTGCCCACCTGGCACACGATATTGCTTCAAAGTAATTACTTTAGAAGGCTCAGGTAAAGTGAGTGGGTCCATCTTTACTTTTCCCACCCAAACCATATTAATTTCTATCTTCCTTACTGCAAATTGATATCTCCCCTCAGGCAAATTCAGAGTCATGCTATATCTGTTCCAATGATGTATTCAGGAATGGGTACAATGACCCCAGTATATTCTTTCTTAGGCAATTGTCCACTTTTCATCATTAGTTTGACTTGTTTGGCTGATATTTCAGCCCTTCCTAGTCCTGTGATGGTAATAGGAGTTCCATGCTTAAATTTGTCAGGGTTTCCATAAATCAAGCTGGCCTCTGCCCCAGTGTCTATCAATGCCCTAGTTACAGTATTTGATCCATTCTTCCAATATATAGTCAAATTAATACGGGGTCTGTAATCCCATCTATCTGCAGTAGGCCACATAGCATCAGCAGGATATTCTCTTTTATAACTAGTCAAATCCAAAGCTAACAAATTGGTTGATTACCTCCTTGCAAATTATAATCCCTAAAAACTTGCTGTACGAAAGAATTCTAATACTTATGAATCTTGTACAATCCACAGTATCTACAGATACTCTTGTGGCCCCTTCATCACTAATTCTCACCTTCTAAGATACTAATGATTCTCCCATTCTCTGGGTGAACCTAATCAAGATATCTGTGATTTCCTGCTGTGTAAAATCTTCCAAAACCTCCCTGAACACAGTATTATGATCCTGTGTTTCCTGCCTCCTTTGCTGTATGGGGCACATGAGAGTGTAGCAATGTCTCATTCTATAAATGAGAAGTACCATGCAACAAAGTATCATCATGTGCCTGAGGTTCTGACATTGTATCCTCCTGTCTAGATTCTCTCCCCCTATTACCATGGTAGTCAAGCTGGCTGCTAGACTCGACCTGGGCTGAACTGAGGTGTACTGTTGACCTCCTTGGCTCTCTGCCTGCTAGCTGAATTTACAGCAGAGTTAGTAGATTCCGGGACAATCTATTGTTCTACCATCTGAAATTCCCCATCTTGCGGTGGTATAGGAGCAGTATTCTCATTTGAGTTATATGTTTCAGTAACTGTCTGGGTTCTTTCTAGTAATAGTCTGTCTCTGCTTTCATATATAATACGATAGGTTGTGAGTAAAATCCAGCCTCATCTAGACATGACCGTTGGCATTTCCCTTCCTGGCTCAACAGTAACTTCTCTAAGACATTTCTCCAAGTCTCTAGGTCCTCCCCTCTGTAGCTTCTGTTTCCAGTCCTCACAAAACCAATGCCTTTAGACCATTCCCTTGCTAGGGAGGAATAAGTTACATCCTCCCATCCTGGGATAACTGTTTCTTTTTCTAAAGCCCTTCTACCTCTAAATAGAGACCTTATACCTTGTGATCCTGTTCGTGATGCCAAATGTGTCAGTAAGGCAATAATAATAATAATAATGTAGATGATAATTGTCAAAATGCCTATGTGGTTTTGTATCACAAAGTATATGAGACTCTCCACATAGAAGGTAGAAGAGGTAAGGCAGTTATTCAGGCACCATATTCCACAAGCCATTTACCCAATATACCCAAGCAGTAAAGCATTCAATACATAATATCACAACATGGAGCCTTGTCATCCCAAAACCTCCCGGACCCCCTGCTGCGGTCTTCCCAAAAACAAACTCACAGTACAGCCAAGTCACAGTCTGTTCAGCTCTAACTATCACGACAGCCCTTAGCTGCCATTAGGAGCCATAACTGCTCTCTCTCTGCCTTCATTTCCTGTGACATAACTTTCTTTTCCTGTCAGGAAGCTCCTCCCACCACACGTGATTTAGGCTTCCTGTGATGTAAGCAGGTCACATGTCCTATTAATAGGTGGGAAAGATCTTCAAATCTAAATTGCTACTACAGATGGTCAGACCACATAGCTTCTAAGGTCTTTTTTAGCTCTAAATCTATGATTCTAACATATGAGTGGTTGGTATATTATCTTCCCAGCTAGAAAATGTTCAGCCCTTTCATATTGCTATATAGCTAGTGCACACATAAGCTCTAAGTACACATGATATAAAATCAGTTAATTTTCATAGAGTGCAGTAAGAGTCACATTGTTCCAGATGAATAGACCTTATACCAATATAGAGTATATAACACCTGTGCAGTAGATATAGGTTTCATATAAGCACATAATATATAAAACCACATATCAGAATTGTTTACTGTAGACCCTGTGGAAAATTCTGAAGACTCTTTAACATGAATAGAATGCTTAAGAGAGGTGGCATGTATCCTGTGAAGGTCATGCAAGGATGCCCCCCAAAAAAAGATTGGGTGAATGAAAAAGGCTTTCCCTTGGCTAGTAGTATCACTTCTCAAAGACTCTCATCCTATCATTGGGCTTGTCACCAGTGGTCCATGGGCAATAGAGATGGGAGAGACTGGTTTGATTCTATGTTTACTTTCACAAGTTTTAGACGTTCAGCTGTCCTTTCTTGTGTTAGTAGCCTTATTATCTATGAGGAGGAAGTTACCTTTGGATCCTTCATAGGAATGACCCAGGGTTCAATTGCACCAAGCCCATGGAATAAAGCATCTGCATCCACATTTCTCTCCCCTGGATGCTAATGACTGCTGAATTCATGTTTGGCCAGTGCCTCTACACCATCCTGCATGGTGACATCCACCTTACCACCTGTCAGATATAAGTCAGTGGGTTGTTGTTCATCCACATTTTGAATGGAACATACAGTCTCAGGACATATCAGTGGCAACCCTCTTCAAAGTCAAGAGCTTGTGAATGGAACAGAGAATCTCAGCAACCATAAGTCATTTATCTACTGGCAAACAACAGGCTTCTGGTGGCCATCACCTTCCCAAACCTCTAGGATAATATCAATTTGTGGAAAAAAAGGCTTTCTTAGAGCTACAAATGACATCTCTCGTGCCTATATGGGGCAGATAACCAAGTCCTTCAGCTGTGCTGGGCAGTGAACTTCAAGTAATTATCAAACCATTTTATGAAAAACATTTGTAGCATACATCTTTATGGGTAACACTGGGCTAGGCTTCTGTGGACTATGTGGGAAGGACTGCCCATCTCTACGTTATTACTGATTGGTTTCGATGTTCCCTAAGGAAGTTGTGAGTATTGCCAAATAGATAGACACCATGGTCCTGATATTTCCATAACTTGCAAATGTCTTTGGTATTTCAGTGTTTATTGGAGATACCACCACCCTATTCATAGCATTGGCAGAGTAGTGCAGGCCATGAACTAAAAGGATGAATACCTAAACCCCATGACAATCAATTTGGTCCATGGAAGGCTTACAGGGAGATAGAGACAGGGCTAGCAGAGAACCCCAAGTTGGTTCTGGGATTGAATTCAGAAAAGTTTGACTTTGGAGGATCTCTAGTGTGCAAGGACCTTAG
>CM053622.1:328072148-328103700 GCA_028646595.1 Phalanger gymnotis | reverse complement strand
AGCTGAAGATAAAGCTGAATCCCAAGCAGGAGCTGTGGAAGCAGAGCCATCTGTGTGTGTGTGTGTGTGTGTGTGTGTACCGAGGAGTGCTGAGCAAGGACTTGAGGCCAGTGGGTAATCTTCTTACCGGAGAGGGGAAGCATGAATATGATTTGGTTTAATGCCATCATGTTTTTCTGTGGCCTCCTGGTTACTCTTGTGAGGCGGACTTATTGGGCCTGGAAGCTTTTGATCAAAATATCAAAATGGGGATGCTGGTTAGTGGGTCTGTTACTTTGGAGCCTGAATAAATGCTTTAATTTTTCTGCCTTCTACTTAGAGAATTCCTTGTATCCTGCGGTTCTGAACCATTCAGACATATATACGATTCTCTTTGAAATAATAAATTCTGCCTTCATAATACAACACCATATTGTGAATTCCAGAAACCCTGCAGTGTCCACTGAGTGGCGAGTGGTCCTCAGGTTTTACTTGAGCTATATGTACTAATAAATTCCCATAGCAGAAGATGATAAGACAAAGATAGCCTTCATCTGTCCCATGAAGTATTTTTTTTATTTTTAGCACATGTCCCAAGTATTTTTGTAACCCCAGATATTTTTCAGCCATTTATCAAAAAAGGAGTGTTAGAATAAATAGATGATTGGAACACATTTTGAAAGCTGATGGAAGAGCTCGATGAAAAACTACTGACTAATTTGGCTAGAAGTCATCAATCTGAAGCTGTCACTCAACAAGTAACCAGTTCTGAAGTACATCTTTCACATGCCTATACTCTTGGAATGAAGTATCACCCCTGAGAAGACAGAAGTGTTTGTCATCTGGCCATAACCAAAGAATTGTCAAGAGGTGAAAGTTCTTCTAGGGTTTGATAGCTACCCTCACAAACTTGTGAAGAACTCATCTGTTACCAGAAGGCTTCTAAACAATTGTGTCAATGAGTAGATAAACAATGGGGAAGAGTACAATCTTTTTTTGGCTTTAGTGGCCCAGACCTCAGGGCTCAGTTTCTCTGCAGGGGTAATGAGGGGTGAGGGTGAGGGGAAGCTTCACTGCAGGCAGCTTTGGTGTTCCTGTTTGGAAACTACTTCTGCTTGTATCTGCTGTGTACTCCTTGTCACGCATCCACTGCTCTCTCTCTCTGACGCACCTCTTGGCTTGCTCCAACTAGTCAAGAATCTGGTAGAGATCTCCATTACTCCTCCATTCTCTTGATGGAAAAAAAATATTCCCCAAGCCATTTCCTTAGGCGGAAGAGTGAAAACCATCTTCTTCAAATGGGGTAGGAAAAGCTTCTTCTTTGCCCCAAAGCCACTGCGCACCAGGCCGTTCTCTTTCTAGGACAAAAAGGGAGCAAGATCAGAGCTTCACGCATGTCTTTCCTTTGATCCAAAAAGTTACTGGCCATAGACTGAATGATACTCTAAGGTCCCTGAAAGTGTTTAATGCCTTTCCAAAAGATGAGCAAGTCATTGCCTTCTCATTGATAAAACCAGACTTGGAAAATGGTTACTTATTGATGTCCATATCTTAAAGCCATACTGCACTTAAAGGACTCTAGAAATATAAAAATCCAAGTACCATATGTGAAAATACAAACTTATAAAGAAGTAAGTGGGGTATGTGGAGGGAGCGGGAAGGACTGTATTAAGTAAGAAAAAGTTCTTCTGCCTCGTGGCGCCCCCTACAACATTTAAGTCTTTTATTGATGCCTGTACTTAAGCACAGTTATGTGTGAAGAAACTGAAATTCTAAGTACCACTGATTACCAGATATAAAACAGAAATAAAGCTACAGTATTTCTTAATTTGTAATATATCAATGGGAAAATGATTTGATTTTCACAAAGCTGTTTCATTGTGTCACTTTTCAGAAAGACATCTATTGTGTAAAGGAGTGTGCATCTGTACATGCACACACATATATACATGATTGCACACATACACAGATATGCTCAAAGGATTAAATAAGCACAGAATCTCAGAGTTGGGAAGGTCCTCTGAGGCCCTATCATTTCATCAGCAACTGAAAAGAAATCCTGTCTCCAACGTTAGATAGCAAGTAAATAGCCAGCAAAGTAAATGGCCTCTGCTTGAAGATCTCAAGCAGTGTATTGTTGTGAGAAGAGCACAGGATTGGGAATCAGGGTACCTGGATTGAAATTAGGACTCTGCTACTCATTGGCTCTTTGACTTGGGGCAAGTCCCTTAAACCCTCTGGACGTCCTTGGTAAAAGGGGTATTGGAATTCGCTGATCTTTAATGTCCCTCCTAGCTTTAAGTCTGTGATTCTGTCAACTCATCACTTCCCAAGGCAGCACATTCCACCTCCACGTGGCTCTTATTGGCACACCTCAGTATTCAGTATTTTTTTACATTGACCCCAAATCTTCATGTTTTACCCATAATTCCTATTTTGCCCACCAGAGCCAACCAGAACAAGCCTAATTTCTCTCCCACAAGTCTTAAAATATTTGAAGATAGCTACCATGTTACCCTTTAGTCTTCTCTTCTTTAGTTTAAGTTTCTCAGTTTCTTTTGTTCCTCCACCATTAAAATGTGAGTTGTTTTTGCCTTTCATTGGATCCCTAAAATATAAAGTGATTGGCATATGGTAAGCGCTTGATAAATGCTTGTTGGCTGAATGCCTGTCTGATATGGCATGGTCTCTTGTTTTTCCACATCTTTTAGTTATTCTCCTTTGGACTTCTTCCAGTGTGTCAATGTCCTTCCCAAAATGTTGCATACAAAATAAATACAGTGCTCTACATGTGGTCTGACCAGGGCAAAGCAGAGGGATTATACCTTTTCATTCTGGAAATTACATGTCTCTATTACATACACACAGAGAGACACAATCACACACCTCTTGTTGGTAGGAGATGAAGGAGAAAAACCTTTATGCATTTCTGGCCATGAACATGGATGATATGTCCCCAATCTCCAGCTACCTCCCCTTTCCCCCTAAAATCATTGCTTGGGGACCATCATGCTCCCAGTCCCAGCTAAATCAGAAAGGGGCAGATCTATAGGTTAGAAGTCTTGGAGAAAAGTGTGGAATTTTCTTTCTGATGATCCATATGGTGATTCTTTTTTTTGCCATGGTCTTCAAAAAATGATTATGTGTCTAACCATTGCAGAGTGCATCTAGTTCCCTGAAATGGAGCAGAGAAAACAGAAGGGACACTATGGAAAGGGAAGTAACCAGACATAACTTTCAAGGCCAATTTGGGTCACTACTCACCTCGTCTTTTCAACTGAAATGTGGCTAAGGGGAGAAATGTGACAGATTGTAAGCTACGAAATAATTATAGGGCTAATACAGGAAGCCAAAAGGTCTGTTAAAATGTCAATGAGGTACAATACACATATTGTAAAGGTTATATATTGTAGAAAGTCATTGGGATTCTCCAGAGCCAAATGAGGGATCCTTAGCAAGCAAATGGGAATTCTGACTCCTTGAAAAAGGACATTTTCCAAGGAGTTCAAATGATCTGATAATATCCTCAGAGAAGAATTAAGAATTACTAAAAACACAGAGGAGACTTTTCCAAGTGTCTCTTCTTCACTCCTCTTTTCTTCCACTTATTGCCTCTTCTCTGAGACTACCTTTCGTCCATTCTGTGTTCATCTTACAAGTACATAGTTTTTGGCATGTTGTCTCCCATATTGGAATATTTCACATGTTGTGCTCCCACTAAAATGCGAGCTCCTGGAGGGCAAGGACCAAATTTTACTTTTCTTTTTATCCCCAGCACTTAGCATAGTAGTTGGTACATATTAAGTGTTTAATTAATGTTTGTTGGTTGACTAAAAAGAAAAAGATGAGAGGAAGAGAGTTGGTGGAGAAGTGGAAGGGGAAGAAGAGTAGCAAAGAATGATTATCCCAGATAAAAGCAATCTGTCCTTACTCAAAATTTCCTGGAGAATTTGGTCTGGATCTCCCCTTTGCCCTTAGTACATTTTATTTTGCACTGCATTTGCTCGTGTGTGTCAATTCCTCTCCATCTGTTCATAAAATGTAAGCCTCAAGAGAGCATGGGGTTGTGCTGTTTTTATTTTTGAGTCTGTAAGACTCAGTACAGTGCCTTTCACCTGGCATAGTATGCATTTTATAAATGTTTGGTGGTTTAAATTGGATGAGATAGAAAAAGAAATCCAAGGATGAGGGAACCAAATCCCTAAAAGGGCTCCCTGAAAAAACCTAGAGACCTGTTGCTGGTATATCTAGTATGTGCTAATCCAACATGGAGGATCAAGGGCTGGGCCTTTGAGAACAGAGAAAAAATAGGACTCTAAGAGCAAAAACCAGAGTAATGTCAGATAAGCTGGCGAAAGGAGCAGCAGGAGGCTCAACCAGAAACCAAAAAGGACAGACCTGGCTCCCCAACAAGAATATGCTTCTTAATCAGGAGATGAAAGAAGATCAGAGGAAAATAGCTAAGCCTTGGTCTGGAAGTACAGTGCTAAAGAGAGAAGAAGAGGGACATAAGGGAGTTGGACAAACTAGAAAGGAGAACTAAGATCTAGGACAGAGTTTCTTAAACTTTTCCCACACACGACCCTTTCAGCACTTCTTAAACTGTGGGTCATCATTCCATATGGGATCATGACCCACAGTTTAAAAAGTAATGATTGTAATGGCAATGACACTGCCACACCCAGGATGGATGTTAGCACAGGTTCTTTTATCTGCTTTACTAGGAAAGACTGCTCAAAAAGGTGTCAATAATCTTCTTTTAATTACATTCACTAGTTCAGGGGAAGGGTCAGCACCCTGAAGTTCAGAGAAAAATAAGGAGAAGAGAAATTAGCATAAAGATCAACAGACAGGGCTCTTAACTGCCTGAATCAAAGCAATATTGCCATATACTTTACATATACCACAGGATGGAGGGAGCCTTTACCTCTGAGGAGTTGGGGAGCTCTGAACATAAAGATATTCAGAATCTGACCAGGTAATCACAAGATCCTTCTCATAAACAAGCTCCCAAAGCAAAATACCAACTCAGAGTATATATATACCTCTCAGAGCCAGGAAGCATCACAACCCTCGTGACTCAGTGCTTCATTAGAAATTAGCAAAAGATGTGAAAGCCTTCCTACAATCAAGCCTCCCCTAAGCAAGCTTCCCTTAATGGGCTCCTCATGGGGCCTGTTAATGGGCAGGGAAGATCTTATACCCCATTAATATTACAATGATCTAAAAAAGACCAGTGATCTAGAAGACCCCAAGGAGCCCAAAGACTCAAAGATCACAGTCTAGAGAAAGGGCCTGTGGAATAAGAGAGAAATGACTCCTGGAGCATTACTTGGGAGAAATGGGGCTTTCTGTTCTAATCTTGAACCAAGCTGACATAATTGTGTAAGACTATACTTGTGATAAGGAGGTAACTAGGGTGCTCAGTGGATAAAGCAGTGGGCCTAGAGTCAGGAAGATGTGAGTTCAAATCTGGCCTCACACTCTTACTAGCTGTGTGACCCTGGGCAAGTCACTTAACCTTGTTTGCCTCAGTTTCCTCTTCTGTAAAATGAGATAGAGAAGAAAATGACAAACCATTCCAGTATCCTTGACAAGAAAACCCCTTGGATAATATTGATGTGATATGGTCCATGGGATTATGAAGATTCGAACACAACTGAAAAACTGAACAGCAACAACAATATCATCATGACATAGGTTCAACTATTACATAGAGTTTGTATACAAAGAGGTGTCCCAACGTTGTGGCTCATCTTGGAGTCATGAAGACCTGAATTCAAATTCTAACTTTGATAAGCTGTATCATTAGTGCTGGAATGGAAACTGCTGCATTTGGAGTCAGAGGACCTTGTTTCAATTTCTGACTCTGGCCATCACTGCCCTTGTGACCTGGGGCCAGTCACTTAAGCTCTCTGGGCTTCAGTTTCCTCATCTAGAAAATGATGGTGTTTGACAAGAGAGGACCTCTGAGGTTCCTTCCTTCTCTAAATCTATGATCCTGTGAGGTCAATCAGTACGTGAAAGATCTTTCTTCTTTCTGGCCCATTCAATAGGCCTCAGGTGGGGCCAACAAAGGGAGGTTTGATGATGAGTTGGAGGAAACTTTCCATCAGATATGACCAGCCCGGTTAGCCTTTCCTGTGGATACAACACTTACACTTTTTATCTTGTAGAGAATAGAGTCACCCCCATTTCTGAGCAGAAATCGGAGAGCACATATTTTAGGTCCTCATTTTCAGAGCTGTATGCAAGGCAGAGAATTGAGGCCTATAATTTAGATCTAACTAAAACTATGTTGGCACCATTTCTGTTTCTTGTCACAAAGCTGAAACCAGACAGTTGCACAAAGTACTGTATTTGGTACAAAAGCACTTACCACCAAACTATTTGCTGCAACCTGATCTTGCTCCACTCCACCCATCCCTAGAGCCCTGGCCCGTGGTTTTAACATTCTCATCACCTGGCTACATTGCCCATGCGCCTTCTAATGTTATAAGCTTTTATGATGTTTATAATGGGAATGTTCCTGTTTAGAGAAAAGTACTTCATAGGCATCAATGCCCTGGAACAATGACAAACAAAGGGAGGAAATGATTTTACGTTTTATACTGACCTGGCTAGTGATGCACTGTCAACAAATATTTCAAAAGAGCTGTAATTTCAATGGTATGAGTACTCTCTCTGACTCAGATGGAAACCTCTATGACTTAATAGAAAGTCTTCATGAGTTGCTATAGCTGAACAAAAAAATGTCACATGGTGGCCAGATTTCTGAAAAGGAACCTCATTAAAATGTTCTAGGTATCATTAGACCATAAGCAGGTCCCATTGGTGAATTCATACTTGAAGCCTTTTTATCCTGATGGAGGCCACCAGTATTCCATTGTCCTAGCCTTGAAGGCATTCCTCTGCCTGAGGAAGTAGAGGAGGATTTTAGTACAAACCTTTCATCATGGTACAGTGGAAAGAGAACTGGATTTGGAGTCAGAAGTCCTGGGTTCGAGTGCACTCTCTATTCACAACCCATTTCACCTTAGCTAAATGACTTCATTTTTCTGGACCTCAGTTTCCTCATCTGTAAAATGAGAGTGTTGCACTATGTCATCTCCAGTTCTGACCTTATGATCCTATGTCTTGTATCATATGCATAGATAGATACAGATTGAGACAGAGACAGAGACAGCAATAGGAGGATAAATATAGATATGTAGATATGGACATAAAGAGATATACTGGGTGCCCCTAAAGTCTGGACACATGGGCAAAAATGCATATTTTTAAATATTTGGAATATTTACAGACCTTAGCCTTCTTGACTTCTTTTTCTGGGGTATGCTAAAGGAGAAGATGTACTCAATGAAAATCACAGATGCAACATACTTGATTGAACGCTTAAAGAGTGAATGTGCTAAAACTGATGGCAATGTGGAGCTATTGCATTGAGTTCACATGAATCTTGCAAAGCACATCAACCTTTGCATCACAAATGATAGAAATCATGTTGAAGATGTTATTTGTTAATATTCCAATTAAATAGAATGTTGAAAATTTCATTCATTTCATTTCTTGAAAATATACATTTGTTGCCTATGTGTCCAGCTTTAGGAACACCCTGTAGACACAGCATAGATTTAGCGATAGAGATAGAAATAGAAAGAGATCATATAGACATAGAAACAGAGATAGAGAGATAGACATAGAGATAAAGAGATGGATAAAGAGATAGCTATACATATAAACATGGACACAAAGAGAAATATCTATACATACAGATAGAGAGTGATATAAATATAGATATAGGTATAGAAATATAGATTTATTTATATTGCCCATGACCTCTCTTATGTTATAGACTTACCTCTACATCATATGATATAGGTGATATGATTATCAGATGATATAGACGTAATCAGAGGCATAAACATAGAAATAAACAGAGAGATATAGATAAATGGATAGATATAGGTTAGATATAGATGTAGATGTAGCTATAGATAGATATTGTCACAGAGATAAAGAGATAGAGAGATAGAGGTAGATATTCTGTCTTATCTACAACTTTAGTTTATAAAAAGAGAGTGATACTGAGAAATAAGATATACAGGCAATGGAGTATAGAAATCTATTGTGCCCTAAATCTATTGTGCCCTACAGGAAAATAAAAGGGAAGGGGATAAGAGAAGGGGGCGGGTGGGTGATAGAAGGGTGGGAAGACTGGGGGAAGGGGTAATCAGAATGCACACCATCTTGGGAGAGGGGGAAGGTAGAGATGGAGAGAAAATTTGGAACTCAAAATCTTGTGGAAGTGAATGTTGGAAACTAAAAATAAATTAATTAATCTTTAAAAAAAACAGAGTTATAGAGATGGTCATTTTATTGATCTTTTGGACGGTGCTATGCAATGTTACGTATACAGCCATCACTCAAAACATATTGAATGATTGACAGCTACAAGTGCAAGGGTTATTGTGTGTGTGGTTTGTCCTTCATTCTCAAAGAGGACCATGACACCAGGAAGATGATGCCATGACTTGCAAGTAAATTGGATTTAAGTGAGGGAGGGCTGTGCAAAGACACCAGCCTTACTTCCTCTTCTAGTGCCCTCTGGGTCCAGTGGCCAGATATAGATCAGGATGACTGGAGATGGCCCTGCGAGGGCTATTATGTGATCAGAAAGATGGTGTAGTTATTTTTTGAAAACCTCAGCAATCCAAAGAGCTCAGAAAAATCTGTTCTGCAGCAGACATAGAATAAATCTAAATGCACAAGATAAGACTCATAGTACAAGTTAAAACCTTGTGGCATAGCATTATAGAACTAAATACTTTGATGTGTTAAATTATCCTCAAGTTGAGAAAAAAAAATGCCAACAAAATTATAAAGCAATAGTGGCCCCAATATTTAAATTAAATAAGAATAAAGCAAAGAAAAACAACTAGAAGTTGATTGGAAAATTATAAATAAAATCCTAATGAAAAAGACTATATAGTTATATTGCTATAAAATATAAATAGCATCCAAAAATTGTTCATTATGGCCAAATTAGATCTATATCTGGGATAAAATTTTGGTTAAACAACAGGAAAAGGGTTCATATAATTAATCATATTAAAAACAAAACCAAAATGCCCCAATCTACATGATTAAATATATAGATGCAAAGCCTTTGACAAAGTACAAAATTCATTCCTGCCGAAACAGCAACAGAAAAACAAAGACATAAAAAAGCCATTTTTCATATTATTAAAAATAACTTAAGCCAAAAGTTAGTATTATTTTCAATGGAGAAACACAAAAGCTTCCCCAATAAATATAGAAGTAATACAAAGTACCCTCCTTTGACATTCCAGAAAATCAGCAAAGAAATTAATTGAGACAATCACCTCAATAAAGTACTAGTGTACAAAATAAATCCACAAAATTATCAGCATTTCTATACAACCTTAACAAAATACAGGAAAGGAAATACTCCAAATATTTTTTTTAATTCATAGAATATTTGGAAGTCAATAATAAAGATATACCCAAGACATAAATATAATCATGCAACACTCGTTTAAGGAATTAAGAATGATGTCAATTCCTCATGCTTGTGCCACACTAATATAACAAAAATCATAGCACTATCTTAATTGATTTTCAGATTTAGTGCCATACCAATCAAACTAACAAAGGGTTACTTTATAGAACTTGACAAAATAATCACCAAATTAGCATAGAGGAATAATAGGTCTGGAATCTCTAGGGCAACAAGAAAATAACTAGGAATATAGGGGCAATAATAGCACTTCCAGACCTCAAGTTGTATTGTAAAATGATAATCATCAGAACTATTTAGAACTGGCTAAAAAGTGGAAAAGTAGAACAATTGAACATGAGAATCAGAGGAAAACAGCCAACATGGAAGAATAAGATGAAGAGGTACATCTCAGTCTTCACCATACCCCCCAATCTCCCACACCACAATTACTTCAATAATTATGTATGAAAATATGATAGAGCAGTGAATGGGAAGTTGAAGAAGATACTGCAAGGGTCATCTTTCCAGCCCAAGAACACAAATTCACCCTATAGGCAGGTGACAGGGCAGGAGCTACACAACAAGGGTAGGTTGGGATCACAGACTTGTTGCCCAGAGCTCTGAGTTAGGGCAGCAGCATAATGATGTCCAGAACTAATCTTGGATTCGGTCTCAGCCCAGGCTTAGGGCAAGGAGCATGAACTCAGTGGAGATTCAGTACCTAGAACTCCAGTGCAGGATAGCCCAGAGATGATTGAGGATACAGTCCTTCACCAAATAGTAGGCCCAGGAACTCAGAGTTAATAGTCAGAGCTGCTAGATAGGCCAGCTGTGTTGTGAACAACAGATCACTGGAAGAATGATTAAGCAAGAATGATAAAGAGCTCTAATAAGGCTATAAGGCCATTTGTTTAATGAGATAAAAACCAAGAATAAGAGAAAAACTCTAAAATACCTACAAGCAAAGCATCAAATAATTAATTAAAATTTCTAAAAGAAATGATGCAAGAGTTTTAAAATGAATTAAAATTGTATTGTAAAAGAAATAAATGAAAATGGAATTATATTATAAATGAAAGTAAGAATTGGAAAAGAAACTAGAGCTATGGAGGGGGTACTTGGAAAGAGAAATATTGGCTCAGCACAAGTTTCACAAAACCCAAGTTACCTAGGTAACAGACTCCCTGAAAATTAGAATGGATCAAACAAAGGTTAATGACTCCATGAGACAACAAGTAATATTAAAATAAAATAAAAAGATTGAAAAAAAGAAGATATAAGGTTACTCCATATAAAAAAAAAAACAACTGACCTAGAAAACAGATGAAGGAAAGATCATTTAAGAATCATTTTAAGAATAAATTTAAGAATCACACCAAAAGCTAAAACCAATAAAAGAAAATAGGCCTGGGTATCATATTTAGAGAACGCATTAAAAAAAAACCTCTTACAACTAGAGGGAAAAGTGGAAATGTAAAGAATCTATTTGTCACCTCCTGAAAGAAACTCCCAAATGAAAACTCCTAGGGATGTCATAGCCAAAATCCAATGCTTCCAAATCAAAGAAGAAATACTGCAAAATTCCAGAAAGAAAAAGTTTAAGTACCAAAAAACCACAGTCAGGATCATACAAGATTTAGCAGCTACAACTATAAAGAAGAAGAAAGCATGAAATATGAAGCACCAAAAGGCAGGTGTATAGACAAAAATAACTTTCCCAGCAAAATTGAGGTTAATCCTATGAGGATGAGGTGAGGGGAGTGGGGGAGAGGATTAATCTTCAATGAAATAGAGGACTTCCAAGCATTTCTGATGAAGACTTGAGCTTAGTAGAAACTTTGAAATATAAACATAGGAGTAAATAGAAACATACAAAGGTAAATACAAATGAGCCAATAGGAAAGGATCCTATGAGTATAGTAGAGTTCACATTCTAATGGAAAGAAAAGGTTGATACAAGTATCTCACAAGAACATTGATGTCAGCAGGGGTCAAAGAAAGAATCAAAATTGGTGCCTTGGGAATGCTTTTTAAAATTTTTTTTGATAATCTTTAAACAAGGAAAGGGAAGAAGAGACTATGTTTAGCAAAAAAGAAGAATAAGAGAACTTACCTTACATAATAGGGGGCAGAAGTTGAAATCTATCAAATGAGGAAACAGTAGGAATGGGCATTACTTGAATCTCACTTTGAACTGAAGTAAAGTGAAGAGAAGAGAAAGAATCAGAAAAACATGTTATACTATAAAAACAGTATTATAAAAACAATTTTGGAAGATTTAAGAACTCTAATCAACACAATGATCAATCATGATTCCAGAGAACTAATTATCTTAAACATTGCCCACCTCCTAATGGAGAGGAAATGGACTAGATATGCAGAACGAGACACGTATTTTTGGACATGACCAACATGGGAATGTGTTTTGTTTGACTATGCATATTTGTTGCAAGGGTTTTATTTTATTTTTCTGCCCTGATTGGGGGGTGGGGTGGGATAAGAGGGTGTGGAAAGTGGAAAGGGAAAATGGAGATGTCTGTCAATTGAAAAAAATTAAAAAGAATAAGAAAATCACACTCACTAATTTAGGGTTTGATAAATTGATAACATAAACAACTTGGAAGAGATTGTCCTATTTGACAGAACTGTTGGGAAAACTAGAAAAAAGTTTGACAAAAGTAGATTTAAGCCAGTGTTTTAAATTATATACCATAATAAATTCCAAACAGAAAAACTGCTTAAATATAAAAGGTTTTGTCATATAAAAAGAGGAAAATGGAGGGAGGTATCTTTTACAACCATAGTTGAGGGAGAATTCTTAGCCATATGAGGGATAAAGAAGGTCACAAAAGATGAAATATACCATTTCAAATACATGAAATTGAGAACTTTTGCACAAAAATGCATCTAGAATAAGAAGGGAAAACTTAATTGGGAAAATATTTGCTCAAATATCTATAGCATATAAAAATCTTTTATCCAAGATATATTGGGAAGTAACAAAAATATATGACCAATGACCATTCCCCAATGAATAAGTAGTCAGAGGAGATGAAGAAAGTAGTCAGAGGAGATAAAGAAACAGTTCTCATAAGACTAGAAAACTATTAACAGACATATGAAAGTTTGCTTAAATAAGCAATTATACTGAAGTGCAAATAAAAACAACTCTAAAGTTTCACCTTATAACTAGCAAATTGGTAAAAATGACCAAAAAGTAGAAATAAGAAATATTAGAAAAGTCACAGGAAGACGGACACATGATTACATTATTGAAGGAACTGTGAAATGCCCTAACCTATCTGAAAAGTAATTTGGGATTATTCTAAAAATTGACTAAAATGGTCATACCGTTTGACATAGAGATTCCACTGTTAGGCATATGCCCTGAGGAAGTCAAAGGCAGAAGGAAAGATCTCATTTAAATAACAACTTTCATAGTAGAACTTTTTGTAGTAGCAAAGATTTGGAAACAAAGTAGGTGCTGATCAGTTTGGGGACAGCTAAACAAATAATGGTACACGATTACAATGGAATATTACTATTATCAGAAACAACGAATATGAAGAATTTAGAGAAAGGAGGTGATTCATATGAACTAATTCAGAGAGAAGTAGGCAGAATCAGAAAACAATGACTAAAGAAGAAACAGAATTTAAACAATTGGGAGTGGAGCCCCCAATTTTGCCTGAGAACTCCTCAATTCACCTCCAAACAACATTAAAATAACACCTCAAAATAAATTCTGGAGTAGCAGAACCAACAAAAGGATGGGGTGAAATACTTTTTCCAGCCTAAGACAATTTGGAAGTTCAGCAAGAAAGGTCTGTTTCACTGGGGTGAGAATGGAGTACAGTCCAACATAGACCATACCAGCGTAGGCTGTCTGCCCAGCAAGCCAGCAACAGACATCGGGGGCTATTGAATCAGCAGGAGTGATTTCCAGAGCTCTTAGCTCACAAACAGTAGAGTGTTTGGAAAGTGGTCAGAAGGAGATTACAGGGGACCCTTTGCTCTCACTGGGTCTCAAGACAAAGGAAAGCACTAGCAGAAGCGGTGACTCTGGCCTCTTTTCTAGGGCAGAAAAGAATGTTTATGGCCACTTATATAGACCAGAGCACAGGCCAAGAGAACATTAACCTTTCCTTACATCATACCACCTTGGAAGAACTGAAAACTTGCAAAGCCCCAGAACCAGCTCTGAAAAGAGCAACACAAAAAACCTGAAGTTTAGAACAGTGCCCTCCTACACCCTGGGAGCAGAGCCCAACTTTAACATAAAGTTAAAAGTCAAGAAATAAGCTGGAAAAATGAGCAAACAACAACAATGAAAAAAACATGACTGAAGTAAATTACTATGGTGGCAGGGAAGATCAAAACATAAATTCAGAAGAAGACAATAAAACCAAAGCAGCTACGTGCAAAACCTCAAACAAAAATGTGAATTACTCTCAGGCCTTGGAAGAGCTAAAAAAATCTTAAAAACCAAGTAAGAGAGGTAGAGGAAAAATTGGAAAAGCAAATGAAAATGATGCAAGAAAGTCATGAAAAAAATTCAACAGCTTGGTAAAGGGGACATGAAAAATACTGAAGAAAATAACACCTTAAAAATGGAATAAGCCAAATGTTAAGAGGCAAAAAATTCAATGAATAGAACTTCTAAAAAAACCAGAATTGGTGAAATGGAAAAGAATGTGCAAAATTTCCCTGAAGAAAAGAACTCCTTAAAAAGCAGAATTGGCTAAATGAAAGAGGAGGTAGAAATGCTCAGTGAAGAAAATAATTCCTTAAAAATTAGAATTGGAAAACTAGAAGCTAATGACTCCATGAGACTTTGAGAAACAATAAGACAAAGTCAAAAGAATGAAAATAAAACTGAAGAAAATGTTAAATATTTCATAAAAAAACTGACCTGGAAAACAGATCAAGGATAGATATTTTAAGAATTACTGGACTACTTGAAAGCCATGATAAAAAAAGAACCTAAATTTTATATTCAAGAAATTATAAAGGAAAACTTCTCTGATAAAAAATCCACCAATCACCTTCTGAAAGAGATCCCAAAATGAAAACTCCCAGGAATACAATAGCTAATTCCAGAGCTCCCAGGATAAGGAGAAAATATTTCAAGTAGCCAGAAAGAAACAATTCAAATATTGTAAAGCCACAGTCAAGTTAACACAAGATTTAGCATTTCTGCATTAAAGGATTCCAGGGCTTGGAATATGATATTCTGGAAGGCAAAGGAGCTAGGATTACAACCAAGAATCACATACCCAGCAAAACTGAACATAATCTTTCAGGGGAAAAAATGGATGTTTAATGAAATTGAAGACTTTCAAGCATCCTTTTTTTAAAAAAAAATTATTTTCCCACAATTATATGTAAAAATTGTTTTTAACTTTTTTTAAGTTTTAAGTTTTAAATTCTACCTCTCCTTGTTCTTCTCTCCTCCCAGAGATAATAAGCAATCTGATACAAGTTATACATGTGCATTCATGTGAAACATTTCCATATCGACAAAAACACCAGAACTGGATAGAAAATCTGACTTTCATATACAAGATTCAAAAGAAGCATAAGAAGGTAAACGTGAAAAAGAAATCATAAGGTTCTTGGTATGGTTCAACAGTTTACATTCCAATATGGGAAGATGATACTTGTAATTCCTAAGAACTTTATCATTATTAGGGCAGTTAAAAGGAATGTACATAAACAGAGAGTTGACTATGATGGGATGATCTAAAAAAATAAAATTAAAGGGTGAGAAAGAGGGATTCATTGGGAGAAGGAGGAAAGGAGAGGTAGAATGGGGCAAACTGTCTCACCAGAGGCACAAAAGAACTTTTACAGTGGCAGGAAGATAGGGGGCGGTAGCAGGAAAGGCTTGAAACTTATTCTAATTATAATTTCCTCAAAGAGGGAATAACATCCACACTTAGTTGGTTATAGAAATCTATCTTACCCTACTCTACAGAGAAGTAGAAGGATAAGAGAAGGTGGGGCTGACAGAAGGGCGGGTGGATTGAGGGGGGCAGTAGTCAGAAGCAAAACATTTTTGAAGATGGGCAGGCTGAAAGGAGAAATAAAGAGAAGGATAAACAGGATAAAAAAAGGATGGAGGGAAATGCACACTGAGTAATAATAACTGTGAAGGTGAATGGGATGAACTCATCTATAAAATAGCGGAGTGGATAAGAAAAACTAGAATCTTACTATATTTTGTTTATAAGAAACATACTTGAAGCAAAGAGACTCAGTAAAAATAAGAGGCTGGAGCAGAATCTATTGCTTCAACTGAAGTAAAAAAATAAGCAGGGATGGCAATCATGATTTCAGACAAAGCAAAAATAGATCTAATTGAAAGAGATAACCAGGAAAGCTACATTTTGCTGAAAGGTATAATAGACAATGAAGTAATATCAGTCCTAAACATATATGCACCAAATGGTGTAGCATCCAAATTCTTTTTTTTTTTTGAGGGGGTAAGGCAAGGCATTGGGATTAAATGTCTTGCCCAAGGTCATATAGCATCCAAATTCTTAAAACAATCATTAAATGAATTACAGGATGAAATAGACAATAAAACTATACTTGGGGTAGGGCAGAGTTCAACTTTCTGCTCTCAGAACTCGATAAATCTAGCCAAAAAATAAACAAGAATTAAGTTAAAGAGATGAATAGAATTTTAGAAAAGTTAGACATGATAGACCTCTGGAGAAAATTAAATGAGAATAGAAAGTAATATACTTTTTTCTCAGTGGTACATGGTACTTACACAAAAATTCACCATGTTTTAAGGCATTAAAAACCTCACAACCAAATGCAGAAAACCTGATTTAATAAATGCATCCTTTTAAGATCATAATGCAATAAAAATTACATTCAATAAAGGGCTATAGAAAGATAGATGAAAAATTAACTGGAAACCACATAACCTAATCCTAAAGAATGAGTGGGTCAAAGAACAAATAATAGAAACAATCAACAATTTCATTAAATATAATGAAAATAATAAGACAACATACCAAATGTTATGGGCTGCAGGCAAAGCAGTACTTGGGGGGAAATTTATATCTCTGAATGCTTACATTAATAAAATAAAGAGCAGATCAATGAATTGGGCATGCAACTAAAAAAACTAGAAAAAGAACAAATTAAAAATCTCCAATTGAACACCAAATTGGACATCCTGAAAAATCAAAGGAGGGATTAATAAAATTGAAAGTGAGAAAATCATGGAACTAATAAATAAAACTAGGAGCTGGTTTTATGAAATAGTAAATAAATAGATAAACTATTGGTTATTTTGATTTAGAAAAAGAAAAAAAAATCAAATTACCAGTATCAAAGATGAAAATGGTGAATGCACATCAATGAATAGAAAATTGAAGCACTTATTAGGAAATATTTTTCCCAATTATATGCCAACAAATCTAACAATTTAAGTGAAATGGATGGACGTTTACAAAAATATAAATTGCCCAAATTAGCAGAAGACAAAATAGAATATTTAAACAATTCTATATAAGAAAAACAAATTAAACAAGTCATTAATGACCTTCCTAAGAAAAAATCTCCAAGACCAGATGGATTCATGGGTAAATTATACCAAACGTTTAAAGAACAATTAATTCCAATACTATATATACTGTTTAGAAAAAAGGGCAAAGAAAGAGTGCTACCAAATTCTTTTTAACCATCAAACCAGGAAGAGCAAAAACAGAGAAAGAAAACTACAGACCAATTTCCCTAATGAATATTGATGCACAAATTCTAAATAAAACACTGGCAAGGAGATTATAACAGTATATTGATTAGAGAAATGCACATTAAAAAGCTCTGAGATGCCATCTCACAACTATAAGATTGGCTAATATAATGGAAAAGGAAAATGACAAATGTTGGAGGGGATATGGGAAAATTGGGACACTAATGCATTGTTGGTAGAGTAGTGAGCTAGTCCAAACATTCTGGAGAACAATCTGGAACTGTGCCCAAAGGGCTATAAAACTGTGTGTACCCTTTGACCCAGCAATACCACTACTAGGTCTGTATCCCAAAGAGATTTTTTTTTAAAAAGGACAAGAACCTATACGTACACAAACATTTATAGAGGTTGTTTTTGTGGTGGTAAAGAACTAGAAATTGGTGGTGTGCCCATCAGTTGGGGAATGGTTGATCAAGTTGTGATATATTAGAATATCATTGTGCTATAAGAAATAATAAGCAGAATGATTTGAGAAAAACCTAGAAAGACTTACGTAACTGATACAGAGTGAAGCTAGCAGAACCAGAAGAACATTGTACATAGTAAGAACAATATTGTAAGAGATGAACTGTGAATGACTTATTCTCAGCAAAGCAGTGATCTAAAATAATTCCAAAGGACTCATGACAAAAAATGCTGTCTACTTCCAGAGAAAGAACTAACAGAGTCTAAATACAAATTGAAGCATACTTTGTTTTAAACTTCCTTTATTTTATTTGTTTTGTTTTGGTTTTGGTCTATGTTTTCTTTTACAACGTGACTAATATGGAAATATGTTCTGCATGATTGCACACTTATAGCCTATTTCAAACTACTTGCCTTCTCGATGAGGAAGGGTAAGAGAGAATACAGAACTCAGAATTTAAAAAGAACAAATGTTAAATTTTTAGATATAATTGGAAAAACATAAAATATTTGAAAAAAGAAGGAAAACAGTTAAGCAATTTGAAATTATACACAAAAAATTAAGAAAGAGTGATTTTGACCCAGCTAGATCACTACTATTTCTATACCTAAAAGAATGAAAAAAGAGGGACAAGTCCTTTGCACATGAGAATACTAATAGCAGCTTCTTTTGTGGTGGCAAAAAAAAGAAAAAATAAGAGGATATCCAATAACTGAGGAAAGGCTGAATAAATTGCGATGCACGAGTGTAATGAAATACTATTTTGCTGTAAGAAATGAGGAAATGGATGACTTCAAAAAGACAGGGAAAATTTTATATGAACTGAAGCAGAGTGAAGTAAACAGAACCAAAAAAGTGATTTATACTATTGTGTTATAAAAATAAACAATTCTAAAGACTTTTATAAAATAATGGAGAATGAAATGAGCAGAACCAGAACAATTTATATGACAACAATATTGTAAAAAAAACCCAACAATTTTGAAAACTATAAAACCTATGGTCATTATAATCATTCATGATTTCAAAAATCAGATGATGAAGCATGCTATCCATGACAGTTAAACAATTTAGGGTATACAATGAGACATTGTATGACGATATTGTATGACATTGTATGACGATACATATTGCATACAGCCATTGAAGGAATTTGTTTTGCTTAACTATGCATAGATGTTACAAAAATTCTGTTTTTTCATTTCTTTTTTTTCTTAATAAGGTCAGGGTTGAGGGGACAAAAAATAGATTCCTTTTAAATTTTTTAAATAGGTGTGTGTGTGTATGTGTGTGTGTGTGTGTGTGTGTGTGCGTGTGTGTTACAAATGTGAAATGTTACATGCACTTTCAGATGAGGTTACTGTTATTAATTTTACATAACTTTGTTACAAGAGATCTCTCTCTCAGAGTAGGAGTAATCTGTAAATGTTCGAAATGTAAAAACAAAACACATCAATAAAAGTGTCTTTAAAGAAAGAATACATAATAAATACTTTGGGTTTGGAAAGAAAAAAAAAAGCCTTACTCCATGGAGAGTTTAGTTCAATTGATTCCCACCAATCCTCCTGACCACCTTCATTGCTCCCCAGGGGTCTGGGAGGAACTCTAAATCCACCCAGCATTTGAAGGCCATGGAAGGACTGGGAGTGGTATGTATGAGGATAGGGACTGTTGCACTTCTGGGGTCTAAATCAAAGTCTGACATTGTTACAAGATAAACCAAGGGAAAGTGGGCAGTACGATGCTGTTACAATCTGTTTTCTTCCAAAACACCATTTCTTCACAGAAATGCTGGTCCCACATCGTAGAGTTGTGGGCCACACTCAAAACTAATCTGAAGATCATGTCTGAACCTTCTCTGTGACAAGCAATGGATGCTCAACTTCAATTCTTTTCCCTACTTTCTCTCTGAATGCCTGATTTGGAAATCTTCCCTAGGACAGAACAAAATCGGAAATTTGGAGAAGTATATACCACATACAATTTCCTACCTTCTTTAGTGTTTCATTGCTTTATTTCTACATTTTAAATTTCTGGAAGAGGGCAGGAGTTGTACCCTGCTCCATTTGTAGAAATTGGTCTCCCGTTCCCATACGAGCTTCAGAGGTAACAATACATATATCAGATATAGAACAGACTTTGTATCTCGGAGATATTAGAAAAGGATTAGCGGGGATTGAGAGTAGACAATACATAATGTGCAATTTAGATGTGAAAGAAACATTCCTGAACTTGCCCTGTTGAAATGGAAAATGAAAAACTGAACTGATACCTGAAAGATGACCACATATCAAATTACTCTATCCTGTTTTGTGCGACAGTTACAAAAATATGTTGAGAAATTCTGGGGATCTCCTAAATGATTCATCATCTGTGTGACAGGCCATGGAAATCTTAGAAGCCAGACCAAGGATCAGATACTCAGCAGAAGCCAGGAATGGAGGTTGTTCCAACACTACTCACTTGTTTCCCAATGCCCTGGAGTTCTTCTAAAGCCACAGAACTTTGCTCCTAGTTTGGACTTGTCCTTCCGTTCATCAATGTGCTCCAGAAGGATAGGGCAATACATTTGAATGTGGAGATCATAGCCTGGGGCTTCTGAGAGCAAATGATCCCTGCATAATTTATTATTAGGGGGAGGGAAAATGCCTACAAATACAAAAAAATAAATCATAGACTCAATGCTGTAAAGAATCTTAGGTTCCTTAGAGCAACGGAGAAAGGAAGGGAATATGCATTTACATAGGTCCTAACAGGTGCCAGGTATCATACTAAGCACTTTTTACAAATATCTCATTTGATCCTCACAAAACTCCATGAGGAATCCCCATTTTGAAGAGGAGGAATCTGAGGCAAAGAGAGGTTAAGTGATGTGCCAAGGGCAGCTAAGTGGGATCTGAACTCTGATCTTCCCAACTCTTGGCCTAGTGCTCTGTCCACTGGGCCACCTGTACCACAATTATGGGAACAAAGATCTAGAGCTGAAGGGACCATAGAGGTCATCCATTCCAACCCACTCACTTTCTAGATAAGGAAATTGATGAAATTTTCATCCTTTCCGAAAAAGGAAGTGGCTTATCGAAAGTCATGCAGCTGGTTTCTGGTATAGACAAGACTATCTTGTAGGCCTCTTGATTCCCAACAGTTTTCTTTTCTCTCATCTAAATATAGATCAGATATTGGAGTCCTTGGGAAATTGAGCTTCACATCCCAGCTGCTTGGGCATTTGTACACCATAAGTTCTGCCCAGGATGCCATTTTATAATTCCCTAATTTGATCAAGTAAAATACTTATTAAACACATGCGATGTGCTTGGTACTGGGTTAGAAAGGAAAAAATGAACGTGTCTCAAGGAGCTTATATATTTTGCTGGGGTTTGGAACACAACCTACATACAAATAAATGTAATACAAAGCAGGGAATGAGAGGATAAAGGAACGATCGTAGTCCTCTAGTAAAAATTGAGGACAGAGTCTCAAGGGTTGGGTAGTGTTAGATCCCGCCTCTGTTAAGTGTTCTCAGGGAGGAGAAGAGAAGACAATTGAGTTGAGCCTTGAAGAGAGCTAAGCATTCTGGAGGAGCCCTGAGATGAAAGGAGAGTCCCTTATCTGCCCAGGAGGGTCGGGATGGGCAGAGGAAAGAAGGAAAGAAGCATTTATTATGCACTGGTTATGTGCCAGGCACTGTTAAGCACTTTACGAACATCATCTCTGTAAACTGGGCTTGTCCAGACATACTCGGTCTCCCTAAGTTGGAGGTACTCTTAAGGGGCTTTCGGAGTATGTCCCAATTGCCTAGCATGGAAACTTCTTTGCCTCTACCACATAGGCAGAGGTAGTCTGCTTTGATTGGCTGCCAGTGTCTTTAAAACCGTTAAGATGGAATAAGTTCCCTTTTCAGCCATTCTTTTTTGTGTGCCCTTCCTTCCTGAGCTTTCACCCAGAGCATCCACAGCACAGACCCCATGAACTGAACCTATGAGAGGGGTAAGACTTCCTTCCCTTGATCTCCCTCCTTTACCACAGCTTTGAGAAATGGGCCTGGGTGAGGCCGGGTTTTGTTTCTGACCTATGGTGTTTGTTTCGGGTTTCAGGTACCAGAAGTTATCCTCACAGAACCAGGGAGTTAGGGCCATGCTGACCTCAGAGTCAGGATCACAGGAGGGATGGTACAGCCCAGAGAAGCTCAGGTCCTAGAACTCACACCTGAGATGAGGTTCGAATGTGGAACTGGGACTGTGCTCTATAAGAACTGAACTAAGTTCAGAATCTGATCACCTTCCCATCCTCAGAGACAGGTGATGCAAAGGGAGAGGAGGGATTGTTCCTCCCATGTGTTGGGATATTTGTGATTATACCTTTGGAAGTAAATAGCCCTTTGGAAAAGCTATTTGACCATTAGTAGCTAAATGGAATAGGTGTGCATAGGACAACCGTGTACTATTGAAGGAATATCATCAACAGAGGTTAGAGCCAATGGCAGAATACCTAGACCGCCCCCTCCCCCAATTCCCTTAAGGGTACCAAAGAACACATAGGGAGTGGTGAAACGTGACCTACTCAGCCTTCAGGATATGAGGGCAGGGGTGGTCTGTGTTACATCTCATTTGATCCTCACAACTCCTGAGAGACAGGTGCTGCTTTTAGTCCCATTTTACAGTTGAGGAAATGGAGGCAGATGGAAGTTAAGTGACTTGCTTAGGATCACACATCTTGTGAGTAGCTAAGACCAGATTTAAACTCCCCAAAGACTTCCTGACTCCAAGCACAGCACTGCATCACATAGCTGCCTAATGATCGGAGATGAGTGATAGAACATTGAGTTTGGGGAACATCTAGTAATCTGGTTTTACTACAGTTTAGAGTTGGAGGAAAGGTTATGTGAACTAAACCCAAAAAGGTACATGGGAGCCTAATTGTGAAGAGTCTGAAATGCAGAATGAAGTGGGTGGGGGGAGGAAGTTATATTTAGAAACTGTCCTGGAGTAAACTGCAGGTGGGGCATAATAAACCAAAGGGAGAAAATGACCTTTCTTAGTCAGCCCTCAGGATCAGATCCAGATTGCTCGAGCCAAGAGGCTTAGGAAACCCTGAACCAGGAGATATATCTAGAATGCAGGGACAGTGTCTGCTCTTAACCTTTGTAATTCCTCTTTATGCTGAGAGAGAGAGAGAGAGAGAGAGAAAGAGAGAGAGAGAGAGAGAGAGAGAGAGAAGGGAGAAAGGGAAAGGGAAAAGATAAAAAGAAAGAAAGACATTAACTGGGTGTATTCAGCTATTTGCTTGACAGATTCTGTGTTGGCGTGATATATGAGGTAGTTATAGTCATAATTACCAAGTACATACTATGTTCTTAAGAAGAGTGTATATACTATGAAATTAATCAGTGGTCAGACTCAAACAGAAACTGATCTCTGTGAGCTGTCTATTGACTTAGTTTTTAAGTGCGTTTTCTATGTTCTACTGTATTTTTATTTATTTTGTTAAATATTTCCCAATTATATTTTAATCTGGTTCAGGCTTCATTCAGGAATCTTGTGGACCATGTTTGATTCCTCTGAAGTATATCTCCACCTGTGTGATCCTATTACCTCTTTTTATTCATCCCTAACCCCCCAGGAACAATGGAGCCATTCAGATGTCTGGTGAATGTGAGGATCAACACCTTTTCTTTCAGCTCTTGTATATAAGATGGTGATATTTTTCTGAATAAAAGACAATGCTCTGTTGCTTTGTGTTATAGTCTAAGGATCATTTGAGATTTCAATATATATATATATACACACATATATAGTATTTATAACATCATTATGGGATTTAAATCTGCACAAGATCATAGCTGTTTCATAAAATTTTAGAATTGGAAAAGACCTTAGAAAGACTTTCAACCTCTTCATTTTAGCCTATTTTAGCTCAGAGAGGCTAAGCCAACTCAGTTAAGGGCACAAAATTAGTAAGAACATGAAATTTGAGAGGTAGGTACATGGCACAGTGTGTCTCACTTGGACTCAGGAACACCTGAGTTAGAAACTTGCTTCAGACATGACTAGGTGGGTGACCCTGGGCAAGTCCCTTCACTGCTCTCAGCCTCAGTTTCCTTATCTGTAAAAAAGAGGATGACAATAGCACTTCCTTCACAGGGTTGAAGAACAAATGAGATGGTATTTATAAAGCACGATAGCTGCTATTATTAATAAATCCAGTGCCCCCTCTGCTGTATCACATTGTCCTTCAAAACCTGAAGAGAATGATGTACAAATGAACTTGAGGTGACCTGTGACCCTTTCTTGATTTCTATGTGCATATTGAAGTTCACAGTAATTAGCCACTATTTGAAGAAGTGGCCAGGGCTAGAGGTTTTGCTTAGTATATAAGACATAGTATTAGCCATCCTGCTTTCTGTTTGTAGAGTTCCCTTGCACTCCCCACCTACTGTGCTAATAATGCCTTTGTGCTGAGCTATGATTAACCTTTGACAAGTTAATTTCAGTTCCTAGGGACACAGGATTTAGAGTTGGAGGAGCCCTTAGAGGTAATTTGATTCAACCTCCTTATTTTATCAATTCAATTCAATTAACATTTATTAAGTGCCTACTATGTGGCAGGCACTTAAGTAGTAGGGATACAAAAAGAGGCAAAAGTCAGTCCCCATCCTTAAGGAGCTTGTAATCTAATGATGATGAGACTGAAAGCCAAAGAAGTAAAGAGATTTTCTTGGGGGTCACAAAAATAGTAGAGCTAGCACTTGACCTTGGGCCCTCTGCCCTCAAATCCAGTGCTGTTCCACTGTTCTTGGATGGTCAACAGACAGGTGCCATCCTGTAGTTCACTGCTAGATACTGTTTTGGTCTAGTCTGTGTTGGAAATTTAACTGGGCATGTGATCATCACTTTGTTGCTGAGAGCAAAGGATCAGCTCTTGGCATCCTCTACTAGATCGTAAGGTTCTTGAGGACAGGGAAAGTGTCTCACACAGTGCCTGGCATGTAGAAGGAGCATAACACATATTTACTTAATTGAACTGAAGGGATCATAGACTCTGTACTAGACGGAAATTTCCAACTGCTTCCAATAGAATATAAGTCTCTTGACGGAAGGGTCGGTTTCTGTTTTTGTCTTTGCATCCCTAGTGCCTATCACAGTCCATGGCACATAGTAGGTGCTTGATAAATTCATGCTGATTGATCTTAAAGATCATTTAGCTCAGACCTCTCCTTTTACAGATGAGGAAACTGAGGTTCAGAGAAGTTAAATGATGTACCCTAAATCCATAGATCCGGGGCATGAATCCATATACTTAGACTAAAAATTCAGTGTTTTTTCACTTATACTAAATTGTCTCTTGTGCATTGTAAGCTCACCTTATAACCTCTCCTTTTGCCTCTCCCCACCCCCATCACTGAATTCCTAATCTACTACTGAAGTCACCAAACAGCATTTATGAAAGGAAGGGGCAACTCTTCTTGTCTTCATTTCTTAATAGAAGACAGAGTGGAGTTTTTGTTGCAGTTTGTTTTCTAAAATTTAGGATTTATTAGTCATGTACTGCTTGAGGCAGAGAGCATATGCCAGTAATTAGAGAAATCTTCAGGGAGGAGGGAAGGAGAATGGAGAAAATTAAGGGTAATCCTTACCACAGGGCTTGGGGAAAATGAGACTGATGATGGAAGGAGAGAAAGTGTAATCCAAAGACCAGGCTGATCTGTTAACCAAAGAGAATGTGGGGCTCCTTTATCCAAGGAATGGGTCAGTTGCTGGTCAGAGTCAAAGCTGAGGGAATCTGCCAAACACTGGAGTGATGGAACATGGAGATGCAAAAAAATTTAACGCTGTCTCAATTCAAGATGCTTCCCAGAGTTTGGGATGGAACTCCATCTATGATTCCATTGGTGAAGATAACTCTTAGTAAGAAAACTCCCTCTACCAGTAGTGATTAGAACATTCTCTTTAATGTACAATCTCGGAGAGTGTCCTGACATGGAGAGGTTAAGTACTTGCCCAGAGTAGGACAGCTAGTATATGTTACCCAGGGTGCTAGAACCCAGGCCTTGTTGACTCTGAGCTGGCTCTCTATCCACTATTAAATATGGCCCCTGCCCCACTCCCATTTAGTAAACTCCAGTACTTCCCTATTGCTTCCATGACCAAATATAAAACCCTCTATTTGACAGTCAAAGCCTTTCATAACCTAGATTCTTCTACCTTTTCAGTCTTCTCACACCTCACTCCCCTCTACAAACTCTGCAATCCAATGACTGGCTGTTCCTTACACATAATATTCCATCTCCCAACTCCAGGCATTTTTTTTCTGGCTATCCCCCATGACTAGACTCTCTCTTTCTCCTCATTGCTGCCTCCTAGGTTCCCTGATTTCATCAAAATCTGAGCTAAAGTCTCAGCAAGAAGACTTTCTTGGTATTCTTTAATCTTAGTGCCTTCCTTTGAACTCATCTCCAATTTATTATACATATATCATATATATCTGCATCTACATCTTGGGTGAACATAGTTTTTGCATGTTGTCTCTTGCATCAGATTATGAAATCCTTGGGAGAAGAGACTGTTTTTTTCCCTTTCTTTGTATCCCCATCGTTTAATGCAGCACGTAGCACATAGTAGATGCTTAATAAATGCTTTCTGACTTGACTGTCTTCCTTGAATTTGATCCTACTTATTTAAGAGATTTGATGAGAGGGAGCTGGTCAAAGGCCTCTGTCAAATTTTGGGTGTGGACATCATACACTGTTTCCCATGTCCCCTCCTCGGCCCCATAGCAGCCGTGATGCCTCTGAGAATTGAAAATACTCCCACAAAGTCATATTCCTCTTTGTCTTTATTAGTTGGTGAGGGTGAAAACTTAGAGAAAAGGGTCTAGAATTGAGATAAGCCTATTGTAGTAAAGATCAGTATAACATCACTGGGATATGGAGTGAGGAGGGTAGTTCCAGAGAGTAGACCACAGGGCTTACTACCTGAATGATGGGGGGAAAGGGACCCACAATCCCTTTCTGTGCATTTCTATGAAGGTCTGTTGCAGACATTAAGAATGGAAAGCTAGACCTGATCTCTTCTCCTCAAGTATCGTGGAGCAGGAGTATCAAACACACTGCTTCTGTGGACCACAAGTGCCACCCGACTATAAAATGCAATTGGGAAATAATTAACAAAGTAAATAAAAAATACAATAGAATAGATAATGTTAATATGTGTTTTTCTAAATCAAGGAGCCACAGGGATCCTTATATAAGGTTTAGTGGCCCCTAATATTTGAGTTTAGCACCGTTGATGAGAGTCACAGAATCTCAGAATTGGATGGAACATTAGAGACCATTTAGTTCAACCCAAATCCATACAAGAATCCCATTTACAACTGACAGGACAAACTACTGGACTTTATTTGAAGATCTCTAGTTAATGATACCCACTAACCCCCCCACCCAAAAATGACTCATTTTGCTCTTATCCCTAATTATAATGAAGTTTTCCTTCTATCAAAACTTGGGGTAACTAGGTGGTGTGGTAGATAGAACACTGGCTCTAGAATCAGGAGGACCTGAGTTCAAATCTGACCTCATGACACTCACAACCTGTGTGACCCTGGTCAAGTCACTTAACCCTGTTTTTCTCAGTTATCTCATCTGTAAAATGAGCTAGAGAAGGAAATGGCAAACCATTCCAGTATCTTTACCTAGAAAAACCTAAATGGGGTCACAAAGAGTCCAATGCTACTAAACAAATTATCAATATTATCAAATTTGATTCTCACAGCAATTCTGGTAGTAGGCGCTATTTTCATTATTCCCATTTTACAGGAGGGAATGAAGGCAGACAGAGGTTAAGTTACTTGCCTGAGGTCACGCAACTGGTAAGTGTCTGAGGCTGGATATGAATTCAGGTATTCCTGACTCCAAGTCCAGTGCTCTTATCCACAGAGGCCCTTACTATTCTGCACGCTTCTGTAGGTGGCTCCCTGTCTAAACGGAACTCTAAAATGGGGAGTGGATAAGAGGGGGGAAATAGTCTAACCCTCCCCTAATTGTGCCTTGTTCCTTGGGTTGCAGGAATGGCTCTCAAAAGGTGGGCTGTGTGAGTGCTAAAAGGTCTGATACAAGGAAGGCCCTGATTAGAGGCAGGATTCTATGTGTATGAGAGGTAGGATTCTATGTGCACACATCACTAGAAAGGGCAAGCAGGTCAGTATCCCTGTGCAATCTGGATAATTCATCCAAAATAAGTATAGCCATACCCTTTAAAAACTCATCAGAGTTACTTCACGCCAAATTCTGACTCAGCATTAGGCAGCGTTGGACATAGTCTATGGTGGTCTCTTTTCCTTGTTGATGCTAGCAGAACTTCTACTTAGCCAGGTTAGCAGGAAGTCCTCCAGAGGATGTGGAGCTATTTTCTATGAACTAGGGAGGCCCAGAAGACAGTCCACTTTGATCTATGAAGAATTCTCCGGGGTTCTATATAATGGGAGGTCTTAGGCCTGCCCAGTAAATGTCTAGAGATCCCAAGTGCTGTCAGGGACCAAAGTTCCATTTCCTCCATGCACTGCCTCAGTCAGAAATATGTGTCCTTCAGTGAACTCTAGTGCTCCCTGTAGGGTGGCTAGTGGTTGGGAAATTTGGGACAACTACCATTATAGCTACATGGCCTCTGGAGCCCCCTGTTGGGATCATGGGAATATGGCAGCCAGCCATAACAACAGCTGGAAGCCATCTGGTTATAGACTTGCACAATGATATCAAGTGTTGCCTAAGAAAGGATCTACATTTGCCAGGAATTAAGGAAAATGGGGATGGGGGGAGCAGGCAACGATCATCCTTAATGAGAAAAGGTGGAACTTGGGCTGAAGATTGAGAGGAGAAAAATAAGATCCAAGGGTCAGCCTGACTGGTTAATAGAGTCATTGATATCCGAGGGACTGAGAAGAGAGATGGATTGGTTGGTTGTTAGCTAGGGTCCAAAACCAAGGGAATCATTGGATATTATAGAGGCAAAATGTAGAGAGCTCAGGCAACTAATATCCAGGGTGTCTGAAAAGTCTTAGTGCATTTTTAAGCTATGAAAGCTATTTAAACTTTAAAAAATGTAACAAAGCCTAAGTAACTTTAGTAGCTTAAAAATGCACTAAGACTATTGGGACCCCCTGGATATCCCTGCTTTCTTTTAAAAGGATCTGAAATAGGATAAAGAAGAAACATACTACAAATATTTGCAATTCTATTCTTCAGTGGATCTGTGATTTCATCCATGTGGGCAATCCCTTAATGGCTACAGCTTACAAACAAACTGACCACATCTTTTTACCCTAGGTAATCATTGCTTGTGCCTTACAGTAAGTCTTTCATAGAAGATCTACCCAGTATGCTGGAGGACTTCCCCAGGGTCTTCTACTATTCTTTGGCTTCCAGAATAAAATGTAGGTTTTCCCTGTTTTTCCCTAACACTGATCTACTTCTTTTTCCAACTTCACACATCCTGACAACATATTTTACTCTCATTTGGTGATATGTTATATCCCACTATCATCTTCTTTATCTTTTCTCTCTCCATTGCTTTTTGGTTGGCCTGTCATTTGGAGATAACAGTGTTTCATGGTTTGCAGCTCTATAGCATCACTGAGAAAATATTGACATTTAAAAAGATGTTCTTTGCCAGTTGGGAGCTGATTTGCAATAATTGAAGACCTTGTTCAATTTCCTAAATAACTTCTCAGCTGATCTTTTCCTTTTCAACTCTGGGCACAACTCCCTATTTATCTGTTGCACCAATAGCTGGCTGACCATCCATTTAGAGGTCTTAATTTGGGCAATATTCATTCTTCATTCACTTGTTTCGTATAAGGCATATCTTTTTTTGAATGGCCGTTGATCTCATCAAGCAGTTCCTACATTGTTCCTAAATGCTATTCAATCGACATAACTTTATCCACAAACAAGATCATCTAGACAGAGTCATCATCCATAATGAATTGTTCTTCCATTTGCATTATGAATAGGGCATACCCTATGATGGGAGCTCATCTCCCTCTTTCATACCTCATTTGATATTGATAATCAGAGGATCATTGAACAAAGTTGCCTATCTCTATAGCTACATCTTTCAAGGAATCTTCTATCATCTCGTCATACATACATACATAGGAAGCATCTTGTTGAAGGAGTCTTTAATGCTGTATTTTGCTTTAATGGATGAAATGCTTCTATAAATTTAAGAAACAATAAAAATCAAAGGGATGTTATATATTCTATACCTCTCAATCAGTGGTGTGACTACAAAGATATGTTCCATTATAAAAAAATTCTGGAGACAGGCTGCCTGTCCCTTGTTTATATCTTCATCAGGGATACTTAATATGTGCCATTAGTCTCAGAGCTCCCCATTAGAATAGTAACTACTGGAGAGCATGGCTGTCTTTTACCATTTTTTTCTGTACTCCCAGGGTTTAGCACAGTGCCTGTAACATAGTAGGAACTTAACAAATGATTGTTGAGTCCAAACTATGCTCTTCAGAGAGTTGTGGGAAGGAGGATGAGTAATGGTGCTGGTCTAACATCAGAAGACTACTGGATCCTCACTTGGCTAAATATTTAAGAAGACAACAGTGTCAAAGATTACATTTGAACCTGCAAGAGATGGAAGAGAAAAAATGGAAGCTCATTTGAGTCAGCTTTCTAAACAATATTCAAGCAGAAATCTACCTTCTCACACAAAGACTGAAAATTGAAAAACTACTCAGGATGCCCCTGAAGAAGTTCACACCATGATTCAGGAGAAAACTAGAAGAAAAAGAAAATTGCTATGACAGAAAATATGGTTGTCCAACTAAAGAGCCCACAACATAATTGGCTGTGTCTAAGAAACCTCAGTTAGATGAGATTCCTTAAGTAAAACTAGATGCAGATCATCTCCTAACAGATGAAGATGAGGATTTTGAAGAAGAAAGTGATGGTGATGATACCACAATTCTATTGGCAGATCTAAAATCATTAAGAAAGAAGAGTTGAAGAGCAATCTTGGAAAGAACAAGAACAAGACCAAAGTCTTATCTTGGAATCTTCAATGAAAAATATTCTAAGTAGAAATCCTCTCCTTAATCTCATTGGCCCATCTCAGCCTCAGGTCATCTTTGAAGTAAAGAGAAGGTGGGGTGATGATGTTGTCCTTAAGAATTATAGATGAACAGGGGAAAGAAAGGAAATTTGTAAAAATACCCTTAGAACAGAATTTCACAAAAAGTTCATAAAGAAACATATCAAGTAATATTGTTCTGTAAGTTCAATTATTAAAAATCCTTTTGGCTACAGTTTGGTCAGGATTTTCTTCCATTGTACTTGATAGCTCATAGATTTCCTGCATTTTGAATTTCGAAAGACCTTTTTTGTTTTGTCAGTGATACTTTATTTTAGATCTTAGATCTAGGAATTAGTTGTTTTATTTTACAGTATTGATTTATCATTTTAATAATCTAGTGTGTGTTCTGGGAGGGAAAAATGCATGTTGATTTCACAGTCCATTTTTCATAAGGATTTTATGGAAATAAGAAAGTAAGCATTTGGGTGAACAGTTACTGATGTCTTCTCAGATGCTTTTCTTGATTAATATAGTATTTATGATCTTTTCCTTTGTTTTAAAATCTCTAATAATGTTCAATAATATGCAATGTACAATAGCAATATGTAATAATTTAATGATCCTTGTTCAAAGATCTCACGTGAAGAGAACCAACTGTTAAATCTTTGTAGATGGTCTGAAAAATATCATTCCTAGTACCAGTGATAGAACTCAATGCAAAACAAAATGCAAAACCAATATAAATCATGGAAAGGTAGCAGAGAGAATCGATAGAATCAGGCACCTGAGATAAA
>CM053622.1:328041750-328071648 GCA_028646595.1 Phalanger gymnotis | reverse complement strand
AAGCTGCTAGATCTTGGGTTATTCTGATTGTGTTTCTACAATACTCAAATTGTTTCTTTCTGGCTGCTTGCAGTATTTTCTCCTTGATCTGGGAGCTCTGGAATTTGGCGACAATATTCCTAGGAGATTTCTTTTTGGGATCTATTTGAGGAGGCGATCAGTGGATTCTTTCAATTTCTGTTTTGCCCTGTGGCTCTAGAATATCAGGGCAGTTCTCCTTGATAATTTCTTGAAAGATGATATCTAGGCTCTTTTTATGATCCTGGCTTTCAGGTAGTCCAATAATTTTTAAATTCTTTCTCCTGGATCTATTTTCCAGGTCAGTGGTTTTTCCAATGAGATATTTCACATTGTCTTCCACTTTTCCATTCTTTTGGTTCTGTTTGATAATATCTTGATTTCTCATAAAGTCACTAGCTTCCACTTGCTCCAATCTAATTTTTAAGGGGCATTCAATCTACTTTTCAGCATCCTGGCAAGAGTGGTCCATCCTTAAACACAGTAAAAAGCACTTATCCCAAGGCTCTTTAGGAAGTTCCCACAAACCTCTGGAGGAAAGGTGTGAGATTTTATGGATAAGAGCCACATCAGTACCTTGCCTTCAAATATGCGACCTAGCTTAAATTAATCAGCCAAGAAACTGTAATGCTAAACCAAATGGATTTTGAAACCCCAACATGGGGAGTCTAATTTGTTTTCTGTCATTCTCTATTTTTAAAAATTCAATCCAAAAAACATTAGCAAATTTGCTAGGATTGTTTTGTTCCTTCTAAATCCCCAAAGCCACTCATTTCTCAGGATTCTTTGGCTGCATCTTGTCCTCAATTAATGGACTTTTTCTATAAACTTGTTTGTTGGCTATTTTGTAGCATTTAGTGATCCAAATCCTCCACCCCAAGGAAATAACTGCCTCCATGAGCTGAATGGTACCCTGGTGGCTTGAAGGAGTTAATGCAGCTTTGAAAGGCACAAATTTCCAACTAGGGAATAGTATATGTGCTGGGAGAATCTGGCGCAACCTGGTCAATAAGTGAATTCCAAATTGGGTAGCTGTCCAGCAAAGAAACAAACCAAAAGACAATTTCCCCATGAAAAGTATCATCTATTGAGAAAACTCCATGAAGCCGAGCCAAAATGTAAGTAGGAAAATGTACTAAACAGGCTTGCAGATGACATAAGTCTTTTGAGCTTTAGCTTTCAGACCTTTAGCAAATGAAGAACCAGTGATAATTCATGGCTCTGCTTTTCCATGTTTTACTTGGCTGCATTTTGATTGCTATTTAATAACAAATATTACTTGGCATTACTGTAGCACCCTTTTTTCTATAGAATCCCAAGTGGTCTAGTTGCATTGTCTTATTAATATACTTGGTTCTTCTTGGAAGTGTATATAGGGATAACATTACGATTCCTCTAATATATAATGTGGGAGAAAAGTCTAAAGTTAATGAATAGTGATACTCTTTACATATCTGTTCTCAGACCAGTAATAATGTGGAAGTGTGTGCCGAACTTGGTTTCCTCTTAGGAAATTCAAGACATTTGAAATCCAATACTGTATGATATACTTATGAAGAAATAGAATTGATTTTTTAAAAAAAACAAATAAACATAATCGAATCTAGCTCTGCTTCTAACCAGCTGCATCATTTTAGTCAATTTGCCGTTTTGGGATTTAACTCCCATATCTGTAAAGTAGGAAGCTGACCTATCAGGGGTGGGAAACCTGCAGCCTCGAGGCCACATGTGGCCTTCTAGGTCCTTGGATGTGGCCTTTTGACTGAGTCCGAGTTTTGCAGAACAAATCTTTTATTAAGGGGATTTTTTTCTGTGAAGTTTGGATTCAGTCGAAGGGCTCCACTTGAGGCCACATGTGGCCTTGAGACCACAGGTTCCCCATCCCTAACCTAGATGGTTCCTGAAGTCTCTGCCAGCTCTAGCATCTGTAAGTCCTGTGAGTCCAAACTCCAAATAATTGTTGCCCTTTTCACAGGGTCCATCTTGGAAAGACATGCTCTGCTTGTTATTTCTTCTTTGTTGTTTTGTTGTTTTAGTTTTTCCAATACCTTTAAAAATAGATCAGTCATTTGTAGAAATACCCTTCCTCTCCATACTACTTGCCTCCCATTAAAATCATACAGTTTAAACTTAAAATTTAAATAGCCTAAACAGTAAATGAAAAAGTTAAGCAAAAAAATAAATTCAATACAGTGACCACATCTGACAAAGAATATAACGTTCTGTCCTAGCAGTCCCTTTGTGCCAAGCAGAACGTATTTTTAAAAATTTGGATGTATTCTTCTAGACCATTTTTTCCAGTTTCTCAGAGCAATCTTTAGTGATCTCTTCATATACATTATTGTGGTCATTGTATATAATATTTTCTTAGTTTGCTCATTTTACTCTATCAGTTCACATAAATTTTACCATGTTTCTCTGAATTCTTATTTGTCACTTCTTAATGTATAATAATAATCTATTACATCCATATCCCACAGGCTTTTTTAGCTGTTTTTCAATCAGTGTATTTCTACTTTGTTTCTAATTCTTATATATCACAGAAAAATGTTACTACAAATATCTTGGCATATATGCATGTATATGTGTGTATATATGTATACATATATATATATACACACACACACACACACACATATTACATATGTGCAGCTAAGTGGCACAGGGGATAGAGTAATAGCCTAGAGTCAGAAAGACTCATCTTCAAATCTGGCCTCACAGACTTACTAGTTGTGTGACCCTGGGCAATTCACTTAACCCTGTTTGCCTCAGTTTCTATATCTGTAAAATGAACTAGAGAAGGAAATGGCAAACCACTCTAGTATCTTTGCCAATAAAACCCCAAATGGGGTCTGGGGTCACAACATATCGGACATGACTGAAATAACCAAACAAAAACATGTAACACACACACACACATATTTGTACACATATATTTATTTAATTTACTTTTGCCTCTGTCTTTGGGATCTTTTGGGGTATAAGCTGCTCTGTAGAGGCATTGCCAGGTCAAAGGGTATGGAAACCTTAGTCATCTTTCTTGCATTATTCCAATTTGACATCCAAAACAGTTGGACCAATTTGTAGCTCCAACAACAGTGCATCAGTGTGCCTTCCTCCTCATAGTTCCTGGCACAAAGTAAGGCTTTAATAGATGCTTGTTGGCTTGCTGACATCTTGAATGTTCCTGATTTTGTCACCTTTGCCTGTTTGAAAGGGGTGAGACAAAACCTCGGAGTTATTCTAACTTTCATTTTTCATATTATTCAAGATTTGGAGCATACTTTTCATATTGTCATTAGTAGCTGATATTTCTTTTGAAAACTTTTTGTTGGAGTCTAGTTGTGGCTTCAAACACAGCCTTGGTTTTGGTTTGCTTGAAGAAAGACCACATGGTACTGTTTGAACAGATGCGCATCAACATGAAAGAACTTATTTAAAGGCATCAATAGGTCCTGAGAACCTATAATTACCTTAGAGTGATACATGAAGATCCAGGTCATCTACCTTAGAATGATACATGAATATCCAGGTCAAGGACAAAGCCTGTGACCTGGAGGCCAGCCTGATGGTGGCTCAGCTCTGCACTTTCAACCTGGCTTCCTTCCAGACCATGGTGACTGCCCAGATGCTGCCAAAAGTCTTCACCAATCTCCCTCACACTGACCTCACCCTGTACAAGTACAGGACTGACCAGGGTCATCAAGAAGAGAGGCATGTACCTGAGAGACTTGCTGGAGAGCTGTCATTTCTGAGCTTCCTGACATGCCCTGGACGAGAACACGGATATCCTTGATTAGACTACAGGCTTTGAAGACTCCACCCAAAAATTTATTAGCCATGCTGTGGACCTTGAATATTGACATTGACTGCTCATGCGAGATCTTTCAGATAAACAGCTGAAAGCATGGATAAGTAAATATGACTGCCAGGCCTACAAGATCAGGCAGATCTGTAACTACAGAAGAGAACAAGTAAGCCCAAAACATTCTGGGAAATTCTATCTTTGACAACCTTCCCAGCATCCTAACCTCCCTCTAGTTATTTTCTTTCCCAAAAATCTTCCTATTTTCTCCATCATATTCTCCTTTACATACATGTAGCTTCTTTATATAAATGCTGTCAATTTCTGGTGGAGGCAGTAAAGGGATTGTGAAGAAAAAAGAAACTGCTTATGTCTTTTTGACCCCTTATCTATTGAACAGTGGTTCTTGGTTTTATATATTTGTGTCAATTCTCTATATCTCTTGAATATTAGACTTTTGTCAATGATGTGTGTTCAATTACTTTTCCCATTCCACAATTTATATTCTTATCTGCCTGTGGTTCTTAAGATCATTGCGGTGATTTCTTTTTAGGAACTGCCTTCTCAACCTGTGGGTATCCAACATTGTGACCAATATACATTCTTTGAGGAGATGTTATGTAACTTCTCTGGGCCTCAATTCCTTCATTTGTAAAATGAGGAGGTTGGACAAGATCAGAGGTTCTTAGACCTTTTTGTGTCAATGACCCATTTGGCAGCTTAGTTAAGTCTATGGGCTCCTCAGAACACATTTGAATGTGCTAAATAAAAGACAGAGGGTTGCCATCTGGGTGACACAATGGATAGAGTATTGGACCTGAGGTCAAATCCAGGCTCAGACATTTACTACCTATGTGACCCTGGGCAAGTCACTTCATCTTTGCCTTAGTTTCTTTATTTGTAAAATGAGGATTATAAATAGCATCTACCTCCCCAGATTGTGATGAGGATCAAATATTATAATATTTGTAAAGAGCTTTGCAAACCTTAAAGCATGATATGAATTTTAGCTATAACTATTACAAAAGAAACCAGTTCTATTGAAATATGATTATCAAGTTTATGGACCCTAGGTAGATTAAACATTTTTAAGCACTCTCACCATATGCCAGGTACCATGCTACTAGACGGACTAGATGTCTGATATTCATGATCCTTATTGGAATTTCATTTGTGGAAACAGCCAGAAGTTACTGGAAGCCAAAAAAGTGGGCGCTTGTTAATGAGCAATACTGGTCTTGTTCAGAGAGAAACTTAGACAATAAGGCAGGATAAGGCTGTCCTGGTGTGACTTGTAATTTGGCTAGAAGGGCCATTCCCAAAGCAGAGCACCAGACAGATGTCAAACCCAGGCAGCATCAGCAGTATAAACACGTAACTTCCCAGGGTGCTTAGCTTTGAAGGGGACAACACAAGTTCTGTTTAAAAAATTTTTATTTAAAAAATTCAGTCCCATAACTTCACGTCTTTCTACTTGTGGAAAGGCTTCATTAACTAAGGACACACGATCAAGAGAAATTCTCACTTAACCAAGTAGCCTTCTGGATAGAAATATTCAAAGAGACGTTGTTCCTCAATATGGCCAGTGTTCTTCTTGGGTGGACTGTGCTTGAGTTCAGCGTTTAAATGGGGTATCCATATATAAAGCACAGTGGAGACATTTAAATATTTATGGGATTGAATAAAATGCTATCATACTTAATTGTGTATATCATACACCCCATTAGAGATGTATGCTCCCTGAGGACAGGAACTGATCTGTTTTTAACTTTATATTCCTAGGGCCATCAGTACATAAAATCATAGGCTGATAGATTTAGAGTTGTAGAGGACCTTGGAGACTCTCTAGTCCAACACCCTCAATGAAAAGATGAGGAAACTGAGGCCAAGGGAGGTTAAGAGCCTTGCCCAAAATCACATCTGAAAAAGGCATTTTAGGTAAAAAAAAATGAGCTGGGCTGGAAATAGGATGGGATGTAGAGGGAGGGCTGGATTGTTTGTAGGAAATCACACGGTTCTTTTAATGACCCCAGCTTTCTCCTTGAAACAAATTCCATCTCATTATTTTTCAAAAACTAAGTTGCCTATACTTGGGCCATCACTTCAATTTTCTCCTAAAAGAACCTTGAACTATTGTCTCTGGGATATAAGCTCTGATGAGTGAGCTTGATCTTGTCCAGAACCTGGACTCCATGCCACTCCCTGACCAGCACCACATCATACCACCTGCCCTCCATCCCTTTTCTGCTCCCTTTTACAGGTTGTCTTCCCCCATTAAAATATAAGCTCTTTGAGGACTTAGGATGTCTCACTTCCTTGTATTTGTATGTTCAGTACTTTCCACAGCAACTGACACATTAAAAAGTTTAATAAATGTTCTATCAGTCTATCCATCTATGTCTCTACCCATCCATCTATCTAACCCCATTTTACAGGAGAGAAGACTGAGGCTCAGAGAGAATAATTGACTTGCCCAAGGTCACTGGGCTAGTAAGTAGTAGATACAGGACTTTCTGGAGCCCAGATTTCCAATTCTGTATATCAGGTTCTTCTGCGTAACACGTTGAGTCACATGCATTCTATGGGAGAACTTCCAGACTGGACCCAGGCAAGACAATAGAGAGATCAACTGAAAGCAGAAGAATGCTTAGCTTTTCTCTTGGCAAACAATGCGGAAAAAGTGCAGAAAGGGCAACGACATGTCCCTAGAGAAAGGAGCATATGCGTTCGATTATACGGCAAGTCTGAAAACAATCATTATTGACAACAAGAAAATGGAGATAAGTTAAATTGGAGAAGAATAAGGAGATTGAGCAGAACCTGGGAAGTCTCTTGGTTTCAAGAGGATCCTGTCTGTGCCTTGATGAGAAGGCCAAAGAGTCTTTTTGGGGAAATCCAAGATTTTGTCCTTGGTCTTTGAAGTGCAGAGTGTTGTGAGCTTTTATGAATCCTTGCAATTTTTATATTTATAAGTTCACAGCAAGGGACTTTTCAGAAACAGTGATTCCTAGGGATTTTACTTTGAGGACATTGAAATGAAGGTATAATATTAAAATAAAAACAAACATTGCAAAAATAAGCTTTATTGATGCAGGCTGTCTTAAATCCAAGGCCTTTTTGAGAAAGAAAGAAAGAAAGAAAGAAAGAAAGAAAGAAAGAAAGAAAGAAAGAAAGAAAGACCCAACCTCTCCTCCCAATTGTATCCTCATTTCTTTGGACAAATGATAACAACGAACAAAAATATCCAATACACTGATTGAGTCTAACAGCGGATGTGACATTCTGTCCTAGTTGTGTTCCCTTTGCCCTGCCCCTCCCCCCCATTCCCACTGCTCTGAAGAGGGAAGTTTGTCTCATTATCTGTTTTCCTGGAAGGTTATTGATTTATCATTTATTCAGAGTTCCACTTTCTTTTAGTGATATTTTCACTCGCATTGCTGAGTCATTATTCTTTTGGTAACCCCTTCTGTCTCCCCTTTATGATTTTTCTTTTTTCAATTATGAAGAATTTTTTGTCCCTCTCATCTCCCCCCATCCATTGAAAAAATCAAGAAAGCAAGGTAGATGGAGGAAGGAAGGAAGGAAGGAAGGAAGGAAGGAAGGAAGGAAGGAAGGAAAGAAGGAAAAAGAAGGAAGAGAGGGAAGAAAAGAAAAAGAAAGGAAGGGAGGGAGGAAGGAAGAGAGGGAGTAAGGAAGAAAGAAAAAGGAAGGATTTTTTTTTTGGCTTTTGGTTATTTGCAGTTTCTCAGACTCATAGAACTTCAGAGTTGGAAGAGTTGTTAGAGGTTGCACAGTCCTACTAGACTTCTTAGCTCCTTTAAAGCAGGAATTATGTTTTATCTAAAACTGTTTCTCTCTGTGTTCAACACAGTGCTTTACACAAAAGAGGTATATAATACTATTTTTGAATCAAATTAAAGCAAGAATCCCTTCTAAATATCCCTGCCAAGTCACTGACATATCAAGCTTTTACTTGAAAACGTGGGAAATTCTGAAAGACCTAGGAGCCAGTTTGGTATAGTAAAAAGACTAGAAGTCAAGAGAGCTGGTTCTGCCTCTAAAGAGTTGTGTGATATTGAGCAATAAATTTAATCCCTTTGGTCTCAGCTCTATAAAATGAGCATGTTAAACAAGATTATCTGCAATATCCTTCCCCGTTCTAACATTCTGTAGTTCTAAAATGAGCTGACTCACAATGCCAAAGTTTTTCTTTTGTAAAATAAGTTTCGGGTCAAAGGATGTGAATCTTTTCAAAAGATAGAATGTAAGCTATCGACAAGCATATGAAAAATGCTCTGAATCACTAATAATAAGAAAAATTAAAATTAAAACAACTGCGAGACTCTGCCTCACATTCAGATTTGCAAAGATGACAAAAAAGGGAAGTGACACTTGTTGAAGAGGCTGTGGATGGATTAAAACACTAATACATTTTTGGTGGTGTTGTGAATTAGACCACCTACTCTGGAAAGCAAGTTTGAATTATCCACAAAAAGTTTCTAAAGCGTCTACATTCTTTGACCCAATGATAGCGCTATTAAAAATATGCTCTTAAAGAGGTCCAAGATGCAGGGAAAGTACCCACACATGGAAAAATATTTCTAGCATCAGTTTTTGTGGTAATAAAGAAGTAGAAACAAAATAGGTATACAACAACTAGGTAATACAACAAATTATGATATGAGTGTAATGTTACATTATTGCTCTATAAGAAGTGATGAAAGGGGCCAGTTGTGAGAAATCTGGGAAGATTTATGTGAACTGATGCAGAACGAAGTAAGCAGAACCAGGGGAACTATTTATACAATCATCATATTATAAACAAAAATAACTCTGAAAGACCTAAGAATTCCGATCAATTGCATTCCAACCAGGAATCCCTAGGACTAATGCTGAAAACTGGCAATGATGAAGGAATAAAGGTACAGAACAAAGCGCACGTTTTCAGACTCAGCCAATCTATGGTTTTTTTTTCCTTGACCATGCCGCTTTATTACATGGAAGGGTTTATATTTTGTTATTTTTTTTTGTGGGGAGGAGGAAATTGTGGTGGCCTATAGTAATTGCAGTTGTTCATCATTTCAGTCATGTCCAACTCTGTGACCCCACTTGAGGTTTTCTTAGCAAAGATACTAGAGTGGTTTGCCATTTGCTTTTGCAGCTCATTTTATAGAGGAAGAAACTGAGGCAAACAGGCTTAAGTGACTTGCCTAGAGTCATACAGTTAGTAAGTGTCTGAGGCCAGATTTGAACTCAGTTCTTCCTGACTCTGGGTTTGGCACTCCATCCATTGCCCCACCTAGCCGTTGCAGCACTGGTGCAAGAAAAGGTGAAGAAAGAGTAAGAAGAGGAGGAGGAGAAGTCAATGAAACATTTAAAATAAACAAAGAAAAGTAGACAAAAGTTCAAAAGAGATCACAGACAAGCAGGGCAGCAATGGCGCTATTATATTAAATTTAATATATATGAAAAAAACCTGCAAGACTCACAATTTCATATACAATCTTTTTTTCTGTTCCTTGTGTTTATTGAAATGTTCATGTATGTTGATGTTTGTGAAGTTTATTACAATTTTTTTAAAGAGGAATTTGGCAGTTTCTCAGACTCATAGAATTTCAGAGTTGGAAGAGTTGTTAGAGGTTGTCTGGTCCTACTAGACTTTTTAACTCCTTTAAAGCAGGAATTATATTTTATCTTAAGCTGTGTTTCTCTCAGTGTCCAACAGAGAGCTTTACACAAAAAGGTATATAATAATATTTTTGAATCAAATTAAAGCAAGAATCTCTTCTAAATATCCCTGCCAAGTCGCTGACATATTAAGCTTCTACTTGAAAACATAGGAATTTGCTATCCTCTTTAATATCCTTACAAAGTTAACAGATTGCTCCAACTGGTACATGAGCCATTTGTAATCAAATGACTCTGGGCAAGTCACTTAACCCTGTTTGCCTCAGTTTCCACATCTATAAAATGATCTAGAAAAGCAATGGCAAACCACTCCAATATCTTTACCAAGAAACCCCAAATGGGATCACAAAGAGTCAGAAACATCTGAAAATGACTGAACGACGACAACGATTATATTGTCCCTCCTTTCTCCAGGTCTTCTCTTCTCTGGGATAAATATATTCAGTCTTGAATATCCCATAGTGGTGGATAGGAGAGGTGGAGGCTCAACAGGGAAAAACACTGATTTGGAAGCTAAGTGTCTGAATCTCAGCACTGCTACTTACTCTCTGCATGCCTTTGGATGAGTAATTAACCTCTGTGGATCTCAGTTTCCTCACCTGTAAATCGAGGGCTTTAGATTATTTCCAGTGTCCCTTCCAACTCTAAATCCATGAATATTATCTCTATATTGATATCTATTAATATTAACAATGTTTCTAAGTTCCTAATATGCACCAAACACTTAATTGGATGCTGGAAATACAAAGACAAAAATAAAATAGATGTTGCCCTCAAGGAGCTTCCATTAGAATGAACGAGACCACATTTTCACATACAGTTATTCAAAACAGACACAAGGAAACCTTACATCTTTCAGGTCCCTTTCAGCTATGAATCATATAATCCCAGGGCTAAACATGCTCATAGGGCATGAAATGGTCCCAGATGAAATGAAGCCAAGTCAATCCTTATTTCCCATTTCTTTATATCTCCCTGAGAGTGTCTTCTCTTCCACTTAAGTGTCCATCCATATCTTCAGTGCTTCTTTCCTCTTCCCTACTATCAATTCTTGATCTTAGAATGGCTCTGGTGACCTCAGTCACACTAAGGTGTAAATGCCTGCTAGGATATGTGTTATCTTTCATAGAAGCTCAGTATATAATCTTTGTATTATCATTCTCAAGTAACAAGTCTCTTATCATTGAAAGTGTTCCATCATGTCAACAAAGATCAACTCTTAGGTAAAAAAATATAATGCTAAGTCTGATGAGTCGCATTTCAGGCATCAGTGAATGGTTAAGGTTATTTGGGGGGATGGTAGAAAGTAGGGGATCATAGAACTAGAGGGGATGTTAGAGACATTCTGATCCATTCCCCTCACTTTGCAAATGGGGAAATTGAGGCCCAGAGAGATTAAGTGACTTGCCCAACATCACACAGGCATAAATGACATTCGTGGAGCTTGTACCCAGGTCTCTGACTCTCAATCCTGTATTCGTTCCACTGAACTACACTGGTTCTCCTAGTGTCCCTGAAATCACACAGGAGAAGCTTAGATCAGGCTTGCGAAAATATTTTGTGACTTGCAAAACACTCTTTGAAGGTAAAGGGGCTTGTTGTTGCTATTATTATATGACTCAAGGTGTCCACACCAACTTCTGAGGTCTGCTCTGGCTGAAGGAATCCTTGTAAACACCGAGCTGCCAGGAGCAGGGAGCTGATTCCCCTCTGGGCCCAGCCCTGGCAGCCTAAGAAAGGCATCCACATGGTCTCACAACAGGGTCAAAGGGGCAGTCCTTCCAGCCATCTCTGGGGAGAATATTCTTTCTAACTTCATGCTAAGTACCTTTCAGGCAACATGGGATAGGCCACGTGGGTCCAGCTAGGAGGTTGCAATCCCTATTTAGTAGGAAAAAAGCCGAGAATCACAACAATGCCTCCCACTGTTAAGGTTTAGGCACCTACCAAGATACAATGCTGTGGAACTGGCCCTTATCTTAGCTGGGCTATTGCCAGGAGGAATGAGAAGCCTGCTGAGAAGGAGCTAATCTCAACTCGATAAGATTGTACCTTGTAACAGGTACATACTTGGCAAGAAAGCCAAGGTACCAAGAGGTACAGAGCCTGAGAGTGATCTGAGCACATATGCCCCATCACCCAACTGTATGGTAATTGCAGGAAGCCAGAAAATATAGGACAGGAATCTGCCCCAAGAATAGGACAAAAGAAAGGCAGCGAGGCTGGGGTGGACCCAGCTCAGGGAGCAGGGAGGGGAGAAAGAAGGGATAGACTTGGAACTCAAAATTTTTTGAAAAAAAGTTTAAATATTGTTTTAACATATAAGTGGGGAAAAATAAAATATTATATAAAAATAAATTAAAACGATATTAGGGAAGACATTCAGGATAACAACAATAATGCCAGTCCTCATTCATATAGTATGTTAATGTTTACTTTCTCTGCTGTAGCTCTGTGAAGTAAATACAATATGACAGGTATTAAGATTCCCTGTTTTATAGATGGGGAAATTAAGATCTAGAGATTTTTAGAGACTTGCCCAAGCCTCACAGTTAAGTGGCGCTCACGTGTTTGGATTTGAGGGACTTTGGGTACAGAAAGATGAATCAGACTCGTAAAATGTCAGAAATAAGAAATAGTGCCTCACATCCTCTATTCAGATTCCCCTTTTTACAATAAAATTGAGTAAAAAAATCATTTAGTAAGTGCCTACTATGTACTGTCACTATGCTAAGCACTGGGTACACAAAAAGGGTAAAAAAATTACAGGTAAGGAAATTAAGGGATTTTTCTAAGGTCATTGCATTTCAGAGACATCTTTCAATGTTTGTATGGCTCTCTGATCTCATTCATGTGGCTGCTTCCTCCAATGATGTGGGTCATAAGTCATCCATTCCTGCCCCATCCTATGGAATCCTCGTCTAAGTCCGCTCGTAAATTCAGTGTTCTGGGACCTTCCAAGGAGGAGATTTCTAACAATTAGCCCAGTCTAGGAATGGAACAGACTATGCCAAGAGGCAAGGAGTGGCCTATCACTGGAAACATTCAAGTAGATGATGTTGAAGAAATTCCTGAATCAGGTAAGAGACTGAACTAGACCTCTCTGGTATATTCTAGTTCCAAAATGTTGTGCTATATTAGGTTCCACCTAAGGTTCCTGCCTGTGAATATTCCTTGCTCATTCCCACCACTGTGTCCTTAACTCATGCTGTCTGGCTCACTTGGAAGACCCCCCCCCTTCCCATGTCCCGCCATCTGTCCTAATCCCAGGCACCCTTAAAGACCCAGATCATTATGGAGTATCTTTTATTTTATAAAGCATCTTCTTCCCAACAATATCATGAGGCAAGCAGTAGATGTGTTGTTTGTGGAAACTGAGGCACAGAACAATCAAGTGACTTCTCCATAGTCATATGGATAGTAAGTGGTAGAGCTCAAACTTGAACCCTTATCTTTGAACCTAAAGTCAATGTTTTTACCACTATACTGTACTCATCTTCCAACTGTCCCAAACAAAGTCTATCTCCTCCATGAAGATCTAGCTTACAGTTACTCTAGCCTTTATTCGGTCATTTCTTCCTTCATTAAATTGCTGTAATAGCTCATCTAGCCTGTACCACATAACTTTGCATTTAATTAGATGGTTTTAAAAAATACTATTCAACTGGTTAATTGTTTCAGGTTCATTAGTATCTACCAGATTGAAAACTCCTTGATTACAGGGACTGTCATATCAATAAATAATCATTCGAGAAGTGTCTACTGGGTGCCAGGCTCTAGGGACACAGAGGCAATAATGAGACATCTGAGGATCATCTAACAATTAACAAAATTAGCCATAGTATGGAGGGGATTTTGTTGTTCGGTTGTTTCAGTTGTGTTTGACTCTTCCATTTGGGGTTTTCTTGGCAAAGATACTGGAGTGGTTTGCTATTTCCTTCTCTAGCTTATTTTACAAATGAGGAAACTGAGGCAAACAGGATTAAGTGACTTGCCAAGGGTTAAAACTAGTAAGTGTCTGAGGCCAGATTTGAATTCAGGAAAAATGAGTCTTCTTGACTCCAGGTCTGAGATTCTATCCACTATACCACCTAGCTGCCCATGGAGGGCATATTGTGCAAGAATGCAGCATTGATTCCTTTTAGCCCATCTTCCTGGTTTCTTTGTTGAGTATTAGTCAGAAAGGGAGAAGTCTGAGAAAAGAGATGATCTTTTCAGTTTAGGACATCAGGAAGCTATATCAGTGTCCTATAGTCCCCTGAACCAAAGAGCATTGATGATGCTTTCAATACTTATTAAGAGAAATCTAGCCTAGCCTACATGGTATGTTTATAGAAAATTGATACGAAGTGATTTGGGGGTGAAAAGCCCTAGAAATAAGGAATTAGGTATCACCTCATTGTAGAAAATGATGCTTGAGCTGAGTGGTGAAGGAGACTAGGGATTTTTGGTGGCATAGTGGATAAAACATTGAGCCTGCAATCAGGAAGACCTGAGTTCAAATCGGTCCTCAGACACTTACTAGCTGTGTGACCCTGGGTAAGTCACTTGACCTTTTGCCTCAGTGTCCTCATCTAGAAAATGAGGATAATAACAACACCTACCTTGCAGGGTTGTTGTGAGGACCAAATGAGGTAATGATGTAAAATGCTTAGCACAGTGCCCGGCACCAAGTTAGTGCTATATAAATGCTAGCTATTACTATTGTCACCATCATCATTTTAAAAAGCAGTGGTCTGTTGACCGATTAATTTTCTGTATCACCTGCAGAACGAAGCACAGTGCTTTGCTCCAGTAATTCTGTAAATATTTGTCGAATAAAATTGAATGTGATTGTATAGTCCTCAAGGGCAGGACCATGTGTTATAATTCTAGGAAAACACTGAAGACAAAATCCAAATTTAGTTAAGTACTTGTCAATTGACTGATTTCTTGGCCCACTGACCTCTCCTCTCTCCCCTCCCCTCTCCCAGCCCACTTGGGGTTGTTATATCCCAGCTGGTGATGAAAATGGTAACGCTTCTGCTACAGTTATCATTTTAATCTTTATTAAATGGTTTCATCTGGGAACATGCCATGAGACCCTCAAGCAAAAGATGGCCTCCCTTTCTCTGTGTATGCACACATCTCATAATGGGTTATTTGGAACAAATAAACTTTCTCCCTTTGGAATCAAGTTCTTAAGGGAAGAGACCGTTATTTGCTCAGGATATTAACTCATGGCCACAGAAGATTTGCTTCCAACAAGAAGATAATTATTTTCCTAGGTCCTAAGCATTAAGAATCCTAGTCTGTGGCTGTTTCTCTGAGGCTGATTAAGAACAGGGGCTATGCTTGGGGCAGCATTGCTTTGAGGGGCCCTTTCTAGGGACTTCATTATTTAGAATGTAATTTGTAATATGCAGAGGCTTTCTGGGCTGCATCAAACTTGAAGGCGCTGGGATTACTGCCCCCTTTAGCCTTTGTGGTAATCCATCCCTGGACATGCTTCTAAGGACAGGGTGTTTTTGAGCATGGGCTATGGGAGAAAGCCTTCCTCTCTCTCCCAGTCTCAGCCTTGCTTTTTGGGCTAACCAGTGACCTTTGTGAACCCATTCCAGATGGAAAAATTGAGGGCAGGGTTCAGTAATGCCTCATTGCAGTGAACTTCACCAGGCCCCCCAGTCAGGGTGAGCCAAAGAGGACAGAGCATGGACTTGCCTGCCAGGGTCTCCTTATCTGGAGCCTCCATTCCCAAAGAGCTAATGAACTTTCTTGTATGCTAGGCAGCCAAACTCATTCCCAGGTTTACTGAACATGAGGTTTCCTAAATGTCACTTTATCCTGGAGACCAAAAGCTCTCTCTTGATGAAGGATTTTAGTGTATGGGATAATATGCATTATATCCAGTAAGAAGTATGTCTGTGCCTCTATGACCTCTTGCACAACAGATCCAGTAATCCTTATTTCTTTACTTTCTGTTTCCATAGTTACTGACCTTTCCACTCCTATCCTGGAGCTAAAGATTTAATACAGAGAAAGATCTGAATTGAATTTTAGGGTTTTTCTTTGTTTGTTACAAACCCCAAGATTCATCAGGGTAGGGACCTCCTTCTGTGGAAACTCTCTCCCATGTAGAGAGCAACTTATTGGTCATTCTTTATCCTAGAGAGCTTGCCCTTGGTAATTTCTTAATTACTTAATTTGTTGAACAAAACTTATCCATTAATCATTGAGGGCAAGGACCATGTGTTATACTTTTAACAAGGGGCTAGAGACATAGCCTAAATTCAATGATGACCAAGAGGATGAAGAATATCTCTTGACCAGATTTCAACATGCATTTGGATGGACACCCTAGAGAGCTTGTCTAGAGGTGTGATTTTGGACAAAATATACTTTCTCCTTCAGAATTAAGTTTTTAAGGCAAGTGGCAAGTATGTCCACAGAATATCACGGGAAAGACTATACGGATGGACAGTGATCTGGGCTTAAATTTCCAAAGGGAGGAGAGTGGGAAATCGCAAAGTTTTTTTATTTTTATTTTTACTCCTTTACCCCAAACTCCCCATGAAATCAAAGACCCATCTTTTAAGTACTGTACATTTTATCCGTTTTACTGTAAGGTGGTGAAACCTGGAAGCTCTGAAGAAATAAAGATGAATATTATACAGAGAGCAATGGAGAGGGATGTGGTAGATAAAAGCAGCTGTAACATATAAACAATGAGGAACTCCAAAGAAGAACAGGAGTAACAGATGTCATCAAGAAATTATATGACAAGAAGAAAAGATGGACTGGTCAAGTTGAGAGTATGAGGGATGCTGGGCAGACAGCCAAGCAACTCCTCATACTGGTGTTGGGAGAAAGTTAGAAAGGCCTTGGGCATGTTGAATGGATGCCCTCATATTGACCTTTGTGCAGAATGTGGACAACAGTCACAAAAAATGGGCCCCTATGGATAGATTGCAATCCACAACTCCAACAGATGGTATCATATGAATTTTAAATATTTGAGAGTTGCCTGGTTTGGGGGTGGGAGGTAGGAGTGAGGGGAGGAATTGAGATATTGTGATTTGCCAAGTTCATAGAGTCAGCATGTTTGAACTCAGATCTTCTTGATTCCAAGGCAAGCCCTGCATTATTCACTCCGCCATTATATCTCGCTAGGATCATGGGATTATGGATCAGAGATTTAGAGCTCAAAGAGACATTTGAGGCCATCTATAGCATCCCCTTTACCATTTTACAAATGAGTAAACTGAAGCCCAGAGCAGTCAAATGTCTTGCCCTAGCTCACACAGGTAGTATGTGACAGCAGTAGGATCAATCAATCAATTAATAAACATATATTAAATGCCCGCTATATTCTAGGTGTTGTGCTAAGCACTGGACTGGGGATACAAATAGGCAAAAGACAGCGTCTGCCCTCAAGAAGCTTATACTCTAATGGGGGAGATACCATGTAAACAGATATAAACAAAGCAAGTTATATATAGGATAAATAGGAGATAATTAGCAGAGGAAAGGCACTGGGATTAAGAGCCAAGGTCCTCTGACTCCAAAGCCAAGCTGCTCTTTCCATTGTTCCAAGATGCCTCTCCAAAGAACCTTAAATTTGTTAACCAGATAACATCTGGTTCTTCCATGAGAACATCCCATAGAGAAGCCAGGATCATGTGTTTTAGAAGCAGAAGGAACCCTAGAGAACAATAAATTCAATGTTGTCATTTTATAGTTAAGAGGTTAAGTGACTTGCCCAAAGTGACTCAATTACACAATGGCAAAGCCAGAACTAGAAATCAAGCTTCTGAATTTCTTTTCCACTTCTCTTCTCATCACTTCTACATTGCCATACTCATGTTCTAGGAGATTAATTGAGAGTTTCCTCTAGCTTTCTGATGCAGCCACAGAAAGACTAGGAGCCAGAGGGGCTGGGAACAGACTGGTGACAATGCTGCTGCTGCTGCTGCTGCTGCTGATGATGATGATGATGGTGATGACAATGCTAACCAGCATGTATTATAATTATTCACGGTTTGCAAAGTGCTTTACAAATTCCCATTTTATCCTGACAATAATCCCAGGACATAGATGTTATCATTATCCTCATATTACAGATGAGGACACTGAAGCAGACGGAGGTTAAGGGACTTGCCAAGGTCATACAGCTGGTAAGTGTTTGAGGTCAGATCTGAATTCAGGGCCTTCCTGATTCCAAGTCTTGGACAGGTTATAGTCAAAAGCCCTTCCTCTACAAAGAAAGTCATAGAGTCTCAGAGAAATGTGCCACAGAGTGAACAAGGCCATTTCGTCCATGGGTCTCGCCAGGAAAATTCCAGCCAATAGCATAAAACAAATCATTTCCTCCTCATATAGGCAAATATGTGAAAGACACACATTGTGAATACCTCAGAGGATATTACATGATCCATCAAACAAGACATATCCCATGTCCAACAAAGCACTCATTCACCCTTAAAGCAATAAGCCAAATTATTTATAATCGAATCCACTCAAGGTTTGTTAGACTAGATCTACTCTACAGGAAATTCCTGCTGTATGACAGCCAGGAAAGTAAAGTTAAGAAAAAACAACTCAAAACATTTTCTCATCATTGGCCTGTTGAAAAAGAAGCTTTCAATGCATTATTTCTACATTGAAGGGGATGGGAACTAGAACTTTGATTTTTTTTTTAGTATGGAGAATTCTCAAACAAATAAATGTGTTCTACCAAAGCAGTAGGCATTTCTTTGAAACTTTTATTCTTAGAGAGCCGCCTAGGGCTCTGAGAGGTTAAATGTCATCAGTGGGATTTGAACTCAGGTCTTTCCTTAACTCCAAGGCTAGCTCTCTATCCATCGTGGCACACTGCTTCCATAGTAAGACCCCTTCAGATGTGCCCTTCCCTTCCTCGTGTTGCCTATGGAGTAGCTGCTGTGTGTGGGAACACAAGAGAAACAAAAATGGGTTTTTCCTTTGATAATTCAATTCGATGTAGCAGAAAACCTGGGTGATTTCAGAGAGCACACTCACTTGGCCTGTGAATCCAGGTTCAGTCACTTAAGGCTGTTTGACCTTGACCATATCTCTTAATCTCTCTGAGTTTCCTCATCTACAGTATCAAGTGGGTATAACAGCACACACCTGACCTATTTCTAAGAGCTGCGATACAGAAGGCACTTTGTAAACTCTTAAGCATTATCTAAGCATAAGTTTTTAAAAAAAATTTTATTAAGTGTCTACAATGGGCAGAACACTGTGCTATGTACTTTGTATAAAAAAATAAAAACAAACAAAAAGCCAGGTCTAGATAAATCACAGAAGCACAGAATTTCAACATTGAAAGCCATCTCAGAGTCTCTCTAGTCCAACTCATACCCCAAAGGAATCCTCTGCTTTAACAGAATAGTCTTGATCAAGAGGGAACCATTCCTGAAGAGCGCCACTGTCACACAGGGAGAGCAGTTATGGGAGAAGAAGGAAAGCCAATGAAGAACAGCCCAGGTATGAAGCCTCTATGGGCAGCATACAGCTGGTGGCTTGGAAATGCAGCAATATTCACCTTCCAATTCTAGATCTAATCTCTATTCAAAGGTTTGAAGCCATTTGAATTTAGTTTAGACAAAGTTTAGACAAAGAATTGACATGGCACTGTCTGGATACCACTGCATCCCCAGTGAGGTAAGGGTCGGTCTGGACCACTGAAATGAGGATATTCTCTGAATTGCCTAGTAAGCAGAGGCCCAGGAACCTTAACTCTAACTGTGCCACAGTAAACAAGCAAGCGTGTGGGGGAAGGGCAATACCTATTCTCCAGGTGAGTTGAACCTGCAACCTGGGGTTGGGGATATACCACTAAATCTACCCCAAAGAGGTGGGACATTCAGATATAGGATCATTATAGCTGGAAGGAACTTAGAGTCCGTTGAGTTCAACACTTTGAGTTTATATTTGAAGAAATCAAGGTTCAGAGAGAGGAAGAGAGACAAGTATAGAACTTTGGGGAAAATCTACTTTAAGGAATTGGGAAAAAGTAAGGGAGCCAAGGAAGGGGCAGCTCAGTAGGTAGGAGGAGAACTAGGAAAGTAAGTGGGGAGAAAATATCTAGAAAGAAAGCACACTCAACAGGGTGAAACTTTCAGTGAGGACTGTAAAAAGACCACTGGATTTTGCAATTAAGAGGTTGTTGATAGCCTTTGAGAGAACAGGTATGGTAGAGTGGTGGAGACAGGAGCCAGATTTGGAAGGTGTTGAGAAAAGAGTTGGTGGTAACCTATAGAAAACTTTTTCAAGAATTTTAGTCAAGTCAATAAGCATTTATTAAGCACCTACTATGTACCAGACTGTGCTAGGTGCTAGAGATAAAAAGAAAGGCAAAAAATGGTCCCTGCTCTTAAAAAGTTCACAGCCTAATGGAGGAGTGCAGGCAGTGGAGAGAATGTATTGTAGCTGAATAGGATAGAAAAGTCAAGGGAAGATTTTTTTGGTATTTGGAAAACTTGGGCATATTTGTAGACACATGGGAAAGAGCCAGCAAAAAGGGAGAGATAAAATATCTCTGGTCCAGGATACTAAAGGAGGCAAGGAGAGGGGGAAAGGATTGAAACTACAAGCAAGAAGAGAGGAAGGAGGCGAGTAATAACCCTTAGAAAAGGGGAAAAATAGGATACTATGAATAGGAAAGTACTAGATGCTCTCTCCTTCATTTTCCAAGGCACCACATTCTCCTGGTTCTCCCTCTCTCTTACCAGTGTCTCCTCCTCTTTCTCCTTTGCTAACTCTTCATCCTTTTTTCTTAGCATTCAATGTAGGTTTCCCTCAAGGGTCCTTCCTTGGCCTCTTTCCTTTCTCTTTCTATATTCTTTCCCCTGGCAATCTCACTCATACCCTTGGCCTGACCTCTTTTCTTGGTTCCAGGCACACATCAACTCTCTATAGGAAACTTCCCCTTTCGAGAAACTAAAAAAGTTCTCTGAATGATTCCAAATTTCTCCCTTGAACAAAGGCTGGCCTTTATAATACCAATATTCTGCAGGAGTTGATGTATAGTTGTGAATCATAGAATACTATTCTCTGAAGAAATAAAATGAGTATCACTCAGAGGGCAACAGAAAGGCAGGCAGCGAATATGAGCAGGCTACAACACACAATAAGCAAAGAATGGAAGAAGTAAAATAAAGGAAGTCATCAAAGAAATGTATGATAGGGATAGAAGGTGAGAGGTCTATGTAGTGAGAGTGAGGACAACACCATGTGTTCCACTGATATTCCTGTGATGTCAAAAGAAAATGAGGAGATGGACCTGTAGTCCATTGGGTTTGTCTGAGTCCCATCCTCGCTGGGGAGCTTATTGGGGGAACTGGAGTAAAAAAATATATATATCAGTTACTTAAAATGTTCTTTTTCACACATTGAAATGTGTCAATAAGTAGGTTGACAATAAGAAAAGAAAATTTAAACAAATTACATGAGACCAATTTCTGAATGGCTCCCTACAAATAATAGCAGCATTTTAAACTGTTTAACAAAATGATAACATCCATTAACAACCCTCAGACTTCCTACAACTCTTGATGGTCCCCAACAGCTTCCGTAGTTGCTCAGAGACAAGGCAACTTCAAAGTAAAAGGTTCTGCGTCTGAAGGTACCAGATCACATTAAGATTTAGCCCAAAGTCTACTTGGCTCCTGGACACATGACTGTGAAGCTTCTGGGAACCAGAATGTTATAACCAAAGGGTAGTAAACCAACCCATCCAAGGTATGAACCAAATAACCAGTTTCAGATAGGGTTACTCAGGCCACTAAGGACTTAGCATTCCAACTGAGAACTGCAGTAAGGCCCTCACTGCACTAGCATGGAACAGTTCATGACTCATTGGCTTCAGCCTGTTAACAGAGAGAACCTTTTAAAAAAAAGTAACAGTTTTACAATGCCGTAAAATAATTTTGCAAATCTTAAGGAACTATATTTACCTATAACAATAACTACGCTATGGGCTTCCCAGGAGAATTTCTAGTCCCATTTGACCTAGGAGATAATAAATTTAAAAATTACAAGCACAACATGATAAGAAAAATGGAGCCTATGAACTCATGTAACAGAATTGAAAGCTGAAGAATAAGGCAGGTGCAGCAGCATTCATAGGTAAGGAAAACCACAAGAAAATTGAGGCGAATTGAACATCAGGGAATGTACATGGTAGGGATAGTAAATGGAGGACAGACCTCAAATTCAGGAAGACCTGAGTTACTGTCCTGCCTCTGATACATATTAGCTAAGTAACAATAGGCAAATCACTTAATCTCTCAGAGCCTTAGGCAACTGTCTCAGACTGTAAATTGTAGATGGGTTGCAAATCACCCTTGGTATAGGAAGTATGCCTAAGTAGAAATTCCCTACAGTAGTGAAATTACAGATTTGCCTCCCCTACTACCTCATAAAACACATACCTATACACAGACACATAGATAGATAGATAGATAGATAGATAGATAGATAGATAGATAGATAGACAGACAGATAGATAGATGATAGATGCACAGACATATATAAGAAAAGAAGGAAGGAAAGAAGGAAAGAAAGAAGGAAAGAAGAAAGGAAAGAAAGAAGGAAGGAAGGAAGGAAGGAAGGAAGGAAGGAAGGAAGGAAGGAAGGAAGGAAGGAAGGAAAAAAAACCATTTATTAATAACTTACAATGTACCAGGCACCATGCTAAGTCTTTTACAAATAGTATCTCAATTGATAATATATATGTAAATATATATTCTATTTCTGGCTCTGATCTAATTGTTGTAAGGTCTTGGCAGGCCTGCTATTTCTTAGAATCTATTTTCTCAAGTGCAAGAAGGAGTTAATAACATTGATCTCTCTCACTGGGACAATAAGAGGAAAAATTAAAGCAACAGGTACTCTACCCCCACAGTGCTATATCAAAATTTAAAACTTACTCCCTGAAAGCAATTTAAAGTCTTTCTTAGGGATGAGGGAGTCATATTTGCACTGTGGAGGTGTGTTTTTCTTGCTTCCTTTATGGCCACAGAAATTTCACAGGAAAATTGCCCCCCTGCCTTTGCAAAATATCCACTCTTTTCCGCTTGTTTTCTTGCTGTTGAATATTTTTGAACAGCCTTTCTTCAGGGCCCCCTATTTATAGTTTTCCATTTTTGGCAGGTAGAAGAACATTTATAATGGAGCCCTAAAGTGGTTTGTTTTTTTTCTTTTGCTCTCTCCAGTGTTGATTTAGGGAGCTGGAGCCAGTGAAACAATTGGAGGTACTTTCAAGGAGAGCAAGGTCTGTTTATGGCTGATAACAATGTCAAGGCAAGATAATCCAAAGCAGAGATTCTTGCAAGGTCAGGTCACTTCAGTCAAACTTTAGAGCAGGGGACAATGGTCATATTACATGATTTGAACCTTTCATCCTCATTCTCTTTTTGCATATCATTCAGAGGAAGTTTCTCCTCCTCTTGTAGAGGAAAAGAAATCTCTTGAACATTTTTGTAGTTGTAGTAACTTAGGTTGTAATTAGTGTGACAGGCCGTATATTAAGATAGATAAAACAGGACGTGGAAGTCTTGCTCCATCTGAGTTCTGATTTATAGGAGGTTTCACTGTAAATATATGTCCAACTCCTGGCCTTCACCAAGTTTTATGTATTGACCAGAAGCAAACATTAGTGGTTCTTTTGTTTAGGGGAGATGCCTGGAATTTCTGTGTTTAGTTTCATAAATAAAACAACGCACACACACAAACTGAGAGAAGGAAAAAACAGAGTCCATTTTGTTAACCTCCCATTCCCCCTGCCCCAACCCTGGAAGATAATTTTGGGGGTGGTGTGTTTGGTTTCTTCAGATTTTCTGCTATTGCGTGTCTATAATTTGTGGGCATGGAGAAAAGTCCCCTTTTCTCCTCTCAATTTGAATGGTGTGATTCTTTCTTGATGCCTGGTTTCTGACTGTGGTGCTTTGATGGGGACCACAAGAAATGAGGAGCACCTTCCCCCCTCCCCTGCCCCGCTACAACAATAGGAGATCAACTTCCAGCTAGAGGACTACATACAACAAAGAACTGGAGAGAATAGGAGACAAAAGGGCTCTGGCAAAAGCAGGCTAAATGGGAGGATGGTGCAGGATGTCCAAGGAGAGAGAGGACCAAGCTCTTTGTCATGAGAGCTATGATAATGCTGATGTTTCCTCATCAACAGATCTGGCTGGATGGTGAGCTGTAATAGCCCACACAGATTATTATGAGAATGGTGGGGACTTTTATAATTCTCTCCATGAGGCCACATAAACATTAATTAATCCTCAAAACACACCTGGAAAACAGGGCATTTTTCCAGTTTCACTAAAACTGAGGTATAAGGGTAGGTTACTTTTTCCAAGGTCACTGATCAGTTACTATCAAACATGGCCCCAGAATCAAAGCTTTCTGATCTCCCACTCTGGGTCCTGATAACTTGCAATGTTCCTTCTTACTGTTTCTGACATTGTGATGTTTGGAAATCTCTGCACCTTTGAGTCTCCAATGTGTTACATGTTGTTGTTGTTTATCCTTCATTTTCTTTCTTTTTTGCATCCTTCATTTTCAAAGTGGACCAATAACATCACAGGGTGATGTCCTGACTTGACTTAAATTGAGACAATAATAGCACCTACCTTCCAGGGTTGTTTTGTGAGACAAAAATACTAAGAGGACTCCCCCAAAATTTGTGGGTAGAGAGCATATGTAGGGTTTAGAGCAGGAAGATGACCTTAGAGATCCTTTTGTTGGAACCCTTGTGTTTTACAGATGAGGAAACCAAGACTAACAAAGTTGAAAATAGCAGCCCAAGGTCACACAGGCACGTATCAGAGGAAGAATTTGGATAAGTCTTCTAACTTTGGAGTCACTGATCTTTCAGTTTGTACAGTACAGAACCAGGTCAGCTGGCCAGTCAGAAAATACAAAGAAGGATGAATTACCAGAGATGCTGAAACAGATTCACAAAGGCTGCTGTAGATCTGTTCTGATCTGGGTGTGGTTTTTCTGCTATAGAGGTTGGTCACTGGTGGCGTACCTGCTGCAGGTAGTAAAGATGATCTTCAACGGTATGGTGGCAAAAGTTTAAAAAATGGTATGTGTGTGAACTGGTCTGAATCTGAATAAAACAAAGATCAGTGCTCTGTTCTTCCCTCCTGGACAAGCTATTCTTTCTCAGGTTGCGGTGGCACAGTACAAAGAACACCTGTCATTCAGTCAGCCAGTCAACAAGCATTTATCAATCTCTTACAAATTAGGACCTCCAGTGCAAGGGCTTGCTGAGCCCTTTACAGGCTGTTTCATCCACTTTTGGTATCCCCCAAGCACCCAATTCTCACCTGTGGCTCCAAGAAGCTATTGCATGTACAGGGGCTACACACTGGTAAACCATCTCAGCAGATGGGCTAAACCAGATTGAGGGTAACTGACAGGCCTCAAACCCGTTGATGTGTTAGGGGGATGTCTACCCCAAGCATGTGAGGACTTCCCCTGGTAAAACAGGCAGATAGGAACAATTTGTTATGATGGCCTTGCAGGTGGCTGAAGTAGGTGCTGTAGAGCGCTTAGAGCTTGGTCAGACATCAAAGATGCCTCCCAGGCCATTGTCAATCATCTTGGCTTTTGTCCCACCACTGGACTTTAATGACTCTGGAAGACATAGTGAGGCTGATGACTTTGTGCAGCTCTGCCTCACTTAAATCCAATTCACAGGCAAGTCAAACATCACCCCACGCACCCCATGACATCATTAGTCCTCTGAGAATTAAGGATGAACAGCAACTACCATGTGATAGACATTGTGCTAAGTAGACACGGAGACACAAAGAAAGGCAAACGTGTGGTCTTTGTCCTTACAGAGCTCTCATTCCAGTGGAGGAGACAACGGGTCCAAAATTGGCCATGTAAGATTATTTGCAGTATAAATAAGAGCCAATCCTAGAAGTAAGGTGTTATCTTCAAGAGGCAGGGTGTTGGGAAGAACATGGGGCCAGGACTTGAATTGAATCTTGAAGGAAGTCAGAGAAGCCAAAAGATAAAGGTGAAGAATGAGAGCAATCCCCACATGGGGGCCCCTCAGTGCAAAAGCACAGAATATCAAGTGTAGGTGAGACCACCCATATATGTGACCTTGGGTATGACCTAACAGAAAGAGGACAGTTCTGGAGAACTGGATTCGAGTCTTGGCTTTGTCACCACTTTGCTGGATGACTCTGAAGAAGTCACTTAACCTCTCTGTGGACCTCATCTGTACAATGAGGTGGTTAGACTAGATCAGAAGTTCTCACTCAAAACAATATTATTCTTTGTGGTCAGATATCATGGTGTCCAAGAGAGGGGAGTCAAGGAGACTTGTGCAAGGGTATGCAATTACCTGTCTAAGTTCCATCTGATTTGAGGCACATCCACCAAACTAAAAATGGTCCTTAAATCCCTTCCAGAACCAAATCTGTGATCCTACAATGCCTTTAAATGCTGGAAGACAGCCCTCATTAGAAGCAGAGTGGCAAAGTGAAAAGAGTGCCAGATAGGGATAGTAAGCGTCTCTGAACTCAGGTCTTCCAGACCCCAGGTCTAGCGCTCTATCGACTGTGCAACCTAGCTGCCCCCTTATTATGGTATCTGACTGTCAGATTCCACAGCATCTGACATAGGCCTGCCCTACACCACTGCTCTCTGAAGTAGGAAGATGTAGTTTGACACCAAAAGGGATGTGGTAAACCAAAGGGAGGATGACAAAATGGATTGTACCCCACGCTCCTACCAGGAGGCAATCATGGACTTGTCTCCAACACATCTATGCTATTTGCTTCAAAACTGTCCCACTTCTCCTTCACCTACTAGTAGCCTCCTCTGTGGCTGCCCCAAGCAGCGGGTATTCAGACAAAACTTCTCCACTCTGACCTCTGACCTCTCCACTCTGACATCTATACCAAACCCAGTGGCCCCACACTTTGTCCCACAATCACCACAGTGGCAAGCTCTGTACTCTACAGCAGTGGCCAGTAGGGTCAGAAAGAGAGAGCAGCACAGGATGAGCAGGAGTGGCTGGGTCCTGGTTACATTATCTTATCTTCTCACTAGCTTTTACTCCATACGCTCAATCAGATGCCACATCTTGTTATTTCTATCTTCTCTTCATTTCTTTTTACTTACATAGCCACTACTCCAATCCAAGCCCTAACCTGGAGTATTGCAATAGCCTCCCAATTGGTCTCCCTGCTTCCAGTCCCTGTCTCCAATCCTTCTTCCGCATAGCTACCCTAAAGTGTAGACCTGACCATGCCTCTCACCCACTCACCAGTGTCTCTCCACTGGCTCGAAGATATAGCATTATTTCATCATTATGTCATTCTTTAAAATTTTTTTTGTGCAACTTTAATAGCATGCATAATTATTAGTATAGGAGTACATGCATGCAATTTATAAATAAGTAAAGGCATATATCGGGAGTTCGTGCTCAACTTTATTTATATATTTATTGATGGAGCGCCCAATCAAAAAAAGTTAGAGATCACTTCCCCAAACAATAGGGAAAGGCTGAGATAGTGTTGTCCAAAATATATTCACCACTAGCCTTGTGATGAAGGTCCTACCCATCAACTTGAAATAGAGCCTACTGCACGAGACATTCCAGAGGGAGCATACAATGCAGAAAACAAACGGAAACACAAAAGCAAAACCATCCGGGCCACCACACACGTCTAAAGGTGTACTATTCTTCTTTACAGGAGGGTCACCCGGTTCTCTTTCTACACAAAACAGTCAGATCTGCAGTACGAACACTGACTGGCTCAGGAGACTGCATTGTCACTGCTTTTATGGGCTGGCAATCATTGCCCTCAGACAGGAAAAGGACCTCAATCCTCACCAGGACTATTGGCCGCAACTACCGCCTTCTCACAGTCTACAGATCAATTGAATTTGTTCTGTAATAGTGCTAATGGTGTCCCTTCTGTAAGATTTTCCTTCCCCAAGTCCCTTTGGTGGGAGGTGGTACTTCCTTAAATGTACGTGGGGCGGGGTGGTGGTGAAGAATTGGCTCACACCAGCAAGGGCACAGACATCCTTCCTCTGTTCATTGGCGGGCTTTGTGGCTGCCAAGGTCTTTCTAGCCTCCTTCCCCAGAGGCAGCTAGAGCTGTTCTATATAACCAAAGGCCAGCACCACATGTTTCAATGTACCCGTGCCCAGCGCTTTCTACTCATGGTTCTTCCTTTCTCTTGAAAGACTAGTTAGATTTAATGGTGGCCTCAGGGCCTCTCTCTTTCCTTTTTGGGTTGTTAGGCTTCTTTCTATGAGGAAATTGCCACTTTCTGCATCTTCCTTTATTCTAAGGACTTCTTTATGAGGGGCAGAGGCTTGAATCTTAAAAGCCTTGTCCACCTGAAGGACTTCTTCTAACCCTTATAAAACACTGTAACTCATACTGTCCACTGCAAGTCAATTTAATTTAACAAGCATTTATTAAGTGGATAGATCACTGGATCTGGAGTCAGGAAGACCTGAATTCAAATTAGGCCTTAAGACACTCACTAGGTGAGTGACCTTGGACAAGTCACTGAATCTGTTTATCTCAGTTTCCTCATCTGTAAAATGAAGAAAGTAATAGCACCTACTTCCCAGGGTTGCTTTGAGGATCAAAAGCAGTAATATTTATAAAGCACTTAGAAAAGTACCTGCCGCGTAGTAGGTGCTATATAAAATTATTAGCTTTATCATGAGATGGTGGCGGTGGACCTACTATGTGCAGTCACTGGATTGGATTCTGAGAATAAAAAGCAAAAGAACCTCTCTCTGCCCTTGAGGAGATTCCGTTCTATTGGAGTATGATTTTATTCTTCATGCCATATCAGTCAAACCCTCTTCTAGGCTGAGTCAATTGCTTGGCTCCAGCTATTATTTGGGAAGTTCTGAAGCCTTGTCCTTGTCAGCTGAGTTCAGGGAAGGGACATTGACCTGAGTTCCAATTAATGGAGGAATTTTGCTGCCTGAGCCATTGTGGTTAAAATGCTACCCTTTTGGCAGTCATGCTGACCACCCCAAACTTAGTGACTGTTAAGGCACCAAAATGACTTCCTGCCACATCAACCCTTCTCCCAGAGGCCTCCCTTCAGCTGTGATAACTCATCCCAGCTTAGTCTTTCTCCAAATTCACAAACTCTGCTTCCCTGCTAGGGTTCAGGGGATATAAACTCCTGAGGAGTCAGAGTCAATCAGGAATTATACCCTGCTTGTTTTTCTCATCCCTTGGTCCCCAGTGAATGTTCCCTCAAACCTAATCAAGGGAGAAGTATGTGTGCCACCCGCACTCTTTCCTCTGAAAGTAGCACGTCTTCTCCCCGCAAACTGGTTGCTGCCTGTGCCACTAAGTAAGACAACTTGTTCCACTTCACTGAAAACACTGACCCTAATAACCTGGTCTGGTCATTCACCAGGAGCCTGAGGTCTCCAGACCTCTGACCTGACAACTACAGGTAGTCTGAGGGTAAGCACAGTGTAACAAAAACAACAACAAAAACCATCAAATTTCAAGTCTGAGAGCCTAGATGCAAATCTGGCTGTGCTCATTCATCTTTGTGATGTGGGGAAAATCACTTACATTTTTATGCCTCTTCTGTACAATGAGGGTGTTAGGCAAGATAGACTCAAAGCTCCCTTCCATCCATAAATCTATGATCCTCTGTTCCCTCCTACAAGGAGCTCTGGTTTTCGATTCACACAGATAAAGTTCATTCTGAGGGGGTCCTGACACCTAAAAAGGAAGGGGAGAAGGTCAAACTTTTCTTGGCAGCTAAGTGGCACAATAGATAGAATACTGGACCTGGAGTCAGGAAGATCCAAGTTCAAATCCGGCTATAGACATTTCCTCCCTGAGTCACCCTGGACAAGTCATTTAAACAGTCTGCCTCAGTTTCCTCATCTGTAAAATGAAGACAATAATAGTGCCTCCTCCTAGAGTTGTCATTAGGATCAAATAAGATAAAAATTTATAAAATATTTTGCAAACCTTAAAGAACTATATACGTGCTAACTGTTGTTGTTGGGATATCTTTTTGGCTCATTGCCTCTACTCTCAAGTAACTCCAATAATGTTGCTAAAACAAAGTTTAAGTGAGGTTTATGTCTAGGGTCTCCCCACAGATTCCTTCTGGAAAAAAAAGTACTCAAGGAACAATATAAATATCAGGCATGAGGGCCATAGGTTCTGTCTCAGGTTTCTCTTGATTCATCAGTTATCTTTGAATTACCAATAAGGAATTGCTGTGTTATTTCTTTTTTTTTAAAATTTTTTTTAAAATTTATTTTTGACAAGTTCGGTTTTCAGCATTGATTTTCACAGGTGTTTGAATTACAAATTTTCTCCCCATTTCCCCCCCCCC
>CM053622.1:328019064-328041250 GCA_028646595.1 Phalanger gymnotis | reverse complement strand
CTCACGCCAGTCACTGCTTCCCAGCCGCCATCTTGGCTCCACCCCCTGCTGTGTTATTTCAACAAGTCACATGTCCATAGAATGAGACTGGACTCAGCAGATCAGGGGCTAACTAAGACACCCTCTGCTATACCAGTATCAGTGTCAGGGTCCCTGAGTCTCCAGCATAGTCATTCCCTAGAGAATAGAATGCTGATGGTCAAGAGCGTCCCTGTAACCAACCCTGTGATAGAGCTTCATTGCTGTTCTTTGACACGTGTTGTGCCTGAAGACCTCCACAGTCTGTATGTAGTTTGGCCCTTTGCACAAGACTCTTGCAAGAAAGATAAAGAGGGAATACCCCAAATGACCAGAGCTCTAGAGCTATAGTGCTGTGCTAATAGAAGGCTCACCTAGCACTCCTGACAACATAGTCCCATGTACCATGGTAGGGTAGAAACAGTGGCTACTGACAGCAGCTACTGCCTTCCTGTTCCATAGATCAACTGACCAGCTTTTCTCATTACGGTAACAGATATTTTCCCTTCTAAGTGACCATAGCATGTACCATTCTTGGGGCTTAAGGTATGCCTCCTCCTGCTTGTTAATTTTGATTGACATGACTGCTAAAGACCCAAGGAATTTGTACCTAGTGGTAAGGAGGGGGAAACAAAAATCTGACCTCTAATCCTTGAATCTCACATCTAATTCTTACTGTCTTGGGCAAGTCACTTAACTTGCCTGAACCTCATCTATTTGCTGATGTATATAAAATGAGAGGGTTGGACTGAGGGCCTCTGAAATCCCTTTCAACTCCTAGGGCCCACAATCCTATGATGACATGATTCTACCTTCCATCATGTTCTCTGAACCATCTATATTCATTGCCCCCATACCTGGAGTGTCCCTGACCATGTCTCTGCCCCCAAAAGAGTTCCCTTTGTCGGGGACAGCTGTTCCCATTCTACTCCCCTCTTCCATTCCCCATGGAGTGAAGTCATGAACCTTTGGCCCACAAGTTTTCAGTAAAATTCCTGACCTCTAGTCTAAAAGGCAAAGAGTCGGATTAAATGACCTCTTCCAGCCCTATGATTATGTATGTCAGCAAAACATAGTGATAACAATTAAGAATTCAGGGCTATATCAAAATTCCACAACCAAAAGTCTATTGTGAATTCTCCCTTAAGTTACGAGACATCTGGATGACCCTATTTTTCTAGAGATTGGAATGCACATCTTTCTTCCACTTTTCCTAAAGACCCAAAAGGTTATGTATGGATGAGAACAATTTCCTCTAAGCTGTGCTACAGAGGATGTTGTTGCTGTTAGAGATTTATGGGCCTTTAGCATTTATTAAGTACCCTCTGAAGGTGAACTCTAAGCACTTATGGCAGTGCTGTGTGGACCAGAGCCATGATTTTGTCCTTGGTCAGATCTGCTACATCTCTCCCTGCCCTCTCTGCCCCTCCACTCCCTCACCCCACCTCTGCTCTGCTGAATGTTACTTTGGCATCACACATTTTAAAGAAAATACGTCAAAAGTGTATTTTCTAATGTTTTAGATTTCTGTTTTCTCCCTGAACATCTCCTTTTATGAATTCACCATTAAATTAAAATCAGTCCCAACAACTTTAATGCTGCATTACTATGGGGGGGGGGGAGGTTTCACTGACCATATTGTTCCCCTTCTGCCTAGCACCCCCTGCCTCAGATCTCTACCTAACCTCGACCTCCCGCTTGGTGAGACTGCCCAAGAATGCCGATCTCCAGAGGGAAGATTATGGCTCTTGTCCACTGAGTAGAGACTCAGAAATGGAAGTTGGAACAAGCTTTGGCCAATGTTTATTGGAATCGAGAAAATGAACTTTGCCATCTGCTTGCAATGCAGCTTGCTATAGAAGTGGAAACAGACATTGGCCCCCACCCCCTTGGCAGCCCAGAGGGTCGCAGAATGTTGTCTTTACTGGAAAACCTTTTCTTCTTTCTTTAAAAATAAGAATTCTCATCATCTCTGCAGAGGTCCGCTAGGAATAGCCTATCCTCTCCCTGGCAGCATCAGGTGGGCTGTAGGAGATGGGTATAGCCAGGGAACCGGAGTCCCGGGTGGATTTTATGTCCGCCTTGAATAACTTATTCTTCGTTAATTGCCGGCACACTAATTTCAACGTGGGTTCTATCGACCTTGGCTATAACCTTGGGGAACTAGACTGCAACGAGTCCAAAGTGCTCTGAACGGCTTGGGATGGCGCAGAGAGTCCCTGAGTGGAGGAAAGCCCAAAGAAGTCCAGAGCCAGACAAAAAGCAGGAACCCAGCTCGGCTCCAGGCTTTGTGCTGGGGCCGCCCTGCCTCGGCTAGTTAAATAGCAGCCGCGTGAACAAGAGCCTGGCTCTGCGTTTGATATGCCTGCAGTGAGTGCTGCCCTTATCGATCCGCAGAGGGAAATGTTCAAGTGCATTACATTAAGATATGTCCACAAATGGCTTTTCAGAAAGAAATTTCCTGTAACTCAGTGGTAGAAATTGTGCAGAGCTCAAAGAGAGGAAGCTAGACAGCTGACTTGCAGGAGGTTTGAATGTGGGTAAGGGCTGGAGCAGGTGGCCCAGCCCGCCCTGTGTGAAGGCTCCTATTTGTTCTTGGAGTAGGAAGGTCAATTTCAATTTATTAGCATCTTCATCACTAAATTCTACGCTGAATTTTTTTTTTTTAAAATGGGGGAGGGCGTTGGATCTTCATTTTATTGAACTGAAGAACTCATAGGGTACAAACTGCCCCCCCCACTGTCAAAGCTCCTGCTGAAAGTGACTTTGACATCACATGTATGTATTTTTAAAAGATCTTTTAAAAAATCGTTTTTGAGAATGTTATTTTAAGCTCTGCTTTCTCCCTGAGAATCTCCTTTCCTAAATTCAGTATCAAATGAAAATAAGTGTCAAAGACTTCAAGGGGTTATCAGAATCAAGGGCTCTTGTCATATCCTCTCCCTGCCTGGCATCCCCTGTTGTCAAACCCCTACCTAACCAAATCCTATCCATCCTTCAAGGGCCAGAGCATGGGATCATAGATTTAGAATCAGAAGGAACCTTAGAGGTCATCTAGGTTTACACTTTCATTTTATAGATGAGGAAACTGAGGCTGAGAGAGGGTAAGTGACTTGCCCATGATTTCACAGATGGTTAGTGATAGAGCTTGGATTCGAACCCAGTTCCAGTGGGTTTTTTTCACTATACTACACTGTCTTGTAGTTCTTTCTCCTTTAGGTAGTTTCCCGTAACTATTCCTGCCCTCGCTGATCTTGCCCTTTTCCTAGTTGCTAAAAGCACTTTGAATTTGTGCCGCATTATGGGACATTTAATTACATGCTTGAATAATTCTTGTTTCATGTGCCATTAGCCTGGTCTCTACAACTAGATAATGAATTCCTGAAGAACAGGGACCATGTCATACTTTTCTGCATCACTCACTGTATCTAAAAGCCCAGTGCTAGCTTAGAGGACCTAGGTTCAAATAATGGCTACTTAATAAATAGTTATTGATTTTCTCAGTTCATTACAGTCTCCAGAAAAATAACAATGGCCATGCTGATTCATCCAATTCGTCTTAATCCATAATCGTTTTAGAAAAAGGCAAAAAAAAAAAAACCGCAGACTATACTCCTGGCATGGGCCAATACGCAGTTGTGACGGGGTACCTTAACCAAGAGCATAAACTTAAGAAAAAGGAATGCTAAATTAGTTTGGATGGTCTTCTTTTAAATGGTTCTTTTGTTCAGAATGGAACTCTGGGATTCCTAAAGGTGATACTCCCCTTAAATAAAGTTCTCTTTTTGGCCCAGCCCAAAGACTTCAGGGCAGCAAATGTAAGGGATGATTATTTCCAGCGTTTCTATTTCTGACAAGCCCTAGGGGCTATTACCACCATTGCCAACAAGTTGTTCATAAAGAACTGAAAGTATCTTTGGTTTGCATGATTGATCAAGTAAAAATGAAATTACAACCTCTGAATTTCAGGGATCTGTCTGTGAGCAACAAGGAATACGACAGCAGATACAGAACCTAGAATGTCTGTTGGTGCCTTATCATATGGATTATAATAAATCATGGTCCTTGCAGATAATGTTGCCATTTGTGTCTGTAAGAATGAGAGGGAATAAAACAAAAACCAGGAAGTCTATCCACTTGAGAGGAGGAGGAAGGGAGGAAAGGAAGGGGAGAAGGAGACAGAGAGGGAGGATCAAAAGCAAGGTAAAAAAGGAGTAGGTATAACACTTCCAGGTTCCTTGGAGAAGCACAAAAATGATGTAGTAGGGCAAGCACCAGACTTAAGGTTGGAAGGCATTGGTTTGAATCCTATTCTTACCATTTCATCCTTATGTGTTCACCTGCCAACCATTTCACCTCTGTACTCCAATTTCCTTGTCTGCAAAATGAGGGGGCTGAACTAGGTGGTCTCCAAGGCCCCTTTCGGTTCTAATATTTTGTGATTCTGTGACTTCTGGGAATATAAACCTAGATTTAGAAATGTTTTCTCACTCTAATTAGACTGAATGTATGAAAATCTGGCTATATGACCACCCCTACAGCTCCCATAACCAAAAAAAAGGGGGGGTGGAAAGGGGAGGAAAAAACCTTATTTTTCAAGAAGGGAAGATCATCCTTTAAAGCAACCCTGCAGAAAATCCTTTTGGAGAAGTAAGTAAGGATTATTCCTCCCTCTTTCCTCTGCATCTGGGTTTATATTCCCAAAAGTCATAGAATCACAAAATATTAGTGTTTTTCAGGAATACACATATATCAAAAAGTATACCTGCATCCCTAGCCAAAGGTCAGGAAGTTTCTTTCCTCTGTCTAGAATACGAAGATATCATCCTAAAAAGACCTTTTCACCTTCTTATTGCTTACTAAAAGAGGCACTGAGGACCAGAGCCCCAGCCTTGAAAGCAGAAGACCTGAACTCCAGTGTGGACTCTACCACACATTAGCTATGGGAACTTGAGCAAATCACCTAGCTTCTCAATTTCTTTCTCCATCTGTAAAATGGGGATAGTAACACTGTACTACTTACCTCACAGGGTTGTCATGAGGATGATTGTGAAATTAAATAACGTATAGAAAGTGCTGTGCATATGTCAGATAAGCAGTAATCATAATGATATCAAACTGGAGAAAGTGATGATTGCTAGTTAGAGAGAATCATAAGATCATAGATTTGGAACTAGCTGGAACCTTGGAGGGGATCATCTAGTCCAATCTAATTCTGTAGGTATGGAAACTGAGGCCCAGAGAGACTGACTGACTTTTCTAAGGTAATTCAGGTAACAAATGGCAGAGCTGGGATCTGAACCCACTTCCTCGAAAATCCAGGTCCAGAGCTTTTTCCATGGTCTCGACAGTCAGATCATGGAGGCAAAGAGCTGGAAGGGACCTCAGAAGCCATTGAGCCATTGAGCATAACCCTCCCATTTTACAGATGAGGAAACTGAAGCCTACAAAGTGAAACGAGCTGCTCAATTTTCTACAGGACTTGTAATTCAGAGGCAGGATTTAAACCCAGGTCTTATGACTCTAGAGTTAGTGCTCTTTTTAGCAGATCTCAAGACCAGCACTGAAAAGAACAAAAGGAAAGGAATGGCTGGAAGAAGCCACTGGGAATGATATATCTCTAGTGGTCCATTCATTGCATACTAAGGAGGTCTGGACTTCTCTGGGAAAAACTTATTCGGTGTGCTGGGTATTGTCCAGGCCTAACATATTCAATATACACACGTTGTTCTTGCCCAGTGTGACTCCTGGGCCAGAATCACCTTTCCAACATTCTCGGCGTTGTTTGTCGTGTGCGAGTGCCTGCTAATGCTTTTCTGTGCACAGAAACACCTGTGAAAAGAGTCTTCAGCAATCACAAAATTAGAAAAGTCATTTATGCTCACTGTTTAGACAAGATAAGCATGAGGGCCTCATGCTTGTTAGTTACTGAAAGACTTGTTTGCCTAAGAATATTCAGTTGGCTGTCAGGGAGATTACCAAAAGGTAGGGGGTTAACAGGTGTGCCTGCTGTGTTTAAAATTCTTCAAACATATTTCCATGGATACGGGTAGACAACGGCATCTATGAGAAACACCAAATATCAAGCGGTCTTGTTCTCTTTGTGCTAAAGGTTTTACAGCTGTGGTGTGGTAATGACAAAGGTGGAACAAGGTCCTTATGTCAGCCATCTCTTTGCAGAACAAAGAAGAGAATAAAAATGAGCAAATCTAAAAGGGAAGAAAATAAGATTAGTAACTCCAAAGTCAGTAAGGGAAAAAGAGAAACTTTACTGACCATCTTCAGGTACACGAAAGGTCACTGGAGAAGATGGTGGCCAATTGTCCTCCATCTCATTATGGAACAAGGGAGAAAGTGTGGGCTTGAAGTCTGGAAGACCTGCGTTTGACTCTTGCTTCCATTTTCTCTGTCAAGAAGAAGGATGTCTGGACTAGAAAGAATAGAATAAAAATGACTAATAGATGAAATCTACAAAAAATAGGAAAGCAGAAAAAGAGCACCTAAGTGCTTTTCATGAATTCAACTCAGACAAATGTCAGCTCTGGGTGCTAAAAGAGGTGGCAGGTGTGATTGCTCAGCAACTATAGACCAGAGAATGGAGGGTGTGTCATAGGACTAGAAAAGGGAAAGTATTCTATTTTTCAAAAGAAAATGGAAGGGAATGGAGTTGTATGAAGTTGGTGAAATGTCGCAATGCAGGAGAGGGATTAAATTTGTTATTTTTTGTCCCAGAGAGCTACTACAAGAGCAACCAACAGAGTTGTAAATTTAATTAAGTTTGTTGCAAGGAAAAATTTACTAGCAATTCGAGTTATCTGAAAGGAAAATGAGCTGCCTGAGGTAGTCGTGGATTGCTCTTCATTAGAGATCTTCAAGTAAAAATAAAAGAGACTGATATTCAAGTATGGATTAGACCAAAAGGATAGCTAAGATACCTTCCTCTCTTCCTCAGAGATTCTGCAATTTCTGTAATATGCATTTATGACTGACATGAGTAACAAAGAGACTGGATTTTACAAATGAAATTAGGAGATTAAATTTGAGACCCCATTTTGCTACCTACTAGTTGTGTGATCTTGAGCAAGAGACCAAACCTATCTGGGCCTCAATTTTGTTCTCTATAGAATGGGAATGGATTAGATGCGCTCTAAGTTCCCTTGGAGTTGCATTTATAATTCAGATTGACAACCACAACATGCATACATTTTGTTTGTATGGTGTGGCCCCAAGAAGGAAATTATGAAGAACAGTGGAATAGAATATTCTCCATTTCTATCCTGGAAGTACCACTTGCTTTGTCCCTTTAGTACTTTCACTGCTGAAGACTAGAGGAACACAAAACCCATTCTCCTTGCTATGAGTATGTGCTAGCAGTACATATTCATTAGCATTAATTGACACAATGAAGAATCAGATGGTACTGTGATCCTTCCATGGATCAACATAGATATTACCTCCAATGGTGAGATCGAAATCCATGCAGGCTCTTTATCCTTCACAACTATGCCCATGTCCTCCTGTAACTCCTTCACAGGGAGTTTCAATCTTTCAACCTTCAACCTGAAATTACATGGGCACAAATGCAGGACATAGATTACCTCTCTTTTATATAGGTTGTCTCCTCATTCTCACTCTATGACCATCCCACTGCTTTTTCTAGTCACACAACTCATGGATGAAAACTTATATACTGATGCATGCATGGTAATATACTGTAGACAACTTATTCCCTCCAAAATTTCAGATTCCCAGAGATCGTGGTATTGCATTATTTACAGCCATATAGCATCATCAAAAGAACATTGTTGTTCAAATGATGGGACTGTGTTCTGGTTTTGCTTTGTTGGGTTTTTTTTTTGGAGAGAAGCTCAGGCTCATTGAAAGTTTTCCATGATTTCCCAAGCATGACCTAGCCTGATTTCTTCTTCCTATTCAGTTCTAAGCCCAATTCATTGTCCATCTACAATGTCTTTTCCAAGAAATCTGTCTGTTTACTGTCCATCCATCCATCCATCTATTTATCTGTCTGTCTGATCTATCTAGATATCTATATCATATATTATATCTACCTAGATATAGCTATATCATAAAAAGATATGTTGATATCTTTCTATAGATAGATAGCAATCGATAGATACTAATGGACAGTTCTTTGGACTGTCCATTCAACTGTATATATGCTACATAGTCTAAAAATTGTAATTCATTATCAACTTGGTTTTTCCCATATGAATTGAAACTTATGAAATTGAAAATTCAAACACGTTAGGTCCAATTCTTTTAAGTGACTATGGATCTCACTGAGGAAGCCTTGCAATATTCTAGAGTCTGACAGACTCCACACCATGTAATTCACAGTCCGGAGCACGTGGTAGACCTTGACCTTTGTAGAAAATCATTCTGCCTTTAGATTCTGTACTGGACAATGACCAGTGAGCCTAGATCACTCCTTCAGTGATCCTAGATCCCCATTGTTTCATGCTTTACTTATTTATTAATAATCAGAGGACATCATTGAAAGTTATCTCTATGATTGTATGTATTGAGAAATTTTTTATATTGACATGCGCATGGAAAGCTCCTCAGTGGAGGAAAGGCTTTAAGGTGGCATTTTATTCTACAGTCAGATGACTATTTATAAACAATAAATGATAAATATAGTGGAATCTTGGATTCTCTGCTCTTTTCAGTCAATTGTAAGACTGTAAAGAGGCAGTCTGATATGGAATATGATTTGCAAAAGAATGTATCTTTCCATACTTTTCTAATATTTTCATCAAGGATGCTTTGATACATGTTTACCTTATTCTCATAAAGATTTCATAGAAATAAAAAGGAGCTATATGAGTCAGTACTTATTGGAAGCCATAAGTAATATCTATAATTTTTTTACATTCATTCTGTATCTTCCACCCTTTCAGATATCTTAAGAATCAGTCCCTGGATGCTCATAAAATTGTTTTATCTTTAATACACAAGTTATCATAATAACTCACATTTCCATAATGCTTTAAGTTTCCTAGGCCACCTTGCTCACTTCTGTATGATCCCACCCTGAGGCCAGCTCATTGATTGGCGAGTCTCTAACCTGACTCACCATTTCTTGAGGAGCTTATTTTATTCCTGGCTCAATTCATTCTCCAGATTGGTACACCTTCTCACCAGATGTCTTGTTCCTATGTGGATATCCCGCTTTTCCAGCTTTCCTTTTTATTTTATCTTTCTCTGCTAGAATACAATCTCCTTGTAAGAGTAGGAACTATCTTGTTTTTCTTGAGGGCAGAGACTATTTTTGCTGTTCTTTGCATTCCTGGTGCTGAGTATAGTACCTGGCAAGTAAAACAAAGACAATCAAACAAAAAAGTAAGTAACCAAGTATTTATTAAGTACCTACTGTGTACCAGGGGCTTTGCTAAGTGCTAGGATACAAAGAAAGGCAAAAACAGCCCTTGCTCTCAAGGCGCTCACAATCCAATTGGGCAGGTGGGTGGGCAACATGCGGAGGAGAAATAACCTGTAAACAACTATGTACAAATGAGATCTGTACAAGATAAAATGGTGATAAAATCAGAAGGAAGACACTAACATTAAGGAGGACAGGCAAAACCTTCTTGTAGAAGATGGGATGCCAGGAAGATAGTAAGTACTTAATACACAGCCTATCTATCAATCAATCTATCAATTTATCTGTCTATCTGTCTGTCTATCTGTAAGTCTACTAGTCTAACCATCTGATCTCTCTGGTCTGTCTGGTCTATCTTTCTGTCAGTCTGTCTCTGCCTCTGTCTCTCTGTCTTTCTCTCTCTGTCTCTGTATTTGTCTCTGTCTCTCTCTGTCTCTGTCTCTGTCTCTGTCTCTCTCTCTCTCTCTCTCTCTCTGTCTCTCTCTCCATCTAATCCATTCACCCATCCATCCATTTGTCCTTCAGAGATGCTATGAATCTCTGATGAATGATGAATGATAAAATAACCTCTAAGGTCCCTTCTAGCCCTAGATCTGAAAGCCTATGGTTGGAAAGTGTTGGGATAACCATCTGAATCCATGTCTTTTGACCTTGATTCCTATTCTCTTTCTACTACATCCCTCTAGGACAGGCTATTAAGCTATTTGGTAATGAACTGCAATACACAACAGAGGGTGAGAGATAGTTCTTAACCAAGGAGCCAAATGTTTTCAGGAATACAAACCAGATACAAGACCAATAAGTCACAATTCTAAGAAATGGTTAGTTTCTGGTTCTGATTTTTCTCTTTTCTTCTTTACCTTCCTGGCTTCCCCTTCCTTGGTTTTAGCTTCAAGTCCCTTCCAACCACCTCATTTAGGGGGGTGGGGTCGGGGTGAGGGTGGTGTCAGTCAGGATGGCGAATTGGCAGAGATTTTATTCATGGGAAATATCTTGAGAGAGTCTATGAAGGAAGAACGGTCAGAAATGAACCTATTTATGGTAACCCAACTATGGCAATGATGTTTTCCAAGAATGCATGAGGAAAAAAACCAAAGTTTTTCTTTCCTCCCACAAACAAACAAAATTGTAGTAACCCATCCAAATTCTCCCAGATTATTTTAGGAATTTATTCAAAGCTGCTCCTTTTAAAATACCAATTGAATTCGACTCTCCATTATGTTAATAAACCACATGTATATGGCATTTAGCTTCCAACAGTCCTATTATATAGTGTAAATAACATCGTCCCTACTTTACAGTCAGGAAGTAAAACCGAAGCTCAGAAAGGTGAGATGATTTACCCTGGTCGCACTTCAGCCTGTTTTCAAAGCAAGGGTAAGATGCTGTATTTCTGTCGAGGTCATCTGAGCACAAAGTCAGACACTGAGAGATTAGTCATTTGTTTTCTCAGGCACATAGGTAGGAAGTAATACCTCCCACTCATATGACACTCAGCTTTGGACAGCTGCATAATGGGCAGTTCCTTCTGTTGGTGCAGGCACAAGAAAAAACTCACGAACATTAGTGCTAGGAGGAAGCTTAGAGACTGTGTTGTTCAATTCCCTTATTTTACGGATGAAGAAACTAAGGCTCAGTGGTCTTGTGCTAAGATCCAAGGTCACATAGATAATTGGTGGCAGAGTGAAAGTTTCCTAACTCCTGGTCTAAAGTGTAAATCAAAATCTAATCACATGAACTTACCCTGCCAAGCTCTGTCGGGCATACCTATAGTGCTTCTGGACCAAGCGTATACTTCTCTGCAAACCAGAGGTATTGATTTTCTATCGTCAAAATAAATGTAGCCATTATTAAAAGGAATGTGTTTGTTTCAGTCTTCCTGGTAGTCATGGAAATGAATTATAGTCTTGGGTAAAAGGGCAGCCCTCAGTCAAGGGGATGTGGTGTGGTCTAGTGGTTAGAGCAGGCGCCTTGGAGTCAAAGCTCTGGCTTCTATTTTTAGATGCATCACTGCCTCCTTTGGACCACTAGGGTGTTGCAGGCCAGCCCTTCTCTTCCTCTTCTCTCCTCTCTTCTAGTTCACAAGCTGGGGAGGGGGATTTGATTCCCCTATTCCGACTGACGAATTTGGTTCTAGGTTAGTCTTATGCCAGCATGGTGTAATGGAAAAAAAAGTTCTAGGTTCAAATCCTAGGTCTGCTTTGGGCTACCTGTGTGACCTTGGGCAGATCATTTTACTTTTCAAGGCCCTAATTTCTTTATAAGTGAAATGAAGAGTCTGCCTCTAGCTCAGAATCCTATTTGGGCTCAGTGGCACAGGTCTGAGAGTTCCACTCTGAACCAAAGTATTTTGAGCAGCCTGTATCTGCAAAATTTATCTCACATGGCTTCTATGTTTTTGTTTGTCTGTGTTGGTATTATGAGTTCTGTATGTCAGCAATTGTATTGTTTCCATCTTTAGAGCAGAGATTTTGCCTTTTTTTCTTTTGTGACTTCTTTCATATTAAATTCATTTCTCTTTCCTCAGTGGGTGCTAACAGGTATCGTTGTACTGGGCAGTGATCATAACAATGATGCTTCCTCATATACTACTGACATCGTCAAGAATAAAAGTAGTGAGTGACTCACATGTACTGGAGAGAAAGAATAAAAAGGATAAAGAATTTTAAAAAAATATATTACTTCCATGTGCTTCGATCTCTGGATCCCAATGAGACAGGTCCTTCTCTGTATCAGTCCTTAAAGAGGCCTATTCACTGAATGGGTGTTACCTTACTCAAAGTGAGAAGCTGGAAAGGCCTTAGCCCGAAAGGGTCAGGGTCTCCCACTGTATCCTGGGCCATCTCCAGTCATCCTGGTGACTATCTGGTCACTGGACTCAAATGGCTCTGGAGGAGGAAGTGAGGCTGGTGACCTTGCACAGCCCTCCCTCATTCAAATCAAAGTCAACCGCAAGTCATGTCATCATTTCCCTGACGTCACGGTCCTCTTCAAAAAGGACAAACACGACAACCTAGAAAGTTCGATACGACTTCCATCAGGAGAGATCTAATTCCAAACAACAAAGTTGCTTTCAGTTGTAAGTGATGAGATTGTCTCCTAATATTTCTCTTAGAAGTTGATGGTAGAAGGGAAAGATTTATCTCTGGATCTTCAAATGTAGTCCTCCACAGAACACTTGAACAGTGGGGTTCTGGATGCCTTGATTTCCCCCAGCTCTTGACATACCATCTCCCAAGTATACTACTCAAGAACTACTCTACCCACCCACTCCAGCAGTGGGGAGGGGTCAAGTGCCCAGAGAAAGATTATGGCCCTAGAATTCTAGGGGTATCCCTGAGGCATCGTGAGGTTTTTCTAATGCTATTGGCTCAAGCTCATATCAGATGGGTCCTCTTTCCTCTCTATAACATTGCCTGTGATTATTGCTCCAACACAATTTGCTCACTGAGAACTCCTAGCTAAGAATTAATATCAATTAGCTTTTATAAAGGGATATTTACTGAGAAAATAATAATGACTAGCATTTAAATAATACTGTATATCTGGTGCTTTACAATTATTATCTTATTTGATCCTCATGGGAGCTAGGTGCTATTATTATTATTCCATTTAACAGTTGAGGAAACTGAGATCAACTGAGGTTAAGTGACTTGCCCAAAGTCACATACACATTAAGTGCCTAGAGCTGGATTTGAACTCAGGTCTTCAAGAATCTAGCACTCTATCCACTGCACCACCTAGCTGCCAGTCATATAGCAGGAACTAAAGTATGATTACATCCAACACTGTGTTGGGGGGAGATGAGGGTTGGAGGGTTGGAGATGAGGGTAAAACTTTCCCCTTTAAACATCCACTTAGTCCTTGAGCACAGCAGACTTAACTTAAAATGAGGAATTCTAAATATTGACCTCCCACTGAGTTAATTTCTGCTCGAGGCATAACTGACAAACACATTACTTTCTTGCCTGCAGGATTCAATGTCTCGCAAGACAAGTGCATTCAGTGCTGGTCTGGATTGTTCCAGTTCCTCTTCAAGGCTGGCTGGCTCCTTTCCAGACATAGCCACTCCGGCTAGGGCAACCTCTGTCATGCATTCTCTCCCCAGACCTCTGATAGCTCCCAATCTCTTGGCATCTCCAAGGCCATGATCCAAAGCAAAGAAGATACAGTCAGAGGCTTGTCGTGCACTCACTCATTGGCCTGGTGTGGGAAACATTCCCACTTCTGCCCCTAGCCCTCTGGAGCAAGTCACCTATGCCTCATAACCAGCAGGAAAGAATAAGTTCAAATTTCTCTACCAGAGACTATTGTATGCACATACATTTTCACAGCTAATTTTTTCTTTCATCTTTATATAGTAAAGAAGCCAGAAATAGTCCTGGAGGACCTATGAGTACTCTGAAGTGGATGGAAGAGCTTTCCATCCGGCAAGCTCACCAAGACCTCCTCCTCCACCATGGGTTGGCAGCAGGCAGAGCACACTGGGCATGCTCAAAAGACTAAGCCTTCATTGGCTAGTCCCCAATTCCTTACAAAAGAATTGTAAAAATTTAGAATTGTACTCAAAATAGGGGGCAGGGAGTGGGGATTGGGATTTTATTGGTATGGATAATTCCTAATGGGGAAACTTCCTTTACTAATGATTTCCACAACTTATAGTCTTAGAATTGTCTAAAGCAGTGCTGTCAAACCACAATAGAAATGGGAGGAACTAAACCAAACAAAAGGATCCCTACAGGGGCAGCTAGGTGGCCCACTGGATAGAGGGCTGAGCCTGGAGTCAGGAAGACTTAGCTTTGTGAGTTCAAATCTGGCCTCAGACATGTACTAGTTGGGTGACCTGGGCAAGTCACTTAACCCTGTTTGCCTCAGTTTCCTCATCTGTTAAATGAGCTGGAAGAGGAAATGGGAAACCACTCCAGTGTCTCTGTCAAGAAAACCCCAAATTGGGTCACAAAGAATCAGATGCGAATGAACAACAACAGAGGCATGTTGACCTGTAGAATCACACATTGACATTTTCTGTTTTATTGTATTATTATTTATTATTAAAAATATTTCCCAATTATATTTTAATCTGGTTTGAGCTCAGGAGTGTTGCTCCCCATGCCATGCTGCAAGTTTGACACCTTTGACTTAAAGCACTGAGAAATGAAGTTGTCTTGCCCAGGGTCATAGAACCAGTATATGTTAAATGTAGGACTTGAACCTGTGTCTTCTTGACTCCAAGGATGTCTCTCTCCCCTCTATGCCAGGTTCTCATTCAAAATAATCATAATAACAACTCACATTTATATAGCACTTGAAGGTTTACAAAGCACTTTTCTATGGTTCTGTGAAATAAAGGGAGTTTGCTGTTGCTATTATTGCATTGGTCTACCCCTATGATTCCGTTACTATAGCTATCCCAATGACTTCCATGGTCCAGACTGAGAAATCCCTAGCCACTTACAATTTTAGAATCTTAGATGGTTGGCTGGGGGCACTCAAAGGTTAAGTGATTTGTCCACACAAATAGTATGTGTTAAGGGCAGGGCTTGAATCCAAATCCTTTTGACTAAAGGCTGGCTTTCTGTCCACCACACCACATTGCTTCTCATTACTATTACTCCCATTTTTGTCGTTGTTGTTCAGTCATTCAATTGCGTCTGACTCATTGTGACCCCATGAAATGTATTGTCTACCGGGTTTTCTTGGCAAAGATATTAGAGTGATTCACCTTCTCTAGTGGATTAAGGCAAACAGAGGTTAAGTGATTTGCCCACAGTCACACAGGTAGTAAGTGCCTGAGGTCACATTTGAACTCAGGTCTGCCTAACTCTAGACTCAGTGCCCAGCTATACTAGCTGCCTGCTCCCATTTTGGAGATGAGAAAATGGAGAGTCAGGTTAAGTGACTTGTCTGGTGTTACACCACCAGTTAGCTACACATTGGGAGCTACATCTCGGTCATCCTAATTTCCAGGCCAGTGTGCTTTTCACTACAACCCATTGATTCCCTCTCCTAAATTGAGATGGTTCTCTGACATTAGCCATGTCTCTACTTAGCAGTAAGTCAGCTAGTGGTACAGACGATCTGCTCATTTCAGCTATCTTCATCATTGATCCTGTGCTCTGTGGCCACAGTAATTATGTGATCATTCCACACCAGTTGTTAAGATGCCTTAAATGAATGGGTGAGCTTTGTGGCAGTCCAATCATATTAGGTCTAGAGGACTTGAATTTAGATGTAACAAAATTAGTGGTCACAATTATAGTACTGAGTGCTTGACATTAGTTTTGAGAAAGGAGGAAAGCACATGCTCTGTTTGAAGACAAGGGATTGGACCAACTGACCTCTTGTATTTCCCACAGGATTGTAAACACTTTGAAAACAATGACCATGTCTTATATATCTCTATATCTTCCATCATTCCATGCCACTGAGCATTACAGAAAGTAGAACCTTACTAAATACTATTTCGATGAACAGTTTGTTTTTAGGGCTTTTATTGAATGATCCTGAGTGTTCCTGAGTTGTCAGTTCCATGAAAGACATCACTCCAAACAAATTCTGACCTGCTGCCTTTTCTTTGTACTAGAACAAAAGGGAATATAATTCTCAATTTCAATTAATTTCAAAATAAAGGCAGTCCATAAGGCTTTCAGAAACTTCATAAAAATAAAGGGAATCTCTTAAATGATTCAGGATTTTGGCAAAAGTGCAAGTAATCAAAAGTGGGCAGAATTAGCTTTACTTACAGAAGGAGATAGCCACTTATGTCATATGATTTGAGGAGACTTTTCTACAAATAAACCAAAAAGAAGATTTTCTTTACCTGTTGATGTCCTTCCATGAAATTCTCAACAGTAGTAGAACCTTTGAGGCATTATGTAAGTCAGTTACTAAACTGCATATATAATCAGGAAAGAAACTATAGAACATGATAACAAGCTAAAAAAAAAGCCTGGCTTTGAATTAGTTTGTTCCTTCCTAATAAAATATAAGAGTCTAGAGATAAGGAAAGGGAAGTTTTAATAGGGAGAAAGATTGGTAGGAGGAAAATGTCCCCAAGAATGGATTGTGTCTGGATTTGTGAGTGGTTGTATTGAGGGACAGAGAGTGTAGGCTGAGTAGAGATAAGATTTCCCTTTTACTTGGCCCAGTTCTTTTGATTTGTGTAGAACAGAGAAGCATTATGGAGGAAGGTGGAAAGTAGATTCTTGGGTATTGTTTCCCTCAGTTCCTTTTCCATTTGAGGAAGTAGAACCTTTGTAATACTTGGGGAAGGGAAAAGAATAAGAAATGAGAACGCAAATGAGTTTTGGATCATAATTTAAATGAGAATTGACCTGATAGAAAACAAAGAAGGGAGAGAAATTAAAATAGTAGACTAATTTCAGCTTGGACATCTGCTACTTTTTGGTGTAGTTTGGTTGACTGGAAATGGCTCCTAGCCACATGGCTTTCTTCTCTGAGAGAAGCTTACCAACCGCAGCATTGCCTCACCAACAGGGATTAGGTGGCAAGTGGCTCCTAAGGCAAAAATTTAGCTGAAGATTGTAATTGGTAGCCCTGAAGATAGCCTGCTAGCTGCAGAACTAGCTACATCAGAGAAGTTATCAGGGAGCTATGATGATGTCCGGAAGAAAACAGAAGAAAGAAATGTATTATGAAATCACCAGGATATCATCCCTATGCACCACTAGTGGTATGAATTATCCTCCCATGTGTACCCTAGTCACACTAGGTCCCCATGTATGTGTACCCCACATAAAACCAAGGTTATATGTATTTATACATGAGAGTGAGTTTCTGGTATATATCAGAATTCTATTGTTACTTTTATTATTATGCTATTATTTCATTAACTCCCCTCTCTTTGAACTAAGTTCATCTTGTGGCTGTTTAGTCAAAGTAAAAACATTGTTTAGGGCTTGTGAGCTATGATTGGAGAAGACATGGGCCTAGAGACTGGGGTGGCTCTCTGGGGTCCTGAGGATGAATGGACCTTCAGGAGATACAGATATAAAACCCAGGGAAAAAGGGTTAAAACTATCAAGCTGTTGGAACAGAGAGGGCGGCAAACAATTAAGACTTGGCACAAAAATAACAGCAGGAAATAGCAGGTCTGGGCTGGCAGAAAGGCAGGAACCCAATGGGCAGAGATATCTTGATTTTTAAAAAAAGAATAAAGGAGTTTTGCTGAATATTATAGACTTCATGCAAATCCAGGATCATAAAACAATATGGAATTGAATGTAGTAAAGAAAAGAACTATTCACTCAATAGGCTATGCTCCTCACTAATACAATTTAGCTCAGGTTCGGCCCAGACCAAGGTGGGCACTAGGGTTCACTGTAGCCCAAAGGAGTTCCAGTTGACTTGGGCCATCTCTTTCTACTGAGAATGATTCAGAACTACTCTAATCCTCTCCTAAAGTATGTCTGATCTATCACTGGCACCCTTTTTTCCTCATCATCAGCTTACTGTGGCTTACCTAAGTCTGGAGCCTCACCTCCAGGTCTAGGATCCTCCCCCACCACCCACTAAGACTGGGTCCAACTGGACTCCAAGAAAGGGGACTATGGGATGTGTGGATTAAAAACACAAAACAATAAACACCCTTTTCTTTCACAATATTCTTTTTTGTGTAGCATGACCACCCAGAGGGAGAAAGGAGGAAGGATTCGTGGCTGCAATAAACAGCTCAGAACAATTTGCACCATATCCCCAACTCCATAATTTTTTTCATTATGCTTTACATAGTTATAAACAGGATTTCTGCTGCTCTTATATGAAGTCACAAATAAAATTTCACACAGCCTGACAGAGGGACAGATTCAGGGGCAGAGAAGGTGGCAGAAGACAGGCAGACAGACAGACAGACAGACAGACAGAGAAAAAGAGACAGACAGAGCAACAGACAGAAAAACCAAGAGAGAGACAGAAAGACAAGAGACAGACAGACAGCAACAAAGACAGAGAAGAGAGAAACAGACATGGAGAGATAGAGGCAGAGAGAGAGACAGGATAGAAGAAGAGGAAGTGAGATAGAGACACACAGAGAAATAGAGAGAGACAGACAGAAAGAAGGTACAGAGATTCTTGAAGATGGAAAAACTATTCATTGACATCGAATGTTTGTTTAAACAAACAGACAAACAAGTCCCTCTTCTCTTCTGTTTAGAGAGCTAAAGTGCAAACTTGGCTAGGAGGGAAAAAGAAATTGTTTGTTTTCTTTTACCCAGAAACACCCTTCACCACCACCCACTCCCACCCTGCCCCCATCCCATGTTTTCTTTGCAGTTTAGTCGGAGCGGCTTCAGTTCCTTTTCAATGTTACGCATCAAGGGATGCCAGCTTACTTGGGTTGTGTTGCTGCAAATGCCCATTTCAACTGCCACATTTAATTTTCATGCCCTTAGGGCCTCCTGTGTTCCTTCTGATTCTCTGTAAGTGAATAAAAATAATGAAGAAACATATAACATATGACCTTGATTCCCATGTTCTATTTCTCCCCCACAGGTATCTTTGCCCTTGTCTGATCCCATCTGTTTTTTAAAGCAGAGATCAAACAGAAAAGGGAAAGCGGGAAGGAGTGGGGAGGAGAGAGCTTATCTTTCTCCATAGATCTTATTTTTCTGTAATGACTGTGATTCTGATATCCTAGAAAGACATGGACCGAGAGTGCACATAAGTCATCGCATAACAGGATTTAGAACTGGAAGGAAAGGTCTTAGATGGCAGCTAGTTCTGCATCTTTTTTTTAATCATCCAGCTTTGAGAACTAGAGTCTGAAGAAAAGAATTCAGCTAAAATGGGGAACCTGAGATGCATAACTTGTTGGAGTTGACCTTCTGACCTCCTTAATGAGTTATAGTTCCTACAACTGGAGAGCTTGGGGACAGTGCCACCATAAGAGCTCATTCTCAAAGCAGAATGAGAGGGCTGCTGGGGTGTCCCCTGCTTTTCTCCTTTCTTCAATGCCGCTGAAGCTGTGGAGGGGAGTTCTGTAGTTAGCCTCAGAAGCTGTGAGCTGATTCCAGGTCTCAGTGGCATGATAGGTACATGGTAACCACAATGAAACAAGCTACATTGAAACAAGAGGGCTTTGAGAAAGCCAACAGGACCAAACTCAGAAATTCCCCCAAAGAAACAGAAGATGCTTGTTCTGCCCCCTGACTATTGACTTGGAAACTGATGTGGTTCTTCCTCCAAGACTGTGCAAGGTCCACAGAAGGAGAGAAAAGGTCCTTTTCCTTCTGCAAAACCTCAGAGGATGGACCTCTGGTTAGAGGGAAGAGTCAGGCTTCCTGAATCTACAGAGAAGGGCTCTCCAATGCATGCATGTATTTATGTGAGTAAGGATTTGAAAATAACTGACTTCAATGTTAAGAAATTCTGGAAATAGCCATGTACTTTTGACAGATCTGAGACCTGTTGTTTTAATCCAAAGATGATCTGTTTTATATTCCCTACATTAGCACTTCCTAGAAAAGTTAAAAGCCTATGTTACGGACAAGCAGCAGCTCTCAAAACTTATGTGTCACCACTGCCCACCTCTTACCTAACTGAAATTGTTTCTAAGATGTCAGATATTTTTTTTTCTTTAAGTTAAGCCTTGAAATGGGATCTACCCTAGCAGAGGTTTAGAGTACTGAGCAAATTACTTAATCTGTAAAGATAGGCGAATGGAGGAAATGCTCAGATTCAATTGTTTCATTTATCTATTTTAGAGATTCAATTCAACAAATATTTGAGAACTTAATCCATGTGAAGCAGTCAGTGCCAGTCACTGGAGGAGATTCAAAATTTAGAAATGATAAAAGTTCCTGCTCTCATGAAGTTTACAATTCCAAAAGGAGAGATGATACACACAAATAACTATGACACAAAATAATACCCAAGAACACCAGAGAGCTACAAAAGAAAGTGCTATGTGAGGTCAGAAGGAAAGGTCATTCCTGACTAGGGAATCAGGGAAAGCTTCATACAGTGATATTTAAAATGTACTTTTAAGAAGGGGATGGATTTCATCAGGAGAGGGCATGGGAGAGTATTATAGGCATCAGAGTCAGTGTAAGCAAATGCTCAACATAGCATGCACACACACACACACACACACACACACACACACAGAGCAATCCCCTTAATACTGCCTAATTAATCATAATCAATTAAACAAATTAAACATAATCAAATTTGGCCCCAAAGAAAAGAAGATTAGAACATCCCTTGGACCCTTCTTTGCAGAGGCAGAGGACTGTGGGTATGGTACATTGCATATACTATCAGATTTGTTTGATGAGTTGGTTAATGTTGTGTCTTCCCCCTTCCCATTTTTATTCTTTGTTATAAAATGTGGCTCTCTAGGTAAGGGAACAGAGAGCGATATATTTAAAAATAAAGGTGATATAAGAAGCAAGAGATATCAATATTTTTTTTAAAAAAATGTTCAGAACCTCAAAAGACTTGTAATCTTATTAGCACAATATACTACTAAGCATTTATTAAGCATTTACTAAGTTTACTAGGCACTGAACTAAGCTCTGGGAATACAAATACAAGCAAAAAAAATAGTACCTGCCCTCAAGAAATTTACATTCTAATGCCAAGGGAAGTTGAAAGCAATGTGTGTTTATATTGCGCCAATTATGTGCCAGGTTCGGTTCTTAGCATTTTTACAGATATTATCTCATTTGATTTAATGAGATCACAACACATAAAAGGAAACTGAAATGTGGGGGGTTGGGAGGTAGATGGGGGCACAGTGGAGAGTTTAGAATTGTGAGTGCAGCCTGAAGAGGAATGAAGACAGGGCTGGCCTGAACATCCTCTTTAAAATGGATTTCTTGAAGAAGCCAACCAATCAGAGGAAGCGGTTACAGGGGACAGAGGGTACTCCCAATGTGTGAGGTTCAGGAATTGATCAAGCTTCCAGGTTGAAAAGTTTTCTCTCACATGGCAGAGAAAGTCTAGAAAGGTGGGAGTTAACTCTGGAGACAAAATGAGAGAGGATAATGTAATAAAGGAGTTCTTAGCCTTGGTTCCAGTGTTTCATGGATAGGTTGGTGGGGGGGGTCTATGAACTTGGATCAGAAAAAAATTACATCTTTATTTTCACTAACCTCTAATCGAAATTTAGCATTTCCTTCAATTAAGAACATCATTCTGTGAAGGGGCCCATAGGTTTCACCAGCCTGTCAAAGGATAGGTACAAGAACCAAAACAGCTTTTGATTTGACAAGTCACATGACTTCTCTGGGCCTCGGTTTCCTCAGATGTAAAATGAATGAGTAAAAAAGGATTTGTTAATCACTATTTGCAAAGCACTATAGTAAATGTTGGGAATGCAAATAAAAAAGTGAAACAAGTTCTTCCTTCTTCCTTTAAGGAGCTCCCATATGGGAGGTTTCAGCAGCTGCAAGTCAGTTGAAAGAGCTAGTAGGGATGAGTGCAGTAGCAATGTAGATGGTAATACATCTTCTTTAGTGTTGTTTATGTTTTAAAAAAACCCACCACCACCATCAATAGCAGCAGCAGCAGCAGCAACATCACCAGCAGCATTAGCATCATAGCCATCATTTATATGGCACTTTAAGGCTTGAAAAACTGTTTTTCAGTCCAAGGACTTTGGTGGCAAAAACTTTCTTTTTTGGTTCTTCAGCAGCTCATCTCCATAAAGTGTGTTCCCCTGGATGACAGGTTCAAGGACCAGGCTGAAAGCAAAGGTAGTGCTCTCTGGGCTGAGTAAGAGTGCTCTTCCTAGGGCTCTTGGGT
>CM053622.1:327994741-328018564 GCA_028646595.1 Phalanger gymnotis | reverse complement strand
AGAGATTTATCTTGCCCTACAAGAAAGGAAGGGATAGGGGGATGGGAGGGGAATGGGGGGATGGAGGGGAGGGCAGACTGGGGAACAGGGCAACCAGAGTGTACACCATCTTGGAGTGGGGGCGGGGTGGAAATGGGGAGAAAATCTGTAATTCAAACGCATGTGAAAATCAATGCTGAAAGCTAAACATATTAAAAATAAATTTAAAAAAAAGACAACCCAATATGGTGAATCTATAATAAACTTTGTTTTTCTCTTCAAAAAAAAATGCATTGGAGTTGAGGCTACCCTTCTGGGCAGCCTGAGGCTCTCAGTTACACAAGCACAGTGAAAAACACCCATCCTCTCTTTTGATACAGTGGCTTCCAGAGCTTTGGCAGGAACATTTCCCGTCTATCCTGGTTAATGAGGAACAGCCTTTCCAGGAAAATCGTACTTTATTACACACACCTTTGAAGCATACACTCAATCGGCCAGTTCAAGAAGTGGTTGTAATTAAGTATGATTAAAAGTTAAAGTAGTAAAAATGACACCTTTGATATGAGAAGAGCTGCAACAGGAAATGTAAAAGAAAGCAAATTATGAGCAAAGTACCTCTTGTTGCACCTTGACCCCAGGAGGAAGTTATGCAGCAGCATTTGACAGTAAAAGATTGCTGCTAGCATAAATCGCTTTAAAACTCATATTAACAAAAATGCCTCTAAAAATGAGAACAGAGGAAACCGTATAGAGTCAGGCGTAACCAAACCAATCAGTGTCATTTATAGAGCCACCTCATTAAAGGAGATAGGCCAAAACTATACCACTTGTGTGCTGATTTATGTCATCTAGGAGATGCCCAGCGGAAAACCAGATCAACTGGTTTTGTCCAGTGATGTGTAGACAAACCAGCTTGATTGTTTAACCACATGTAACAGGACCCTGGAAGTTGAAAATAGCATCAGAAAAGCCAAAAGATCATCTGGGACTTTTGTAGATCATAAATTGACTTGGTAGTGAACACAAGGTTGAAGTCTAGAGAGTCCTGGGTACTCTCTGGATCTGTTAAGCTAGGGGGTGGTAACTGATGACATGTACGTCAAAGGTAAATTGCAAGATGCTTTCTGGTATTACAAGGTATAGGTTAGGGAAAGTAATATGTGTAGCTATGTATTCTCGAGAAAGGATTCCTTCTCACTCTTCCTAACTATCCTTTCTCTCTCCGGTCTTCCTGAAGCCTGAGGTTCAGAGGAACACTTCCCCAGGGTATCTCCAGTCCCAACTCCATTCATAAGTTTTCCTGAACTAGTCATGCTTCCTCCTCTCCATATGTACATGTATATGGACACTCTTTGTTACCCTCCACACTCTCTCCCATTGAGAAGAAGGAAATGAATGGATACCGCTGGTGGTTCAGTGGAAGAATTCTCATGTCCCTAGCAAGAAGCCAGAGGCTTGATTTGTAACCAAAGAAGATTAAGGATTATAAGATTCTAAGCTTTTACATCTGGAAGGGACCTTAGAAGTCATTCATTTCATCTCTCTGATTTTATATATTAAAGAATAATTCTTCGGTGGCAATGTGGGATGACTGAAAGAATAGAGAACGAGATATCAGAAGAATTTCTTTGCCCCTATCTACATATGTGACTTTAGGTCATTTATTTAATCTCTCTGGTATTCATTTTCCTTCTCTGTAAAATTAATTGGGGGGTGGGGGAAAGAGTATTGTGTTTGGAGTCAGAGGACCTGAATTTGAATCTTGCTTCTTCTTACACTTACTACTCCCTTGACCTTGGGCAAATAAGAAATTCAGCATCTCTATGCCTTAGTTTCCTAATCTGTAAAATTAAACTAGATGACTTCCATGGCCCTTTCCAGTTCTAGGTTTACAATTCTATCATTCTTTAATGTTTGTTCCAGCTAATTCTTGGACACTGTGATTCTAAGACTTGCAACCTTCTGCTCTGAGCTGAGGGCCTCTATGGGCATGCAATGAGATTTCATGTCATATATTTAATGTGTATAATCTCCCAATATCAAAGAAGCTGGTAGTGGGTGTTTATTATGCATATCACATATCACTCATGCCATATTTCTGACATTTGGGAAATTCTATCACCATATTTCCTGATCCTGGTATTGGTCTGAACTAAAGTTCATAGCCCTTGGTTTGACAGTACTGTAGAACCTCTACGTAAATATAAAGTTCCATATATGGATGGAGTGAGCTCAGCCATCATTCTATCCAATCTTTACATGTCTGTTCCTTTGATGTGGACTTTCCATAAACAATATCATAGACTTAGAGCCGCTGCTGGGGATACTTAGAGCTCATTTAGTCTAACTCTCTCATTTTGCAGATTCAATTTGAATCAACATTTATCAAGCTCCTTAGATGCATAAAGGTACTGTGCTAGGTCCTGGGGGGAACAAAAACAAAATGAAACAGTCCTTACCCTCAAGAAGCTCAGATTCTACCAAAGGTATATCACACATACATATGATTAGTACAATACAGTCATTTGAGGGAGGACAGAACATTGGTAACTGGAGAATGGGGAAGGCTTCATGGAGGAGGCAGTGTCTGAGCTGAACCTTGAGAAAGAAAAAGATTCACAGAAGTAGAAATGATGACCAAGAGTAATCCAGGCATGGGAAATAGTCTAAATAAATGTACAAAGTGGGTAGATGGAATATTAAGCTTAGGAAATAGTTAATAGTCTAGCTTGGCTAGAAGGTAGCATGCCTGTCAAGGAACAAAGTGAATTACATCTGAAAAAAACCAAATTGGAGCCAGATTATAAAAGGCCTTTAACTTCAAGATGAGGAGATTGTATTTTATCCTGGAGACAATAGGGAGTTGGCATGGATTGGACTAGATGGCCTCGAAGTTCTTTTCTAATTCAAAGATTCTTTGGTTCTGTTTTTGGGATACTGAGAGCCACTGAAGATTATTGAAAATGGAGTGACAGAGTGAGATCTGTGACTATTTTGGCAGTTTTATGGAAGATAGATTAGAAAGGGGAAGGAATGGAAGCAAGGAGACCAGTTAGTAGGCTGTTACAGAAATCCCGGCAAGAGGTGATAAGGGCAGTAAGTAAATGAAAGCTCAGAGAATGGAGATCAGGGATGGAAGCAAGAGACAGAGTGTAGAGAGAAATGTTTTGAAGGTACTTGATTTGGAGACTATGCCCTCTTGGTTCTCCTACCTTTACTGCTCCTCTCGTTCTTTTGCTACCTCCTCATCATTTTTCCAACTCTTTTAGGTAGGCTTTTTTAGCATTCTCCTATCACTCTGTTTCTCGACAATTGAATTCCCTCCCATCACTTCAATGACTATATCTAACAAATGTCTCCATAATCTATAGCTTTTCATAGCTTTTCTGAGCTTCGGTCCTATGTCTCTAACGTATAAGACAGAATAGATGGCAGCTGAAACCCCATTCAACTCACAAATACTATAAGCAATTCTTCCTGTTTATCTCACCCATTTCAAACTCGTACTGAACTTGCTGTTTTCCCCATTTAACTCATTCTTCCCCTTGTTTTCACTATCTTTTAGTAACAGCTGCATTTGATCTTTGACTCTTCTCTCTTTCTTTGGTCTCCTGTTCAATTACTTACAAAGTTCTATTGATTCTAACTTGGTTAAATGCCTTATTATTTATTTTTTATTCTTAAACTGTAATCATCTACTTGGGCTATTGTAGTAGATTCCTGATTGGTTTTCTTTTTTGCATGATATTAGAGGTAGCTGGTGGTTCAGTGGATAGAAAACTGGGCCTAGAATTTGGAAGACTTGAGCATCAACCCTGTCTCAGACGCTTAATAGCCGTGTGACCGTGGGAAAATCACAACCTCTGGTTAACTCGGTTTTTTCTCAACTGTAAAATAGCAACAATTACAGCACCCACCTTTCAGGGTTGTTGTGAACATAGTATTTGGCATATATAGATATAGATATAAACATATATACACACATATACCTACATACATACACATAATTCCTCTCTATTCTTTCTGCCCATCAATCATTTTCTTATATAGTTGCAGTTTAATCTTCCATATGTAAGTAGCTCACCCTCTGGGGTTACTCCTCAATCTGCATTTATAGATTATACCCCAAGGGATTGATTACCCCACCTTGCAGGTACTCTGTGAGTCCACTTTAATAAAACTATCACTCGTGAGCCCCTACTGGTGTGCTTACTTTTAATAGTCAGCCAATACACACAATTAGGTCAAAATAAAAGCATTAGCTAAGATTGCTTAACAAGAACAATAACTACAAAGAGAATTCCCTGGGCCAATATCTTAGTGCCAATTATCATGGCTAATCATTTTTTGAATTCATAACTGGCTCTCTTCTATGCTGTAAGGGGTCACATTCCTGTGAGTTGCCTACATTGACTAAGACAGAACCCTACTTAGTACAATGTTTTCTAATGTATGAGTAGGTCTGATGCAAATTAGCGTGGCCGATGTGGGAAGAAAGCAAAAATCAACCCCTTCAATCCTGCCCTCTCATACAGGTACAATCTGTTGGTTTTTTGTTGTTCAACTATAACATAGTAGATGTTCATCAGCCTCTTATTTTAACTTTATGTGAATCTTTGCTTAAGGCTAAATTTAAGTTTTTCGATTAACAGAAACCTGTTTTTTCTCCTTCCTACTTCCCCTCTACACACCAAGAAAATAAGAAAACAAAATCCTTGTAACAAATACACCTGGTCAAGCAAAAGAAATTCCCACATTGGCCATGTCAAAAAAATATGTCTCAATCTGCACCTTGAGACCATCACTTTTTTGTGCTTTTCTTTGATCTCCTTGAGGTATAGGTCTATTAATGACTTTGTTGGACCAAAGGTATGCATAGCTTAGTAACTTTTTTGTTATATTTCCAAATAGTTTTCCAAGATGGCTATACCAATTCACAGTTCTACCAGCAGTACATTATTGTGTGTACTTTCCCATAATCCCTCCAATATTTATCATTTTTTTTGGTCAGCTTAGCCAAGCTGATGGGTGTGAGGTAGAATCTCAGAGTTACTTTAGTTTTCTTTTCTATATTTATTAGCTATTTTTAAAATGTGGCTATAGCTCGAATTTCTTTACTTAGAATCGACTATCCATATCCTTTGATGATTTATTAGTTGTGAATAGCCCTTTTAATAAATTTTAATCAGTTCTTTATGTATCTTGCAGAGATCCTTATCAGAGAAACATGATGCAAAGATTTCCACCCCTCCCCCCTCCAGTTATGTTTCCTTTCTAAGTTTAGTTATGTTGGCTTATTTGTGCAAAACCTTTTACATTTTATGTAATCAAAATTGTCTTTTTTATCTTCCATGATCCTTTCTATTCCATGTTTTGGTCATGTTAGGTCTTCTTCTATCATTTGATTTGAAAGGTTATTTCTTCCTTGCTCCTCTTGCTGCTGTTTGTCCTTCATTCTTGAAGAGGGCCATGACATCAGGGAGGTGATGCCATGACATGCAAGCAAATTGGATATAAGTGAGGGAAGGCTGTGCAAAGTCACCAGCCTTACTTTCTCCTTCAGAGCCATTTGGGTCAAGTGGCCAGGTATGGATCAGGACAAGTGGAGAAGGCCCAGGATGCAGTGGGGGACCTTGGCGTTTTTAAGCTAAGGTTTTTAACAGATCTCAGTTGTACTGAGGCAGCCCCCATTCATTGATTAAGGCTTAATAAAGAGGAATGGCCTCTTTAAAAAAAATTGATCTGGGAGTGGAAGACCCTCAGGGTTTCTGGCCAAAACAAGTTATTTGCTTTCATTCTGAGCCAATCAAGGCCCAAACAGTGCCAAGTAGGGCTGCTCCTCTAATTTATTTCTAATGTCACTATTTATGTCTAAGTCACATATCCATTTGGAGCATGAGTTGTTGATCTATACCTAGATTCTACAAGCTTTTCTGGCAGTTTTAGTAGAATATTGAGTTCTTACCCCTACATCTGAGATCTTTGGGTTTTTCAAACCCTGGGCTATTGTGTTCATTTGGTTCTCTATTGTTGTGTACATAATCTGTTCCATTGATTCACTCTTTATTTCTCAACTGGTAACAAATTATTTTGATGATTACTATTTTGCAGTATACTTTTAAATTTGGTGTTGCTAGGTTCCCTTCCTTCTCACTGTTTTTCATTGTTTTCTTGAGATTCTTGACCTTTTGTCCCTACAGATAAATTTTGCTAGATTTTTTCTATTTCTATCAAGTAATCCTTTGATAGTTTGATTGATCTGTCACTGAGTAAATAAATTAATTTAGACACTATTGTCATTTTTATGATATTTGCTTGGTCTACCCGTAATTAATATTTCTCCAATTTTAAAAGTTTTTCTTTACTTCTATTAAGAGTATTTTACAGTTTTGTTGATATAATTCTGGTATGTAGTTTAGAATGAATATTCCCAAGTATTTTATATGTTCAATATTTACTTAAAATGGTATTTCTATATTTTCCTTCTAGGTTCTATTGGTAATGTAGAAAAATGCTGGTGATTTATATAGATTTATTTTATACTCCGCAGCTTTCCTGAAGTTCTTTTCTCAATTAATTTTTAGTTGACTCATAAAAGTTCTCTATGTAAATCATCATATTATCTTCAAAAACCAAGGTTTTCATTTCTTCTTTGCCTATGCTTATTCCCTCAGTTTCTTTTTCTAGTCTTTTTGCTGTTTATAGCTTTCCCAAGATTATATCAAATAGTATTAGTAGTAACAGACATCTTCACTTTACTCCTGATCTTACTTGAAAAGCCTCTAGTTTATTCCCATTACATATAATGACGGTTCTTGGTTTTATATCAATAATACTTATCATGTTAAAGAAAAGTCCATTTATTCCTGCGTTTTTTTAGTATTTTTAAGTACTTGGAATGGGTCTTGCATATTTTCCAAAATGAATATGTTTCAAGAGTATCTCTTGTAAACAACATATTTTTGGATTGTCCTTTCCATTCTGCTATCTTCTGTTTTACTGGAGAACTTATCCCATTCACTTGAGGAATTTCACCTCACTCTTATAAACATTGTTACCTGTACTGTCAACCTCAAGTCAATTCAACAAACATTTATTAAAAGGATAGAGAATTGGACCTAGAGTTAGGAAGACTGGAGTCTAAATCAAGCCTCAAACACTTACTAGCTAGGGGATCCTAGGCAAGCCACATAACCTCAGTTAGCCTCAGTTTCCTCATCTGTAAAAGGGTGATATAGCACCTTCCTGCCAAGGTTGTTATGAGGATCAAAAGAAATTATAATTGTAAAGAGCTTGTTGTAGGGCCTAGCACATAAAGGCTATATAAATGTTATCTATTTATGTGCTTTGCGGGCTCCAATTCTAGCTTTATGCAAGATCCAATGGTCGAAATACAAGCTGCCCAGCTCCATTCCCTCCCATGTTAGCAATGGCTGAATTCCCATGCCAAAAAAAAAATGGCCAAGACCTAGGATTCCCATGAGATCCTCTCACAATGGAAGTCCTGAGTTTTATGCCTGCAGATCAAAGTGAGCACCAAACCTGTTGCGCCAGTTTCAAGGCCCACTGTGTTGGGACACGATTGTACCAGGCTGAGCTCCAGTTTTTTGTCTTGATGTGGGTCTACGCCTCCTTAGCGATCATCAGTTATGCCAGGTTTCCACTGCCCGCCTCCCCGCCCCCCAGACAAAAGCAGCCCAAATATACTTTAGAAGGCCTGCTCATATCTGTCATCTGCTGGGATTTGGGTATGTGACCATTGTAGCTGACCTCCACAAGACAGCTTCACAAGGACTAGGAGGTGCTGGGAACTGTACTTGAAGCACTTTTCCCCCTTCCTGAAATATGTCTACTCAGGTAAACAAAGAAATTAGCTTTTGAATTGAAAGGATTATTAAAGACTTTTTAGCTGTTCCTACCCAGCACGAAAAACAAAGTAGAGATCTGTTAGTGTTTTCGGCTGGTCTAATTTAAACGTGAACCAAAACACCAGACAATTCCAAGTGCCCAGAGGGAATGAGGGGCAACCAAAACACCAGACAATTCCAAGTGCCCAGAGGGAATGAGGGGCAAGGGGAAAGGGGCTGTATTTTACAGGGTAACTCTTTACATAAGCCAATTAAGCCAATCCAGTGATGTCTCTACTTTCTTGCCCTTGAAAACATAGCTTTAATTATGTTTCACTGGATCTGATATGAATTTCCACTATTGTACACTAGATGAAACTTTGGATTTAGATTCAGAGGACCAATGTTATAATCTCAGCTCTACCATTTACTGCCTGTATGATTTTGGGCAAGTCACTTAAACTTTACAAGCTTCCGTTTCTGTATCCACAAAATGGGGGAAGGGGTGGTTAGACTGCATGTCTTTTTAGTTCCCTTCCAACTTTAAATCAATGATAGTATTATCTAGTTAGAGGTGCCAACTGAAAGAATTGCCAAGTTTAGACTGAGAAGATTTTTTTTTTGCATGTTTGATTAGCTTGGGTAGTTTTGGCTACAAGCAACTGTATTTGTTTGCATGTTTATAAAGACCTCTTTCTTTTACCCTGTGTGAACTTGACATTTCACTCTTAATATAAATGAATGACAAACAAAGCAATAACAGCTCTGTGCCTCTTAACCCTGTGCCAACCAGAGTGGCTGCATGCAAAACACGAAACACTAGAAGCTTCAGAACGAGGTTCCTTTTATTAGAATGCCAACCTCAGTTCACTAGCACAAGGCTGAATGGTTCAAGGGAACGTGAAAGGACAATGGTGATCCTGATTTCCTATTCCTAATCATGCCTCCTTTGTGACTCCCAGGTAAGTTTGCCCAGACCTAAGCCCCACCACCAACGGAATCCACATCTTTTAATGCACTGTTGTCAGATGGCCTCAGGAATATAAGTTAGTGGTAGACACACCAAATTTCTCCTGAGTGGTCTTTGGTCAGTAGTTTCTGGCTGTTGCTCCTCCTCTTATCTTTTTACTACCATCAGCCCCCTTACAGAATTGTAGAATCATACTAACCTGCCATCGATCCAGGCAGGCTAGTCAGGGATATGGGGCAGACCTCTTTGGGAGTGACCCAGACAGTTCTCTGTGTAGTGGGGGAAGGGGAATTGTTAGCCGAACAAACAAACAAGCAAACAAACAAAATCCTGCAACATCCCCTAATGATGACACTACAATTTCTGTGGTCATGACATAAGACAGGGATTCTTAAACTTTTTGGTATCATGATCTCCTTTGGTAGCCTAAAGAACTCTATAGATTTATTCAGAATGATATTGTGGGTTGTTTTTTTTTTTTAAATAAGTGAAAGAAATGCTAAATTCCAGTTAGATAATGGAAGCAAAGATGCTATTTTTTTATTCATCCAAATTCATAGATCCCTGAAATCTGTTCACGGAATAGAATCCCTGATCCAGATTATAAAACACTCTTCTTTCTATTCTGTCTGGGCAAAAAACAAACAAACAAACAAACAAACAAAAAACCAAACCAACAACACAAAAACAGAACTAGCCCCCAGGCAAAGTTATGGATTTTAGTTTTCAGAAATAGAATGACCTTAGAGGTCATTTAGTTCAACTCCCCTCTTGTGACAGACAAGAAAACTAAAGGGAACTTTGACTACATCACAAGGCTGTATGTACTATCATAGATCTAGAGCTGGGAGGGTAGTCAGGGGTCAACTGGTCCAGTCCTCTAATTATACAAATGGAGAAACTAAGACCCAGGGAGTTTGTTAGTTACCAAAAATCACACAGGTAGTAGGCATCAGAGGTAGGAAATAGTTATGGAGTGAATTAAATACAAATAACTGACTGGGGGAAAGCAGGTGCAGGGGGACTTAGCTGGAGCTAAGGGGTGCTAAATAAATGCCTTAGTGTGGTTACTGTCTTGCTTCATTTTTCCTCATCTTTTATTCTCTCTCTCTCTCTCTCTCTCTCTCTCTCTCTCTCTCTCTCTCTCTCTCTCTCTCTCTCTTTCTCCCTCTCCCTCCTTCCCTCCCTTGTACCAGAAAGTCTGTGCTCTCCTGTCTTCAAAATTCAAAATAAGAAAGGTTTAGCTACTATCAATTGTACTTTGACTAAAACTCTTACTGAGTTCATACTGGCTTCCCTGGCTTCCTTCCAGTCCCAACAAAAATCCCATCTTGTACAGAAAGCCTTTTCCAACCCTTCTTAATTCTAGGGCCTTCCTTCTTTTAATTATTTCCTATTTATTCTGTACATAGTTTGGGACAGCTAGGTGGCACAGTGAATGGAGCATTGGGACCTGGAATCAGGAAGACTCATCTTCATGAGTTCAAATCTAGCCTCAGACACTTAATAGCTGTGTGACCCTGGGCAAGTCACTTAGCCCGTTTGCCTTAAAGTTCCTCATCTATAAAATGAGCTGGAGAAGAAAATGGCAAACCACTCTAGTATCTTTGCCAAGAAAACACCAAATGGGTTCACAGAGAATTAGACATGACTGAAAAGACTGAATAACACATAGCTGGATTATTTGTCTTCCCCCATTAGATTGTGAGCTCCTTGAGGGCAGGGACTGTCTCTTGCCTCATTTTGTATTCCAAGTGCTTGGCACAGTGCCTGGCACACAGTAAAGGATTAAAAAATGCTTATTGACTGACTGAATCAATCAATCAACAATTGTGCTTAGGACAAATGCTACCTCTTCTAAGCATTTAATGAATACTTTAAGCCTTTTCTTCTGAATACTTGAATAGCAAGCAACAGAAGGTAGGTAATGTGGAAACCATTTCTTCCATTGACATCACTTAAGCCTAAGGTTGGTCCTAAGTGAAAACCTACTTTAGTCACTCTAAGCCAGGAGTTTTAAAACTTTTTGAGGGTGCTGCAGACCCCTCTGACAGTCTGGTCAAACCTGTGGACAGCTTCTCAAATTAACATCTTTAAATGCATATTAAAACCCCAGATGTAATTTGGAACTATGCCCAAAGAACAAACTGTACATACTGTTTAATCTAGCAATACCACTGCTAGGTCTGTATCTTAAAGAGGTCATAAAAAAGGGAAAGGACTCATACGTACAAAAATATTTATAGCAGCTCTTTTTGTAGGGGCGAAAATTGGAAATTAAGTGGATGCCCATCAATGGGGGAATGGCTGAACAAGTTGTAGCACATGATTGTGATGGAGTACTATTATGTTATAAGAAATGATAAACAGGATGGTTTCAGAAAAACCTAGGGAGACTTACATGAACTGATGCTGAGTACAGTGAGCAGAAGCAGGAGAACATTGTACATAGTAGCAGCAACACTGCGAGATGATCAGCTATGATAGACTTAGCTCTTCTTAGCAATACAATGATCCAAGAAAGTTCCAAAAGACTCATGATGGAAAATGCTATCCACACCCAGAGAAAGAACTGATGGAATCTGAATGCAGGTTGAAGCATACTATTTTAACTTTATTTTTTCATAGTTTTTCCCTTTTGTTCTGTTTCTTCTTATATAATATGACTAATAAGGAAATATGTTTTATATGATTGCATATATATATAAAACCTATATCAAATTGCTTACCATCTTAGGGAAGAGGAAGAAAAAGAGGAAGGGAGAAAATTTAGAACTCAACATTTTATTTAAAAAATGAATGTTAAAAATTGCCTTTATATGTAACTGAAAAAGATAAAATACTGTTTAAGAGGAACCTCCACCCCCAGCTGTAAGGTATCTTGAGAGTCTAGGTCATATGAGGACCTAGAAAAGTTCTGCAAAGGTGTTGGAGCTTCTGAGAGTGAATTGCTAAATTTTCAGTGTGAGCATTTCCACCTCAGAGATCAGCAGTACAAATCAGGGCTTGATTTATTACGCCCTCATATCCCCCCTGCCCCTGTTGTTGAACATTTATCAGTACACACCCACCTGTCTCCTGTCATTTTTTAATATTGGCCTTTCCCCACCTATCTGTCTGTTCTAGGACTCTTAGAGTTGGGGATCCAAAACCTATGACCACTGGGTCCTCCTATTCCCCTTTGCCACTAGCCCTGGCCTGGGTCTTATCCCTTCTTAAAGCAATCTATGGCTTCCAGTGTCACTCATTTGTCTTCCCCCAAATCTTTGAGAATTTAAGAGAAATTTGATCAGTTTTGTGGATAAAAGCCTGGTACTGATTCTAAGGTTAATGGGAGATTAATGTATTTGTGAAAGTCTCATTGTGTTGAAGTAAGAGGAAAGGTCTAGGCACAGCCAGGTAGGATTCGATAGGATGTTTATGATTTAAGACAATATATGTATTGTTTTCAGGAGCCATAGCTGCCTAAAAAGATTTGCTTTGGCAATATTTTCTCTTTATTCAGAAGAAGATGCCAAATTTCTTGCCTATAAGTAAATAGCATAACCAGAACATTTAGGTATAGGGAAGATTTTTAGTTTTTGATCTCTCTCTCCCTTCTAATGATTTAATTTAGAAATTAGTAGTGCTTGGGAGCCAAAGGGGCCTTAAAGAAGGCCATGAAGAGTTATAGAAAGAGCACTGAACCAGGACCCTGATGACTGAGTTCTCATTCCAATGTCATTATTGATTAGTCCTGTGACCTTGAGCAGTCAATTTTTTTCTCTCCTATGCTTCCATTTCCTTATCTGTAATAAGAGTGTTGGATTTGGGCAGCTAGGTGGTAGTGGAAGTGGATAGAGTGACAGGGCATGAAGTCAGGAAGATGAGTCTTCCTGAGTTCAAATCTGACCTCAGACACTTACTAGGTGACCCTGGGCAAGTCATTTAACCCTGTTTGCCTCAGTTTTCTCATCTGTAAAATGAACTGGAGAAGGAAAGGGCAAACCGCTCCAGTATCTTTTCCAAGAAAATCCCAAATGAGGTCATGAAGAGGTTGGACAGATGAACAAGTGTTGGGTTAAATTGTATTTAAATGATCCCTCCTGGTTATAAATATTCTCATCCCTTCTAATTCCAAAACCATATGGTTTCTATCATTTTTAGAGAATGGCATTAGATTTATACTTTGAATAATGATTGGACCAGTGGACCTCTGAGATCATCTCCAGCTCTTCCTTAAGGATTAAAAATCACATCAACTTCACAGTAGGCTACTTCACAGTAACTTTTGCTACTGTGAAGGGCATGACAATCTACTGTGCTATGACTCCACCCAAGTTTTTGGAAATTGTATATATTTTATAAGTAGTTTTCTACATATTTGATTTTCTTTCTCCTCAGTTGATTATAAGCTTCTTGGAGGCAAGCATTATTTTGCTTTTGTCTTTGTATTTCTGGGGTCTGGGACATAATAGATATAATTAATAAATCCTTGTTGAATGAACTCTGCAATTCTATGATTCCATGGTTCTCTTCAATTCTTGAAAATAGAGGGCATATTTACATTCTTTATTCCTCCGTCCAAAAGCAGAGAGAGGGTTATTAGTTATAATCAATTACATAATTCTATGAAATTATCGTATCCTTCTACAATTTGTCATGGTGAACTAAGTGCTAGAAAGGCAAAGGATACTTCTTCAGACAAAAAGAACTACAATGCTTGTTAAAACTTAGAAGAATATTGAATGAGGGTGCATGTGTAAAGAGACTCCTAGCTATAAAATCCTACACGTTTAGAAAGAGGTTTGGTTCTCAGAAAACTCTTGGCTAGTGACAGGCCACTGTGAACTGCACTGAAGGTCAGTGATAGCTCCAGCAGCTCCAATGCCAATTATTTCCAGCCCTTACTTGGATTTTTTTTTGAGTGGTTCACATCTACTCTGAGGGCTTTTATATGTGTGGGTCTAGGACAAAAGTTCCCAACTTTTTTGTGTCATCAACCCCTTTGGTAGTCTGGGGAAGCCTACGGCCTCCTCAGAATTACATTTTCAAGTACATAAAATAAATGGGGTTACAAAGGAAACCAAAGGCTAATGAAAATTAAGATGTATTTTTTTTCCTATTCAAGTTCACAGACCTTGTGAATTCTGTCCATGGAGCCCCAGGTAAAGAATCCCTGGTCTGGAGGATGAGCATGCTATACTTTTATTCTCAGTCTTGTGGGATATCAGGGGCTTTTCTCCCCACAAAGCCTGTCAGCTCTCCATGCAAAGGAATAGTGTTTCCTGTCCCTTTAAAGGAAAGTTTTCCCCAAGCCCCGGTCGTTAATTCATGCCAGTCAGGATTTTATGGCTACCACATTTTCATTTAGTTCAAAGGGAATACGTTGGTAGCAGGAGAAAAGACAGTGAACAGTGGGGATGGGGGGACAATTTGTCTGAATCTAGGCTGCCAGGGCACCGCATTCCCTCCTGAGTTTGGAGAAAAGACAGAAAGGGGCAGTGAAAAGGTGGAGGGGAAGGGGGGGCCCGCTAGGAGGGTGTTTCTTTCACCTGGAAGGGAGAAGGGAAAAGAAAGTTGCCAGCAGCATGTGTTTTGTCTCACCAGCCTGCCCAGTCAGCTGCTGGTAGTCTCAGGCCGTCCTTTTGGTGGCAGCTTTTCAATATCTGCATGGGCAACCAGCCAGCACAGTGCTGGGGGTGGGAGGAGGGGTTTAGTAGGCTGGGAGAGGAGCAAGAGGTGCCCAGAACAGGACGCATCTCTCTTAACACTGCCTTACCTCCCTCCACCCCGAAGTCAACCAGTGAAAACAATTCTATCTCTTTCCCAGCATTCTTAACATCAAGTTCAAACGTCACAGTTTCAGTGACCTCTGGGCAAAAAGTCTGCTTGGCAGACACAGACGCCCCGCTCCCCCTCCCCCCAGGCCCTGTGGCAGTATAGAACCTGGCCAGCCAGGAGGAGAAGGGTTATATAATGTTGTTTTTTTTTTTAATATGTATAAGTAGAGTGGATTCAGTGGGTAAAAAATACTGGCATGATTCCCAAAGTTGTTGCAAATAGTTCACTGTTCAGGTGTACAGAACACAGTTTTTCAGCATTTTGGCAAATAGACTTTAGTCTAGAGTCTTTGATTTGGAAGGGAGACAACCGCTTATAGTATAAAGAGCCCTGAACTTGGAGTCATGGGACTGGAGTTCATAATCCCATATTTGTAACCCTGTGTGACCTTTGGCGAGTCACTTGACCTCTCTAGGACTCTGTCCTCATCTGCAAAATGAAGAGTTTGGATTAGATAGCCCCTGAGGTCTTTTCCAGCTATAGACCTGTGAAACCATGAAGGGATTTTTTTTTAATTTTTTTGAGCTCAATGACTGCTAGAAAAAGCCTCATTAAAAACTTTGGGCTATATGATTCATGCAATTACTTAATATTAACCTAAGAAAATATTTCTGGGAACATAACTTCAATTGTAAAATGTATGTTTCTCAAGTATAAAATGATGAAAGGGTTCTCTTTGACACTAGTGTCTTATCCAACTCTAAATCCTTACGTTCTGGGCTCTGTGGCTTCAAAAAGCTACATAAAGGAGACATTCTTGCCCCTTTGCTGACTTATGTAGCTACTCTATTTTACTAGCTTCCTTGCATTAATCTAGGAAATATACTGATAATTAAACAGCGTCAAGTACTGAAAGGCAATGGACTAGTTGTCATTAGGAAAACTGCTGAAATTTGTTTACAGAACCACACACCAACGTTGAGCTGGTTACTTTCCAGTGTAAATATCAGGTTGCGACCAGACTGCTTTTTAGAACAACCCGGTTTTCATTTACTTACTTACTTTTTTTAAGGTTGTTGAAACTGAAAGTTAAAAAAACAAACAGGAAAAAAAACCAAAACTTTTTTTAAGCTTAGAGATAAGCATGAAGAACGTGTCTTTCATATTGGGGCCTTGACACAGACAGCATTGTCTGGCTGGCAGAAACTCAGGCTGGGATCCAGGTGCCGACTGGAGTAGTCCTCTTTGTTCAGCTGCTGAGTCACTCTCTGAGACTCTGTCTTCTCATCTATGAAATGGGGATATAATGTGCTCTACTCCTTAGGGAAATGTAGACAGGCTTAGAGAACCATCCTGTAGATGGATGGGAAGAGCATCCAAAGGAGGTACCCTTCCTTCCCTTTCCCTCTCCCCTGACCCTAGCTGCCCAAGATGCCGCAAAGAGCAACAGGATTGCTCCTGCCCTCTGGATGGGCTGGGAGTCACCAACTACAATGTCTCAAGTGAGATGGAGGACCACCAGGTCTTGGCATCTTTTGTGCCAGAAGGCAGAAAACCTATTGGAGCTTACAATATGCCCTCCAGATCCCCCAGGATCTTACCCTCCATCTTAGCCTCCATTACACTCCAAGGATCTCTGGGCCTTGCCATGCACAATTCTGATGAACCCTTAGGACTTTAGGGGCTTTCTATCTTCCCTACAACTAAGAGTTCCCTTGTGTGTGTTGTCTTTCCCTCACATTAGAGCTTGAACTTCTTGAGAGCTTTTCTATTTGTGGCTCTGGAGCATAAGTGCTTCATAAACGCCTTTTCATTTGTTCACTCATTGACACCTTTTGTTTTCACACTTGACATTTCCCCTTACAATCGTGTGCCCATATAAACAAATTGAACCCAAGATAGTTAAGGAAGAAAACATATAAGCAAAATAATAGATGGACATAGGCAGCCAACAAATTCCACACCCTTACTTCCTTGCCTTTCTTGTGAGAGAAGGAAGTGTGTTTCATCATCTGAGGTCAAAGTTGAGATTCATCTTAAAATTAATTAGTACTAGTCAGTATTGCTCTTCACATTATTGTAGTCATGGTGATATATAATCAATAGAGAGATCTGGAGTCAGGAAGAGCTGAGTTCAAACGTGACCTCAGACACTGGGCAAGTGACGCTGGGCAAATCGCTTTACTTCTCTGTGTCTCAGTTTCCTCATCTATAAAATGGGGATAATAACGGCGCCTAGCTCACTGAGTTGTAAGGATGAAATCAAATAACATATTAAAGGGCTCTGAAAACCTTAAAACTGTTATGTAAGTGCTAGATTTTATTGTTTTTATTGTTTTCCAGGTTCTGATTATTTTGGTCTGCATCACTTCACATATTTTCCCAAAATTCTCTGAATCCCTAATATTCTTAATTTATTATAGAACAATAGTATTTCATTAACGACAGCTTTATAAGCTATCATTAACCCTTGACCTTTGAGGAATCAAATGTTAAATTTTTAAGCATTAATGTTCAAAGCAGCAACTGCTGGAACGAAAATGAAACTGAATGAAGAGCAAAGAGGATAATATATTCATTTTTAATGAAGTTTCATTCTAGAAAGTGTTTTATTGGCACTTTTCTTAACATGTTGTTATTTCCCAATACCCACCCTCTCTCTCTCCTACTCCACCCTGGAAGAATTCTCTCTTATAATGAAGATGTGCAACTAAGGAAGGAAGGAAACAAGCATTTATTAAGCATCTACTATGTGTCAGGGACTATGCTAAGTGCTTTATAAATATTATTTCATTTGATTCTCAACAACTCTGGGAAGTAAGAGCTATTATAATCCCAATTTTTCAGTTGAGGAAACTGAGGCAGACAGAGGTTGTGACTTGCCCAAGGTCATACTGCTAGTAAATGCCTGAGGCCACATTTGAACTCAAGTCTTCTGATTCCAGACCCAGAGCACTATCCTGCACCAACCAGCCACCTCAGATTAAACAAAACAGATACGATGACCATGATTGACAATATACACACCATTTTTAACATTGAGTGGGAAAGGATATTTCATCATCATTCTTCTAGAGTCAGAACTGGTCACTTCATTGATTTCAGTTCTAATTTCTTTAATCGTTACTTTTCTTTACATGATTTTGGTTGTGGTTGTGTACATTTTCTTGGTTCTGTGTATTACACTCTATATCGATCCATACAAATCTTTCCCAGTTCTCTTAATTCTTCATATTTGTCTTTCTTACAGTCCAGAAAGTTTTCATTATATTCATATGCCACAATTTATTCAGCCATTTTTGAATCATTAACTGTAACTTTTCTCCCAATTTTTTTCTAACACAATGAAATACTCCTATGAATAGTTGTTATATGTAGAATTTTTCCTTCTGCCATTGACTTTGTTGGCATATAGGCATAGGTACAGGATTGCTGATAAAAAGGTATGAACAGTTTAGTGACTTTTTTCACATGGTTCCAAACGATTTTTCGAAATGGAGGAATTTACAACTCTATCAATAGTGTGTTAAATAAATTAAGGATAAAATAGACAATCTCAATTGCATGAAATTTAAAAGCTTTAGTGCAAAAGAATCAATGTAACTAGAATAAGAAAAGAAACAATTGACTAGAAAAAATCGTCAGATTTTTTTTGTCTGATGTACAAGATATATATAAAATTGACACAAGACATAGAGCTATTTCCCAATAGATGAGTGGTCAAACTATATGAACAATTTTCAAGAGATGAATAAAACTATTAACGAGCATATGAAAGACTGCTCCAAATCACTAATAATAAGAGAAATGAAAACTAAAACAACTAAAATGTTTTCACACCTCCCAAAGAGGCAAAGATAATAAAAGACAGAAAGAGTAAAATGTTGGAAGGCCCATGGGAAGTCAGCTTCCTCATCAGTGGAATGGCAAGGTTTTTTAGTGATTGTCTGCAACTCTAAGATTCTATGATTCTATTATCCTAATGGTAGCCTTGGGCTCAATGTCTGGATAATGTATTGAGTTCTTTAGGAGGAAAATGCTGTACAGATTAGTGTTCCTACCATTATTTTATTTGTAATTTTTAAAGCTTTCATCCACTCGATACACTTCCATTCAAAAGAAGTGGGTGTGACTATGAGTGCCCATCAAGTGTTTTTTGAGGTTTATAAAACCTTTGTGCTTATAAATTAGATGGCAAACTGTATTTCTTCCAGTGCTAAATTGCTCCCTGACTTTAAAGCATTTGTTTAGGGAGGTACTTTATTTCAGGCCATTAGGTCAACTTATCTCCAAAATGGCCTCACAATGGAATAGCTTCTTTGGCATTTCAAGGATCTGGGATCTTGTTTGTGTGGGCTCTCCTTCCAGGGATAGAGATGACAGTATCACTATAGGTTAGGAGATAATTCTTGTGAGCTGATATGAGGACAGCAACAGAAATGGCTTCCCAGTTTTCTATTGGCATGTGTACAGAAATGGTTCTATCAGTTTTCCTCACCTCCTAGAGCTCTAGGGAAGTGACTGGAGTCGTTTTTTACCTTCACTCCAATATCTATGCATTGGGATATTTGAGCACTGTAATTGGTTGAGGGAGCAAAGAGTGGGAAAAGAAAGAGGAGAAAGAATTTGACTCACCATAAATCTGACTTCAGTCCTATTTTCAATGAGGTAGGGGCTTGTGCTAGTAGCCTTAGCTCTAACTTGAGTAGCTTTCCCAGAAACTTTCACCCCTCTGTTCTCCTGAGCGCATAAGGGTTATAAGGCAAAATGAAATCTGTTTTGCCCGAGTCTTTTTATTTTCTGTATTTTAAAATTTAATTCATACCTGATCGTATCTATGGACTCTAAAGCAGATCCTTAAACTGTGGTTTGGAAACTTAAATTTTTTTGTCATTGTCTTTCAATAGAATTGATTTTCTTTATATTTTATTTTATGCATGTAAATATATTATTCTGAGATGGAGTCCATAGGTTTCACCAAACTGCCAATGGTAGCAATGACAGAAATAAAAGGTTAAGACCTCTTGCTTTTAATCATACGGAGTGTAGTGAACAGATGAAGATTCCATCAAGACCTTTTCTGTGGTGTGTCTTGTCAGGGTGTCTTGCATCTATGAAATAAGCCAGCCAGAAGTTACTGATGTATGTATGCAGGCATATACTCCCCATCAATCAAAGTCAGCTCATTTACATTCACAAAGGAAAGATGGCACTTGCAGTTAAAAACATCCTAAATTGCAAACTTATAAAGGGGTACTCTATAGAGCTAAAAAAAAAAAAGAAGAAGAAAATGCATTTGAAAGAACAAAAAGCTTAGGATCTCAAGAGAAATAATGAAAAAAAGACTGGGAAGGGTGAATCATACTTTCAAACCTCACATTTCATGATAAAGCAACAAGCTCCAAAACTACCTGGTGTGGGTTAAAAAATAGAAAAGTCAATCGGAAGAACAAACAAGATAAAGAAGAATCAGACACAAAGTTAATAACCTAGTTAGTTCTGGATAAATTTAAGAACCTTAATTACTTATAAATAACTTAATTAAATTTCTAGTTGATAAGAACTGAAAAAAAGGACAATGGTTTGGTAGGATTTAGTTTTAGACCAACATTTTTATGCCATAGGCCAAAATAAACTTAAAATGGACATGTAACTTGAATATGGATGTTCACAACATCTAAAAAAAATTAGAAGAGAAAAAGAACTTCTCATAACTATAACTCATAACTATAGCTAGGCGGAAACTCTTAAGGAAGTGATCACAAAACATAAAATAGATCATTTCAGTTATGTGAAATTGATAAGTATTTGCGCAAACAAAATCAATGCGTTAGGATAAGAGAAGTTCAGCTGTTAATTGGAAAAATATTTGCATCAAATCTCTCATAAAGGTCTTCTATCTGATATATAAAGACTTAACAAAAATATGTAACACTAGAATCATTCTCTAATGAATAAGAAGTCAAAAAATTAAATGGTTCTCAAATGAAAAATTGTAAACCACTAACAACATTTGAAATATTACTAATGATTAGAGAAATATAAATCAGAATAGTGCTGAAGTTTCACCCTGTAGCCAACAAATAGGCAAAGATGACAAAAATATAAATATTTGAGGTTAAAAAAGGCACATTGTTTTTTTTCTTTTCTTTTCTTTTTGGAGGGAGGGAGGCAGGGCAATTGGGGCTAAGTGACTTGCCCAACTTCACACAAAAATGGCACACTGTTGATAAAACTGTGAAAGTGGTTCAAAGATCATAAAAACAATTTGAAATTGTATTTTAAAAAGTGAATAAAATGCTTACAGATTTTGGCCCAGAGGCATATGCCCAGAGGCACTACTAATCATACACCCAAAGAGGTCAGAGACAGAAAGAAGACTCCCATCTAGACCTAAAATATACACACTAACTCTTTCTGCCATAGTAAAGAATTGTAAACAAAGTAGATGCCCACTTGCAATTTCACTATACAATAAGTAATAATAAAAATAATGATAATAATAAATAATAATAATAAGCAGTAGTTGTAATAACAGCAATAACATGACTGGTTTGGTGCATGATGGCCTCACATTTACAAGCAGAGATTCATCTATTAGTAGTACCTTACGCAGGGAGAAGGAAGCACCACTATCCAAATAAGGCACTAGCTGATGAAAAAAGGCCATCCAGGTCAGCCACAAAGCAGACATGTGAATTGCAGCAGCCGGAGTCTATCAGGCCCTGTTATAACCTCTCTGGACTTAGCTATGTTCATCTTTCCATGGCAGACATAAAGATTTTCTCCAAGTTACACTCTAAACATTTCCAGTCTATTAGGACCATCCAGAACTTGAGTTCCACTGGTACAGCAATCAAGAATCTAGGGCCACTTTGACCCCACAATGAGTCGTCAAAGTAGAACTTCAATGGAGGTAAAGAAACAAAAAAGAATGAAAAAATTAAATCGACTCACCACCACTGCCACCACCACTGCCACTTCCACCACTGCCACCACCACCACCACTACACCCTCAAGCCTTTTCTTCCATCATAGGAAAGCAGTGCATTTAAAGGATCAAATTATTTTACAGTCATTTTGATGATACTAGAAACTACTGAAGGTTATTCTGATGGCCCGAAATTGCTAATGAATCTGTATCCCTAAATGCCTTATTTTTGTATTAAGGAGATATGGCCAGGACCTTAAGATCAAAGATTTTAGAGGTGAAGGAATTTTAGAGGCCATGGGGTCCCAACTTCTCATTTGGCAGATGAGGAAATGGACATTCGGAGAGAGAGAGAGAGGTTAAGCAACTTGACTCAGGGTCACATGATGTCTGACATGATGTTTGAACTGTGGTCTTCCTGACTCTTAGTCCAGTGCCCTCCCTGTCCATTATACTCAGAGTTCTTAAACTTTGGGGGGGTCATGGACCCCTTTAGCAGTCCAGGGAAGTCTATGGAACACTTCTCAGAAGCATGTTTTTAAATGCATAAAATAAAACACATAGAATTACAAAAGAAATGAATTATATTGAAATACAATGATCAAACCTTTTTTTTTTCAGAAGTTCATAGTCTGAGGCAGAGCCAAGATGGCAGAGTACAGGTCCTGACCCAGCTGAACTCTTCCAAAATTCCCCTCCAAACAATTTTAATATAATGCCTCAAGTAAAATTTTGAAGTGATAGAGCCAACAAAAAGTCAGAGGAAGACATTTATCCTAAGATAACTTAGGAGGTCCATAGGAGAGGTTTGTAACACCAGGGTGGGTGAAGGCCCAGTGCATGGCAGAAGCACCAAACATGGATCTTGGAGGTAACCTTGACAGCAGCAGCAGTTTTGGGAGCTCTTAGTCCAGAGAAGGTTTGGGGGGCTGATCAGACAACTGGCCAGAAAGAGATTATAGTAGACCCTAGGCTGGCACTGGGTTCAGCCGGTGCTGATTGGCAACTCTTTTGCTTATAAACAGTTCTGAGTCACAGTTTCAGGGTAGAGAGGAGCACCTATGATTGGTCGCAAGGGAGCAAAGGCCCTGGTCACAGTTCCAGGGCCAAAAGGAATGTTAGCACTTGTGGCTACAAGAAGCAAGTGACCTGTTTAAATTCTAGAGTCAAGAGGAACACTAATACTTGCAGCCATTGGGCTCAGGGGCCCCTCCTGAGTAAAGGCCAGAGCACAGACCCAGAGAGCCATACCTCTCCTAGGATTACACCATCTTGGAAGGACTGAAAACTTGCTGAAATCAGCAGCATGAAAAAGCCTGAAGCTTGTCACAGTGTCTCCCTTCCCCTAGGTGAGCAGAGTTCAACTGAAACATAAGTTCAAAATGAAGAAATAAGCTGGGAAAATTAACAAATAAACAACAACAATGAACCTTACCATAAAAAAAGCAACTATGCTGTCAGGGGAGACCATGACATAAACTAAGAAGAAGACAACAATGTGAAAACAGCTATAAGCAAAGCCTCAAAGAAAAATGCTAATTGGAGCCAAGGTAAACAAGAATTCCTGGAACACTTAAACAAAGAGATAAAAATGGTAGAGGAAACATTAGTAAAAGAAATGAGAGTGATGAAGGAAAATTATGAAAAGAGAATTAACAGCTCAGTAAAAGAGGTACAAAAATTCACTGATTGAAACAACTCTAAAAAAACAGAATTGGCCAAATGGAAAAAGAGGTACAAGAGCTCATTGAACAAAATACTTCCTTTAAAATTAAAATTGGGCAGCTCGAAGCTAATGACTCCATGAGACTTCAACAAATAATACAACAAAATCAAAAGAATGAAAAAATAGAAGAAAATGTTAAATATCTCATTAGAAAAACAAATGACCTAGAAAATAGATCAAGGAAAGATAATTTTTAAATTATTGGACTACCTGAAAGCTCTAATCAGGAAAAGAGGCTGGATATTGTATTTCAAAAAATTATAAAGGAAAAACAGCCCTGATAGCTTAAATCCAGAGCATAAAATAGAAATTGAAAGAATCACTAATCACTTCCTAAAAGAGATCCCCAAATCTCCCAGGAGCTCCCAGAAATATTATAGCCAATTTCCAGAGCTGCTAGGTCAAGGATATATGATTGTGAAGGAGTACTATTGTGCTATAAGAAATGATAAGCGGGAAGGGGGCAGAGCCAAGATGGCAGCTGGAAAGCAGGGACTAGCATGAGCTCCCTGCCAAGTCCCTCCAAAAACCTATAAAAAATGACTCTGAACCAATGCTAGAACTGCAGAACCCACAAAATAGCATAGGGAAGCAGGGTTCCAACCCA
>CM053622.1:327968455-327994241 GCA_028646595.1 Phalanger gymnotis | reverse complement strand
GGGCTTTCTGGGCCTGGAGTCTTTTTGTCAAGATGTTGGAATGGGGAGGCTGGTTCAAGTTTTTGCTGCGGTGGGGCCTAAATAAATTTCTTGTTGTTTTCTCCTTAGAGAATCTCTCATACCTTGCGATTTCGGACCATTCAAACATATACATGATTATATTTGAGATCATAAATTCGGCCTTCCTACTACACCCTGGCAGCATGAGGTGTTGCAAGGTGGAGCCTAATGGGACACAGCTCTCACTGCTGAGAAAGTCCTCTTTTCCCAGGACTTGGCCGGGCTCAGGTACCACATGTGAAGGCCTCTACCCTCTCTCTCCTCACGCTGAAATATATGCCCAAGCATAATGCAAGTAGTGAGGGGAGACCCCTCATCTGGACTGTGTTGCTACTCATGAAGCCGAGCCTCTACCCTTGTATCCCGGGAGTCCCATGCTTGGTCCCCTTGCTAAAGTATGGATGTGTACCCAGAGGACTGTGGTCAGTCCCCATGGTTCCCATCTCTGGGTCTGGGGTGAAGGTGATTGGTGACTGAGCAGGAAGAGCCACTCACTCAGTATATAAGGAGAAACAATTTCTGCTCTAGTTTTCTCTTCTCCTCTTTCAAATATGTGACTTGAGAATTATGGCTCTCTCTTAAATGTCACAATGTTCAAGTTAATCAACCAGTATTTATTAACTGACTACTATTTGTCAGGCACTGTGCTAACTGCTAGGGATGAAAAAAAGGCAAAAACAAAAAACCAAACCTTGGTCTAACCTCAACACCCCCTTTGGGAGGGACACACAAAATTACAGGAGATAGTCAAACTACCCCTGCCCTCCCTTTCACCATCTTGCCGGCTCCTCACCACCCACGAGGAGCTAGCACCTGCCTTATTCCTTAAGACAGTAAAGGTGTGTTAGCAAACACAAGTCCCTCATTTCTCACTGCAAAGCAAATCCTTGCCCTGGACCTTGTTGTGGCTCCCAAACTCCTCATGCTGGCATTTAAGACTGTCCACAATCTTACCTACTCAGCCTTTTTTCATACCATTCTCCTTTACCCATTGTACATACCAGAAAAACTGGAGATGGCCCCTCTGTGACCTTTATGATCTCTGTGCATTCACATAAGCGAGAGAGAGAGAGACAAAGACAGAGACAGAGACAGAGAGATAGACAGATAAAGAGAGAGAGATAGGCAGATAGACAGACAGATGGATAGAGAGAGAGATAGAGATAGACAAAGAGATAGATAGAGAGACAGATAGAGAAAGAGAAAGGGAGAAAAGAAGAAAGGGAGAAAGGGAGAGAGAGAGAGAAAATGAACAATTGTTAACCTTACTACGTATTAGGTATGGTACTAAGCACTGCAGATACAAATGCACATGGTAAATTGACCTAGCTCCTCTCTCTGATCCAGTTGGATAGAGTGCTAGGCCCAGAGTCAGGAAGACCTGAGTTCAGATCCTACCTTCAACACTTAACGGGCTGTGTGACCCTGGGCAAGTCATTTAACCTCTGCCTCAGTTCTCTCAACTGTAAAATAATATCTGTAAAATAAATAAAATAACTGGATAATAATAGCAGCTCCTTCCCAGGGTGGTTGCAAGGATCAGATGAGATGGCATTTGTCTCATGTTTGAGACATTGCTTCCTTCTTTCCTTCCTTCAAAGGTCTTATACCCTAAGAGGCAAAGGTATCTCATATAGGGGAGCTGGGAGTACTTCGGCAATGGCTCAAGATGTGGCTATGGTAAGGAAATGGCCTGGAGGCCATTCCTGGAAACCTAAAGAGGAAGCTTACTTAGCAGAACCAGAGAACATGGAGGCAGAGTCCAAGATCAGAGTGGAGGTGGCAGATGACTGGAATCTACTCCTTTCTCCTTACCTTTCAGCAGCCTTATCTTTCTTTAAGGCTCAACTCAGACATCACTTCCCTGAAGACTTCTCTGATCTGCTGTTGTTGACAGGTTGTTTCAGTCATGGCCAACTCCTTGTGACCCCATTTGGGGTATTCTTGACAAAGACACTGGAGAGGTTTACCATTTCCTCCTCCAGCTCCTTTTACAGATGAGGAAACTGAGGCACAAGGGGTCATGTTGTTAGTGTCTGAGGCCAGATTCGAACTCGGGGAAATGAGTCTTCCTGACTTAAGGTGCAGTGTTCTATCCATTGCACTACCCAGCTGCTCCTAGGTGGTCTGCATCCTCAAATTACTTTGTATTACACTTATTTGTGTACATGTTTTATCCTTCACTATATTGCAAGTCCCTTAAAGACAGGGAGTATATTTGTTATTGGCAAGGCTAAGCAGAGTTTATTAAAAATAGGGGTAATTTAATAGATATTTTTAATTGAGTTGGAGGTGGGGAAAAGCACCATATGGGAAGTCCTAGGACTTCAGCTGAAATCCCATCCCTGAAAATGACCTTGGACCAGTCACTCAGCCCAAGGCTTTGCTTTTGTTTTTGTCTTTCTTTCCATCACTACCACTAGTACAATGCCTGGTGCACTTAATAAAGTTTAGTTGACTGACTTAATCTCCTTGGGCCTCAGTTTCTTCATATGTAAAAGGATTGGATCAGATGGCTAATGATCTTATGAACTGAATTTCAGAAACTCCTGCTTTATTTGTTACTGTTAAATGAATGAAGCACATGACAGATGAAGTGAGTTACCTAAAATTATATTTTGAATCAGGTTTAAAGAGCCAGGTTTAATGATGAAGGAATCTTCACTCCCAGGAGAGATTAAACAAGCTTTTCCCTCACCCACGGTGTTGGGGTGGGGGACAGAAAAGGAGGCTGCAAAGGATGTTAGGGCAGCTGTGTCTCAAATGTCTTTGCTAACTAATTCTCTCCCTCTACAAAATGCTCCTGTGTCTTTCCCTTATGCAACATTTAAATCTCCAGCCTGAACCTCTAGTTCCTAGGTTGATAATCTCATTACAAGTAATCCTGTTTACCGGCCATTCTCTTGGCAGAAAATCTTGTCAAGCCCTATTCTCTTTCCTCACCACCCCCTCTTCTTGTTTCTCCATTGTTCCCCTGGCCTGCTGGCCTGACTGCACTGAAGCCTTCATTGATAGGGCTTATCCTGTTTACTGGGGATTCTGCAGAAGGACCTCATCAAATACTTCCATCCCTTCCTTCAATAAATGGTTTCCTTTGATCTGTACAGCACACAAAATATTTATCAAAAATTTCTCTCAACTGAATTTCCTCTGGCTGACGATGGTTACATCCTGTTCCAGATAGCCTCCCCAAAATAACATTTTTGAGCTCCTGAATATTTTAACATTTTTTTTTATGCTTGATTGTAATTTTTTTTTTGGTTTTAAATTTTAAACTGGGTTTTTGTAACAAAGGGGAAGAAGAAGGCATTTCTCTCTGCAGCATAAAGTATCATAAAGCAGAACCTTTCTGTACCAGATTATTACAACACAGAAGTAAAATCCTGGGTGTGATGGTGAGAGAAACATTTGGAGAGTGTGCAATATGCAAGATGATGTATTACTAGCAACATCTCCTTGTTCACTAGGAATTTTCATTTTAATAGTATCTTTAGAAATAAAAAAGAGCACGACTATTAGTCCGCTTATAGCAAGGCATAAAAATTTTTGACAATTATGTACCTGAAAAGGAAGAATTTTGCAGATCTTGTTTTTAGGCTTATATACGTGGAGGAGTGTGGTCCATTCATTCATTCAACACACATTTATTAAGCAATCAGTATTTACAGATCACTTTTTTCCCGTTTTTTTTTTTTTTGCAGGGGGGAAGGCAGGGTAATTGGGGTTAAGTGACTTGCCCAAGGTCACACAGCTAGTAAGTGTGTCAAGTGTCTGAAGCTGGATTTGAACTCAGGTCCTCCTGAGTCCAGGGCCCATGCTCTACTCACTGCACAGACCATTTTCTTATGTGTTAAGGTACATATAAAGTTTAGATAAAACTGTTCCTGTGCTCTAGGAGTTTACAATCCTGGTATAGAAGATACCTCAACATTGAGAGGTACAATACACAATGTTACAGATAAGCATAAACAAAGTTTGAGGGGAAAAGGGATCAGAAGTTTTCCCAAAACAGCGTTATTTATGTTGGGCTTTAAAATTTGAGTGGTAAATTCTTTAGCTGAAAAAGGGTAAGGAGATTATCCCAGGCATAGGAAGCAACAGATTTGACTTTCTTGGACAGGGAGCAGTTAATTCAATTCGGTAAACATTTATTAAGCATCTGCTGTGTGTAAGGTACTGTTCTAAATGCTGAATTTACAAACACAAAAATGGTCTAGTTTGGCTTTGTGGAATAGAATAAGATGACATAAGCTATATTAGAAAGGGCCGTGGATACTAGGCTAATGAGTTTGTACTTTATTTGGTAGGCAATAGGGAGGCAAGTATGAATTTTTAGTAAAAGAGTGACATGACCAGCAGCTAGGTGGCACCATAGTGCACAGAGCCCTGGGCCTGGAATTGGAAGTCATAAATTCAAATTTGACCTCAGATACTTGCTAGCTGTGTGACCCTGGGCAAGTCACTTAACTCTCTTTGCCTCAGTTTCCTTATCTGTAAAATGAGTTGAAGAAGGAAATTGCAAACCACTCCAGTATCTTTGCCAAGAAGACCCCAAATGGAGTCACCAAGAGTCTGACACTACTCAAATGACTGAACAATAACATAGACTGAAGCAACAACCAATCTGTAAATCAACCAGCAATTATTAAGCACCTACTATATACTAGGCATTATGCTAGTCACCAGCAATACAAATACAATGAATGAAATAATTCCTAATCTTGAGGAGCTTCCATTCTAACAAAAGAAGTTGTCTTACTTTGCTATGGTCCTGTCCAATTGCCAGCTGCCTCCAAGAGTAAGCAATAAAGTCAGATTCCTCCTCCACTCATTCCTTAACTCATCTTCTAGTATGAGCGTGGGGAGCATGTGGTACTACTCAGATTTTATTGTTGTTGTTCAGTCATGTCCCACTCTTCCTGACCCTGTGGACCATTCCATCCATGTGGTTTTCTTGGTAAAGCTACTGGAGTAGTTTGCTATTTCTTTCTCCAGTGGATTAAGGCAAACAGAGGCTAAGTGACTTGCTCAGGGTCACACATCTAATAAGCGTCTGAGGCTAGATTTGAACTCGAGTCTTTCTGACTTCTCGACTCAAGGTCCAGTGATCAATCCACTGAACCACCTAACTGCCTCCAAATTCTACTTAGAACTACTCTCATATTGGAAGTTTGGGATTGATATCATAATTTCCTTTCCCATTGGTCTCTAACTCCTGATTTGTGTGGGATTTAAATCACTGACCTGGAAGTGAAAGTTTCCCATTACTAGTTTCTTGAGCCTTGCAATACAGGACATATCTTTGTTTTCCCAGGAGTTTCAAGTTGTGCACAGCTGGTGCATTCCATTCATTGTTGGAATGCTCATTTCTCAGACATGTTTTTTAATTAAGATCCAGTTCTTCTATGGGAGGCCTTTGTGTGTGATCTGGGATATTCATTGAAGAAGTAACTAAATATTGTGAAAAATAATAGGGAAAATCAGAATGAATTCAAAATAAAATAAAGGGCTTTAGAGAAAGTCTATTTCATTATGGCCATCAATATTGCTCTTTTGGGCTGGAATACCTACCTGTGTCACCTTCACTAAAATGTTCCTTAATCATCGTTAATCAAACAACAATCATTTATTAAGTGCCTACAATAGGACAGGCACTGTGCTAGATGCTAGGGATATGTAAGTATAAAGAATGAAACAATAGCTTTTTGCGAAGAGCTTACATTCTAATGGAAGAAGCAACAATTCCATATATACATATATATCATAACTATAAAGGTGATAAATGCAAATACATACAAAGTAGTTAAATAAAAAGCAGTTCGGGAGGAAGGGCACTAGTAGCTGGGGAGATCAGGAAAGGCTATTTGTGGAAGAAAGTGCTTGAATTTTTCTAAGACAGAGAGAAAGGGAGCAGAGAAAGTGGGGGAGAGAGACAGAGACAGAAAGACACAGAGACAAAGACAGAGGCAGAGGCAGAGAGACAAAGAGGAAGACAGAGACAGGAAGAGAGAGAGAGAGAGAGAGAGAGAGAGAGAGAGAGAGAGAGAGAGAGAGAGAGAGAAAGTTTCTCTAAAACATATGGGAGAAGAGAGCATATTCCCAGCATGTGGGATGGCTATGGCAAGGCCATGGGGATGGAGTGAAGAGCAGAGGGAAAAAGCCAGTCTGATTGGCCAGCAGAGCACAGGAGAGGAACTGAGTTCCAATGATCTGGAAAGATGGTTTGAGGTCAGATTGTGAAAGGCTTTAAAACCTAAATAGAGGAGTTTCTATTTTAGGCAATAGGAAGCCTCCGGGGTTGATTGATTAGGGAGTCACGTGATGAGATTTGTGCTTAAGGAAAATCATTCCGACAGCAGTATTTAGAAGATAGCCCGGATTAGCAAGAGACTTGGGCATCAATTAAAAGACTTTTGCAATGACCTAGGGAAGAGGCAATGAGGGCTTGAACTAAGGTGAGGTGGTTAGTTATGTGAGAGGAGAGAAGGGGTCAGATACGAGAGAAGTTATCTCTTATATATAAAAATGCCTTGATTAGGTAAATGATTTAGATTCATGGGATGAAGAGAGTAAGAGTCCAGGATAATGCAAACCTGAGAGACTGGAAGGACAGTAATGTGTAACAGAAAGAGAAAAGTCTGAAAACTTCTTCACCTGCAGCAATCCCTACAATTCAGGGGTGAGGAACCTGCAGCCTATAGGCCACAGGTGGCTTTCTAGGTCTTTGAGTGTGGCTTTTAAACTGAATCCAAACTCACACAACAAATCCGCTTAATAAAACTATTTGTTCTGTAAAACTTGGACTCAGTCAAAAGGCTGCACCTGAGAACCTAGAAGGTCACATGTGGCCTTGAGGTAGCAGGTTCCCCACCTCTTCCTCCTTGCTTATGCATCCTGGAATCCCCAGCTTCCTTCAAGGCTCAGCTCAAGATGCTCCTACAAGATGCTCCTCCCCCCTTCTGATTCTTCTAATTGTTAGAGCACTTTACACAGCCCTAACCCTCCCTCTGAAATTACTTTGTATCCACTCTCTAGGTATGTGTACACACCTCCTCAATTCAAATGTAAACTCCATGTGGGCAGCCACTGTTTTCGATTTTGTCCCATGCACTTATCACTATTCCTGACATCTTGTTGACTAACAGACATTGATGTTGTTACAATTGGGATGCCATCGATGGTTCCTTCTCTTATACTTTCTTACCTTCATTTCTAATTACTTCACTGTTTTTCTTTCCCTAAGCTGCTTCTTTCCCGCATGCCTCGATCAAAAGACTTTTCAAGATACTAACCAAAAGCCGGCCAAACTACAATTTACCATGCCACTTTTTTTCTCTTTTTCTTTCTAAACATTTGGAATATGCTCCAGAGTTTCTTGGCCTAAACTTCACTATAGCTGGCTCTCAAGATACTCTCCAGTCCAGCTTCTACTTTACTTTATAGGTACTATATTTAGCCTGACTCTATCACTCATCCCTAAGACTTTGCACAGGCAGTTCCTTATGCCTGGAATGCACTCCTTCCTCCCCTGCACTTCTTAGAATTCGGAATTTCCTTCAAAACTTAGTTCAAATACCATCTCATACAAAAGACCTTTCCTTATTCCTGCAGTAGCTGGCCCCCATCCTCCAAAGTAACTTTGTATTTAATTTGAAATATTTAGTATTTACTTTTCTGTGTACAAGGGTCAGGGACTGTTTCATTTTTGTTTCTGTATCCCCCATGGCCTGGTACAATGCTTATCACAAACTTAGTAAATGTTTGTTGAATTGAATTGAATCTGTGCTGACTTCCAAATAAGGACAGAGACCAGAACTATCATTCCATTCCCATATGGAACTCTTAGATAAGGAAAGTCCTAGAAACTTGAGTTGGCACCTTCTCTGCAGGGTCATATACCAATGTGTGTCAGAGGAAGGATTTGACCCCAAGCCTTCTCCAACTAGGCTAAACCACAGGTCATTTACTGCATCCCAAGTCTTCTGAATACCTTGTCTGACCTTAGCTCCCATGATACCCTACTCACTGTGTTCTCCCTCCTCACCTTTTCTACAGGATCTCTTTCAAGGCTTTCATCATCCCATTATTCCACTCATCTGAGAATAAATGAAATCCTTACCTTTACAATCATGATTTTTCTATTAAGTGTAACACATCTAGGTCATTTCCACTCCCACCTGGCCTTCACCAGTATAATTCAACTCCTTACTCAATCTGAAACTTTTTTTAGTGGGTGGATTGTCCCTTCACCATATGCAGGCTCAGGTCAGCCATCTTTCATTCCTCTCCCAACTGGGCTTCTGCCCTTGAATTTCACCATGCCCAGGGAAGGTACCTGTGCGCTCTCTCTCTCTCTCTCTCTCTCTCTCTCTCTCTCTCTCTCTCTCTCTCTCTCTCCCTCCCTCTCTCTTTCTCTTTCTCACTCTCTCCCCCCCCTCCAGTCACCATGTTCTCTTTTGCTTTTTTCTCTCTTTTCTGTCTCTCTTTCTTCTCTTTCACTTCCATTTCTCTCTCCCCCTTCTCTCTCTCTCTCCTCTGTCTCTGTCTCTGTCCCTCCCATTTATGTATTGTCCTCCCCAAGCCCCTTAAGGGCAAGAAGAATCTTTCTTTTGCTTGTGTTTGTATCTTAGTGCTTAGGGAAGTGCCTGGCACACAGTAAGCATTTAATAAATGCCTGCTGCCTGCAATGCCATCTGATCTCAGAGGAGAGATGCCATCTGTATACACAGCTCTGCCAGACCATCCTGAGCTTTCCCCATGGGTTCAGCCCTTGATTGTTTTATGTCTACAAAGTGGCTCCAGTTTGGTTTTGAGAGGCAACGTGGCAATGGGTGGTCAGGCCTGATGTCAGGAGACCAGAGTGCAGTTTCAAGCCTTGGCTGCACCACTTCTAAGTTGTGTGACGGAGGCACGTGTTTTAAGTTCTTGCAAAGTTGGGCACAACAAGAATGTTTGCACTCCCTCCCTTCCAGAGTTCTTGTGAGGAGGAAAAAATGAAACATTGAATGTGGAAATGCTTAGTAAAGAACTAACTAAATAAAAGTTGGCATTATTCTCTTAGAGTGGTCACCTTGTTTATTGTCATCTCCTGTCCACTTACACTCCTTTTCTTCAATCATTCCTTAAGACCACTATAGGAGCAGTCTTCTCTGTCTGTCACATTGTAAGGTTTTATTTGTTTTCCTGGACAGGTCTTGTGATTTCATTGGCAGAGGGAACTCCCTCAGTAAAGGCAGATTGCCAACCTCATAGTCTTATAGAGTGACCCAGGACACTGGGCAGCTCAGTGACAACCAGTATCACTGGGCCAATTTGTGTCAGAGGTAGGGCTTGAACCAAAGTCTGCATGACTCTGAGGCCACCTCCCTCTACACTTCACAATGCTACTTCTCTTGGGGTTGGTACTTTCATTTTGGAACCTGAGATCCACAGTGATTGCAGGTAGATTTTGATAAACCAAGCCTTTCCTTCAAGCCCTTTCATAGCATCAGCTTATCCCAAACTGTGTTGTGTAAAATACAGGATTCCCTGTGCTTTGAATGGGGATTTCTCGAGAAATTTTTTAGTATTAGAGATACTTTACCCTAGGATCTAAAGATCAGAGATTTAGAGTTGGAAGAGACCTTGGAGGTTATTGAGTCCAACCTTCTCATTTCACAGATGAGGAGACTGAGGACCAAATTCTACCAAGATGGAAAGGTTTGCCCCTTCTGACAAATTCCCTGTTTCTATTAATGACTTCATCATCCTCTTCCCAGTCACAAGGCTCAAAACCTCAGTCATCTTTGACTCTTACCTTGCCCTGACCCCACCTCCCTATAGCCAAATAGCTCCACATTTCTGGCCTGAAACTCTGAGGGTCTCCCCCTCTCAGACTGACATCTTTGTGATGGCAAATTGAGCCATCTTCTGCATCAACTCCTACCTAGCCCTTCGTCATTGAATGAGCATGGCCTCAGACAAACTGAGAACTTAATGTAGAAAGACCTTAATTTAGAAAGGCCAAGGTCACCCACTTCATCCTGGGCCATCGCCAGTGGTCTTGATCTTTGTCTTGCCACTGGACCTCGATGACTCAGAAGGAGACAGTGAGGCTGACAACTTTGCATAGCTCTGCCTCACTTATATCCAATTTGTGTGCAAGTCAAGACATCACCCTTGTGATGTCATCGGTCCTCTTTGAGAATAAAAGATGAACAATAACAACAATATGTAGATGGTGCAGTAGATAGAACATTGGACCTGGGGTTAGAAAGATCTGAGGTCAAGCCTCCAATACTTAGTAGCTGTGTAACCCTGGGCAAATCACTTAATTTCTGTCTGCCTCAGTTTCTTCATCTGTAAAATGAGGATAATAATAGTATCTATATCACAGGCTTGTTGTGAAGATAAAACAAGAGGTTTGGAAATCACTTTGCAAGCTTTAAATCACTGCATAATTGCTAGGTATTATTGGTGGTGATGGTGGTGGTGGTGGTAGTGGTGGTAGTAATAGTAGTAGTAGTAGTAGTAGCTGTCCACTATATCTAGCTCCAGCCCTTACTGTCCAGGCTATGATTCACATCTCATCTAGTTGTCTTGCCTTCTTACCTTAAGCCCTGCTGCAGAGCCCATCCCCCATCCCCACATAAAGTTCAGCCCTTCACTCTGTTACTGGACTATCTGTATCTGGTCTCTGAAAGAATTCTCTATTTTGGGAATTGTCTACACTGATAAAAATCATATGTTTGAACAAAAAATTCCAATCCCATAAATAAGTATTTAAACTGCAGCATAAATTGATGAGAAATTAGCAAAAGAAAAATTATTTTGAGGCTCATCTGTAGAATATTCCTGCAGAATATTGATTCCATATATTGATTGCTTAAGTCCAGAATAACCTTGCCATTACTAACTGAGATTAGCGGAAAATGGTCAGATGAGATTCTGCAATTCTCTAACAAAATTAAATTGCTCTACTTCATATAGGAGCTGATGTATCCATCATATAATCATAGATTTAGAGCTGGGAAAAACATCCTAGTTCTCATTTAGTCCAACCTCTCTTTATTTTCCTGATAAGGAAATTAAGACCGAGAGAGGTGAAGATGTTATTGTTTGTCCTTTTTTGTTTCAAAGAAAACCAATGACAACATGGGGTGGTCTTGTACATGAATTGGATTTAAGTGAGGCAGAGCTTCACAAAATCGTCAGCTTCTCTCTCTCTTACAGAGCCATCAAAGTCCAGTGGCAAAACAAAAATCAAGATGACTGGTGATGGTCTAGGATGTAGTGGATGACCTTGGCATCTTTGATGCCTGACAGCCCCCTAATTCATTGATAGGTTTGGGGCCTGTAGTTTATCCTCAACTTGGTTTAGCCTGTCTGCCAAGATGGGTTACTGGGCTATGGCTACTTCACATGCTGTAGTTTTTTGGAACTACAGGTTGCACAAGTTGCAGAGCCAAGATTTTAACTTGGGTCGCGTGACCCAATCCTTCTCATTCCAAATGAACTATAACTTGTATACAAATGATTTTTTAGTTGAGGCATATTCTTTCCTCTTGGATATATGCTGAAATAATTTAGGAAAAAAATGAAGAAGATTCTCTAGGGCAGACCATTTGAGACATCTCCTCTAGCCTAGTAATGTTACTGATAGACATGCCAACTTGGTTTAAGATCAGACCAAAACAATATTTTAAGAACACAAGACCAATTTAGAGTGAGTCACTGGGTCCAAATAGAGCAGCTAAACTGACCACAAAAGTTTGTGAATAGCCTATATGGTATCCTTAAAGCATCTGCTCAAACCTTTCATTTCCATTGGTTGGAACAGAAATAAACACAGAGGTTATACCAAATTCTATATTCCAAAGGACAGATTAAAAGTGAAAGTGTAATCATTAACTCCTTGGTTGCATATTTCTTACTAATGCATTGCTCAGAGCAGTCAGAGAATCTTTAGAATGTGCTTCCTAAGACATAAGAAACCAGAAGGTTGCAGCTGTTTGCTTCTGAATATAAGAAGGGCTGCATCGCATTGAAGCAAAATCAGTGTTACCTAACTGTTCTCAATGTACATGTGATTACTACTTATGCTTCCAAACCTCAAAGATTTGCTAATGGCAACTAGAAGTCCCATCTAGCACAGTGAGCAATTGATCCACAGCTTGGATGGAGAAGTTATGAGTAAACTTTCTTCAAACTAATGTCTTCTGAGCAGCTGCTTGCATTCAGAGAAAGTATTTACCTCTTCCCTCTCTCTGAATTTGAGATTGAAATAACATTTAACATTTGTGCAATCAACTACAAATTCACATAAGATCACAGGGATTAAGATCATTATCTGTAAGGGACCTTAGCAGACAACTTCTGCACTTTACAAATGAAGACAGTGAGACTCAGGGAGGTTAAATTACTTGACCAAGGTCACACAGGCAGTAAGCATTAGGGGTGGGATTTGAATTGAGGTCCTCTGTGATTTCATCACTGTGGGAATGTGTGACTCTAATCCAACCCCTTCGTCTTCCAAATGATGAAACTAAAGCCCATAGGAGTTAATTGACTTGTTTGCCCTAGGTCACATGGCTAAGTGTCAAAGCTAGGATTCCAACTCAGATCCTCTGGCTCCACATCAAAGGCAGCTAAGCCATGCAGTGGATAGAGCTAGGGGCCTGGCGCCTGTGTCAGGAAGACCTGAGCTAAAATACAGCCTCAGATTCTTACTATCTGTGTGATGGTCTGTGAGTCACTTAAGCTCTGTTTGCCTCAGTTTCCTCAACTGTTAAATGGGGATAATAATAGCACCTATCTCTCAAGCTTGTTGTGATGATCAAATGAGAAAAGGTTGGCACAGTGCCTGGAACATAGTAGGCACCTAACAAATACTTGCTCCCTTTCCTTTCCCTTCCCTTCTTTCCACTGTGCCAAAGTACCTCTCTGCTCTTTCCACCAACGCAGAGCCCTTAGCAGGCAGCTTCATGAATTGCTGTGATTAAAAAAAAAATCTTCACCTAGTGTCCAACCTTCTAGTAGTAAGCCTCCTTGCATGATAGAGTTGAAGCTTCACTTTTGGGAAGGCCTTGACAGAGCTCATATACCCCTGCCATAGCCTTCATGAATGACCCCCACACCCCACTGAGAGATTCAAAGAGGGCTTTAATAATAGATTCACGTAGTACACTTGTACATCTTGTGACCAATATTTCCATGTATGTGGTACTGTACTTATCCTGCATGCCAGGAATTGCAATACCAGGCAGCATGTTAAAGGTGTTACTGCACTGATTTTTAGTGGATACAAGTCCCTAAGATCCTATGTAATATTATTACAAAGTAAATGGTTACTCTTTTGTGCTTTCCCAATCTCCCTTTCTCTATCCTTACACTTCCTGTGGACTCTTGTCTTTAATTAAAAACAACGACAACAACAACCCAGGGGCCAGGTGCTTTTGTGCTGTCCCTTGGCTGCCCAGGCTTATTTTACCCAGTGGCACTACATGTTTCAGAGTGCCCCCCCCCACCTCTTTACCCATTCCTACACCAAATCTCCTGTGCCCTGATAGAATTTGGCTATTTGGTGAGAGACTTGATGTAGATTGAGTGTGCACTGGCTGGCTGTCTCAAGTAACCCTTGAGGTATTGCGTTAGCAGTGCAGCCCACACGTGGTGGCTCATACCCTGCTTTATGTAAGCCTACAGAAAATAAAGCCATTGATTAACTAAACGGTGAGAGAGGTCTTCTCCATACACCTGTGCTGAAGAATTTCTTTACTGTGGCTGTGCCAGTGATCCACCCAGGCAAGTCATGATGCTTCGGATGACTGGGGAAAAGGAAACCTTCACTCATTTAGTTTGAGTTTGGTTTAGGAGCAAGATGATGTGAAATAAGGCTCTGGACTATTAAACAATAGAAAACTCTTTGACTCACTTCCTACCCTGCATCTGGGAAATTTGCTGTTTTCTGTTGACCAACCATTTCAATAAGATTCTGGCAAATAATGATTTGTATAACCACACGCTTTATTAAACATAATAAAATTGCATAGAAAGTGTCAAGCATATCTCTCTGGGGAGCCTTTACTCAATTGTCTCCAAAATTGGAACTTCCTCTGCGGAATTCTCTTAGCTTTCCAGGATTGGAAAAATGATTTTTTTGGTAAATTTTTTTCAATTTTAAACTTAAATACAAAATGAGAAAAGAAAAAAATTGCCATGTGGACAGCAGACCATAAGAGATGATTCAATACAAAGCAATAAATTTCTATTTCAAGAAAACCTATATAATAAATACTACACATTGTTTTCAAAGCTTCAATACAAAACAATAAATTTCCATTTCAAGAAAACCTATATAATAAATACTATATATTACTTTCAAACCTATCCAGCTTTTCTTTGCTTCCTTGTTAGTTTTCTTTTGTTCTCTGCTGTGCACTTTTTACTTTATTTTTCCCCTCCCCCCACCCTAAAGAAGGCTACAATTAAGTGTGTGTGTATGTGTATGTGTATATATGTATATATATATATGTGTGTGTGTGTATGTATATATATGTATATATGTATAAACACACATATATACACATAGATATCTATAAACATATACATATATACATATATTCATACATGTATGTAAGATCATATTATGCTTGTTTCTACCTGTCATCTATTTCTCTGAAGGTGGACAGCATCTTTTCATAAGTCCAAGTCTGGAAAAATGATTTGATGAAGAAGTTAGGGGCTGTGACCTTAGAGTTCAAACAGTAAGGTAGAAAGGTCTATTTCTCTCCCCATTTGCCCATCACTCTTTTTTAGTTCTTATCTCTAGGAGCTGGCAGGCTCTAGTATTCTGGAACTGATCTCCATAATATTCCCTGTCACCTCTGCCAGGAGCCTGGATCTTCCCTTCAGGTTTGGACCTCAGCTTTCCCCTAGCAGCCAGGAGATACTTTTGGTAACCCAGGAAGTTTATTTCCCCAAACTTCAGACCTCAGGCTTAGCCTCCTGGTGAGCAGAGAGTCTTGGGTATTTGCCCCCCACCCTCATGATCCTGGCACAAGAACCAATTGGCAGACTGGAAACACTCACTATGGTCAGTCCCAATTCTCCCAAAATCAGTTGCTACAAAACTACCCCATTTACCTGTCCTGGCTTCACCCAGGAGCCTCCACTCTACAGAGGAAGGAAATCCAGTTCAAATCTCAAAGGAAACCATGAAAAAGGGGTGAGCCGCCAATTCATGAGGTTCGTATTTCACTTGTTCCTACCCCAGCGTGTGTGTGTGTGTGTGTGTGTGCGCGTGCGTGTGTGTGTGTGTGTGTGTGTGTGTGTGTGTGTGTGTGTACACTCTGTGGGAAGTCCCACAATGGAAAAGTGGTGACAGTCAGAGGCCAGGCTTCCAATGAGCTATTGAGGAAATCCTCAGCAACAAGGTCACTAGTCACTTTTTATAAATTGTCCTTATTTTTCCAGTGAAACAATAACAATGGATAATAAGAGATGAGAAGACAATGCACAGACACCAGTTATACCTCTTAAAGCAATTTATAGCAAGATGAGAAGAATTAATTCCACCTCCCACTTCTTCAGACCTCCCAAGGGGATGTTTTTCATTTTTGTTAAAGACAAACATTAACCTAAATAACTCACTAATTAGTGCAATATGATGAGAAGCGGTCTGACACCTTCCAGTTAACCCTCCCACCCCAAAGTCTTCAGAATTAGACATTGTGAGTGGTGAAAAATAACAGCACTCCTCTCCTCTTCAGGCCCCCTTTCCCAAAAAGAACAGGAAAAATTGCCAAATAGACAAAGTTTGCCTTTGCCACCCTCTCAGCTCCCATTCTTAGTTCTTCTCCTTCTTGTACCTCTTGGTGCCTTCCTCTAATCTGTATGTAGAGACAGGGACTGGACCCATGAGTTCATTGGTAAAAGGAACTCCTGGATAAGGAAAATCTCTCTATGATGTAGAGAGGTACTATATCTGCAACTTGTAGTCTTAACACTAGAACACATGAGAGTTTCAGTGATTTCCCCAGGGTCATACAGATAGTATATGTCAGAGGTGGGACTGAAACCCAGTTTCTCCTGGCCCCAAGGCAATTCTCCTTTCAATAATCATTTTAATTGTTTAATAATTGTAATAGTTTTAATAAGACTAACATTATAAATTCTTGCTCACAGATTCTTATCCCTCAGTTTCTAGTTATAGTTTTGAGTTACACAGCGTTCGTAATGAATGCTTTCCCCTGAATTTGCAGTTTCATTATTACTTCGAAAACTAACACTTTCCATTTGTCCTGTTCTCTATAAGTAAATTTGTTGGCTTTCTTGCTCTGTTTGCCTGAGAGACAGCACATATAAAAGCAGTACTTATCTATGGATGGAAGCACTGGTAAATGAAACTATTGACTCTACATTTTTAAACAAAAGCTCAGAGAATTTCACAAAGTTCATGATCTCAAGTGTTATGGGAAAGAGTCAAACAGATGTTCAACCAGATAGAATCCTAAAAGTTCAGTCAGGACACTTTTTGTTGGATTAAAGGTCATGGGTGGCTGAGTGGGGAACTGATGAGCATCTATAGAAGGAAATGAGGAATCTTCACAGCCCTAATGGAGATTTATCAAAAACACAAACCCAACATTAACATTTTGAGAAAATGCAGTATTTAAATTAAAAAATATATGACATTTATATGTTGAGAAAAAAATCTGATATATTGGGAACAATCCTAACCAATGCAGCATTTAGCTTTAGAAAGATTAAAGGGGAAAATGTGACTGGATATGAGAAAGCTTTGGTGACAAGAGGAAATCCTCACTTCCTTTCCATAGTTGGGTGCCTTCTGTGGGACTTTCCACCTTTGGAATAGGCAAAGAATCTATGGGTCTAGTGAATAAGATATTTGTTTTTTAATTGGCGTTTGAGGATTTCTCAAATTATGCTCTACTTTGGAACTGTCCATATTTTTAAGTGGCCTAATGTACATGGCATTGTACTAGGGACTGCCCAACAAATCAAAGACAAGTCCCTGTTATCTGCAAGAGTCTCTATGTCTCTCTGAATTATGTTAGTGGGAGAAATTGGCTTTGTACTGTGCATCAGCCAAATTGTTCTTGAACCCAACCCTCCTTATTTTGATCAGTGTCAGTACAGGTCACAATGAAGGCTCACTAGAATTCTTAGGTAAGTGGGGTCAGAACAAAAATTCAGATGTTAGCTGTAGCCATATAAAGGAGACAGTACGAAGGATATTTTATGAATCTGACAAGGAATGTGATACATTGTCTAGGGAAGTTGATAAACTACAGCTTTGTTCAGCAAATTCACAGGAAAAGAGATATTCATGTTATAAATTAGTTTCATATCTTTTTTTGTTTGGTGGTTAATTTTCAAAGGGAAGAATTAAGAGAGGATAGGAGATGGAATCGTTCCTTTGTAACCAGTTGCTCTGTGTACAGCCTAACAATTTAAAGCAAAAAGATATGAAGCAAAATGCCAAACTTTACAATGAAATCAGAACACAAAAATCCTTTGATCTGAGATAAATCTAGTATAATTGCATGTATGTGGCTTGTGGATGGCAATGTTCCAAATAGCATCCATAACTCAGCCCATCAAGTAGATGTTACTAAGTTTGGAGGGCATTTTTAAAAAGAGAAATATGATATACGCCTAAAGGTACCTTACATGTTAGTACTTGGAAAACAACTGTAGTCAATGTCATGTAAAAATATATCATTCTAATCTATGGATTACATCTCCGGCTCAGAATCAACTGCCCAGAAATGTTGTTCCCAAATTTATGTGAAACTCTTGTTCAGAAGCATGCTTAATAAGGAACGTAAGCACCTGAAGCTGGAATTTTTTTACACACGATTCCATGATGAGAACCAGGGCATGCAGAAGGTTACTGAAATGCAGTTACATCTGGTTTTGTTTTTCTCTGTTCTGGAGACTTAGTTACCAGGTCACTCAAAATTTTAACCACTTCTGAAAAATGCTCCGGAGGCAGTTTTGGAAATGGTATGCCTGTCTACCTTACCTATTATTTTGTCATAGAGGACTGATGCCAATAATTACCTAATATAGTTTTCATTCTTTGATGTTAATTGATAGATCTTTAAATTTCAATAAAAATTGTGCAACACAAGATCACAGGAAAACTAGTTTAAGAAAAAGGAATCTTTTTTAAAAAAAATTGACCTCCTTATATTGGGTTAGTTTATTAAGGCTTATCTCTCACTATTGAGATGCTTAGTATATTACAAACTTTGGTAGAATATGGTGACATGAAAAATCATTTTAGTGGCATAGTCACAGTGAAATTGTGAAACAGCCCATCATATAATTATAGAATCTCCAAAAAAAAAGTTGGAAAAGATCTCAAAGCTCATCTTGACCAACCCATGCTTAAGCAAGAACCTTATTTGCAATAGTGCTAACAAAGCCATCCAGCCTCTAGGTGGAGATCTCCTGTGTGGGGGACTCATTACCTCCTAAGGCACGTCTTTCTACTTTTGTAAAACTCCAATTGTCCAGAAGAGCAGAAATCTGCCCCTCTGAAATATCTATCCCTTACACTCAGTTTCCCTCCATTAAAATCCTCTGATTTACCATGGCATGGAGGTGACCCTAGATTTTTGGTGGCTAGTCCAGGGAAGGATGACAGGCTCAAGACAGAAAGAGTTAGCGAAATATGAGTTTAGTAGTGGACTATGTCAATTGACCAAGGCTAAGTTGAGCTCAGGTGAAGAATTTTGGGGTGACAGCAACTTTCAAAGTTTATCCATTGACTTAGAGAGGGTTATGATCTGTATTGATGTGGGAGTACCTTACTGGTGACATTATAGATCTTTGACATATCAAAGTACTACAAGGCCTTTTTCCTGAGGCCAAGAAAACTGGGCCCCAAAACTGAGATGGAACATGGTACTAAAAATTGTGTTAGATTCAGAATCAGAGGATCTGAGTTAGAATCCCAGCCATGAAGCTTAATTGTTGCACAATCTTAGACAAGTCACTATACATTTTGAGGCCTCAGTTTCCTCACCTGAAAATGAAAAACAAGAGGGTTAGACTAGATGACCTCAGAGATCTCTTCCAGTTCTATATCCATGATTCTCTCAATCCTTTCCCATAATGGCCCTGAAAATATTGGGATTAAATGAAATGGCAGGGTGAATCTCATCCAGTGATCCTAAGAATATCATTTATCAAGCAGGACATGAAACAAGATGTACACCTGCTGAAGGCGTTCACCTTTATCAGGGAAGATAGCCTATGCAGAAACAAAGGAGAAGAATTCCTTACAAGTGGTGTAGTCCTTGGATGCCTCTGACGCACCATTTTATTTTCCAGATGATATTGTGCTGGCTAATCCCCAGAAAATTATAGGGCCTTTGCACTGAAATTCATGACCATGCATTCTATATGGGGAAAAAGATGGATGAAGGATTCCTAATATTTAAACTGTGACATACAGCTGAAAGGGCAATCCATTGAACTAGTTCGTTAGTTAATCTAATTTGCACAGGCACTGCAGCTGGACTGGGTCTCGAACTGAAGAGGAGGAATACAGTGGTCAGGATTGCATTAGGGAAATTGTGCAATTCATATGATCCTCTCCAATACAAAACCACAAAATTACAGAATTGGAAGGGAGCTCAGAGGCCATCCAGTCCAGCCTTATAGCTGGAGAATTTCCTCTATAGCATTCCCAATAAGGGGTCATCTAGTCTTTGCTTAAAGACCTCAGGGAAGTGGGAACCATTACTTCCTGAATGTCAGGCCATTTACTCATTAGGTCATTTCCCTTTCATCAAGCCCAAATCTGCCTCTCTACAACTTCTACCAATTGGCTCTGAATCATGGATCACTATAAATTCTAAAGAATTGAAACTATGGATCCATGAGACAGAGAGCAATGGAGAAATGCATGGTGGCATAAGAAGACTGTAATATAGTACCAATGACAATGTATATGCAAGAAGCAGCATTAAAAATATCTTTAAGGAATTATGATTGGGAAAGATTGGAAAAGGGAGCTAAAGAAAGGGATAGCATATAGACAGTTCAAGTGTAGCACTGATACCCACATTAGAGGAAGGGCTCCAGTAAGTCCACTATAGGAGACTTATGGGAGCCCTGAGTAAAATTGTGAACTAGGCAATTATAGAATCATAAAACCACAAAGTTAGGTGGTTTAGATCTGTGTCATAGATGGCAATATTGATAAGAATCTTTTGAAGTACTAAAGTATTAACATAGGAGATCAGATTATTTCTTTTTTGGCTTCCATGTTACATTGTTGACATACATTGAGTTTGCAATCCCCTGAAACCCCCAAGCCTTTCCATGCATATCATTGTTGAGGCTTGTCTATTATAACCCACTCAAGTCCAATTTTATCTTTCTTTTTAAACCCATGTAGGACTTTACACTAATCCCCATGACATTTCATCTGATTTGTTTTAGCCCAGTATTCTAGCCTGCTGAATCTTTTTGTTTTGCATCCTATGTCATAGAATGACCTAGTTATTATGTCCAGATCTGTATCATTGACAATTTTTGTATGCATTCCGAGTCATCCAAGTCATCGATAAAAACATTGAAAAACAGGACCAAGGACAGAGCCTCGTGTCATTACACTAGACATCACCCCATGTTAACTAGGGGTTTCCATTCCACCTGACTGTGCTATCATCCAATCCACATTCTCCACCTTGTCAACAAGCTGATAAGTCTGATAAAGTCTGTCGAATGCTTTTCTCTGTAGCAAATGTAAAATAGTACATCAGAGTACACAATGTCTATAGCAACTTTTGTCTTTAGATCTTCCTCCCCTACCAGCTCCTACTTGTACCATCCCCCTGCCTCTCCCCTCCCCCTAATCAGGACTTTATCCTGTATCCCATTCTTGTTCTTCTTTCCATCAACTAATCCATGAAAAAAATGTTAACTGATAACAAGATATTAGCCAATAGTGATCTATGGGGTAACCTCTCTCAGAGGCATCCAAATTTTTAAAAATGGACTTGCAGTGAAGTCTTCAAGAACTCAAGTTCTAATGGTAGAATGAAAAAAGGTAGGCTGGCCCAGGGAATGACAATTGATGCTGTGGGGCAGGAGGAAGGTTGGAAGCCATACACACACAGACACTAGATACCTTCCTCTAAAATTTTGTGGGTATCAGTGCTACACTTGTGTTATCTATATGCTATCCCTTTGTTTAGTTGCTTGTCAATCCACTACCTTTTCTAATCATAATTTCCCTGAAGAAGTTTAATGCTGCTTCTTTCACATACATGATCATGGAGACTATACTATAGTCTATTTATGTCATCATGTGTTTCTCCATTGTTCCATTTACCTTATCAGCTTGAGATGGGGTAAACATTGTCCTAAACATTTCCTCAACTGTACCTCAATTGACTGACAGAGCAAGTCTGCCTCAAACCACAATGGCTTCTGGAGGAGAAGGAGATAGTTACCTGCGAAAAGTTCACCCTTTTGATGGGAAAGAGTGAATAAACAAACCTGACTTGCCACCTTTAGCCAATTGCTAGCTCAGAGTAAATCCACAGTATTTCAGGTGAACAGTACAATCCACTGGATCAGGTTTTGGTGACTAACAAGAAAGAGTCATCACTTCTTCCTCTTTGGAAATTTCAAGGAAGTGGCTCAGCAGTTCTTCTGGGAATGGTTAAAGGTTCTTCTGCTTAGAAGCTGAGGGATGTACTGGTTAACTTCTTGTGGGTTCCCCCCCACCGATTAGTATATAAAAGTGAGTATGTTCCTTTTCTTGTTTAGAAACATCTCAGTTGACTTTGCTGGCATCTAGGCTGGCACAGTACCTTTTTTGCCAAGTTGGAAACAGATCTGGAATATCTTCTTCTATCCCATTTGCAGAAATCACCACAGCATTTCTTCTTGTGACCCTAATGGGAAGCACATGGAGATCACTGAACATTGGGAGCACTCTTTTTCTCAAATTATGTTTCTCAACCAAAGGCTATGATAAAGTAACCTTAAAAACATGACCCTGGCAAAAAGAGTCAGTAGCCTTGCTTATTCTGGCCATGTTCCTGGTGCAATCCAGGGTTCTGGGAAGACTTGCTTTAATTACAGCCTCTCTCACCCTCTCTTTCTCTTTCTCTAAGGCTCATGAACTCTTACATAACACATTGTATTGAGGTTACTAAAATCAAGAACTTCATTCTTAAGCTAATTAAGCAGATGCAATTTCCACTTGGACTTTTTCCTGTATAGAACATCTGGTAAAATTAATATTTTGTTGTTTTTATGTTCAGTACATTAATTTGAATTCCCTTTTTATCAGTTTAATTTCTGTTTTTGGGTAAGACTTCTAGTCTTACTTTGTTTGCAATTTTTTTTTTGTTTAGACCTGTGATTTCATTATTTTGAGGTTCTCTCAGATGAGGAAACTCCTTATGCCAATGCAGATCTTCATGTTCGCAACTTATGGAAAGTTTCCTGAGGCACTGAGAGGATGAACGATTTGCCTAGGATCTCACGGTAAGACTATCAACGGTGGCACTTGACACCGGGCTTCTTAACTAGGAAGCTGCCTCTCTATCCACTATACGAACTTCCTCTTATGTAAGAGAATAAAAGGATTTGAGATGATTTTTCAATGGCCTTTTCCACCCTATGAATAAAATTCCTTCCAAAGACTTTCCTACTACAAAGAACCTTAATATAGCAAGAGGGTCCTATAAGTATTACTTCAACGTCATGTTATTGTTCAGTCACTTTCAGTTGTGTACTACTCTTCGTGACCCTGTTTGATTTGGGGTTTTCTTGGCAGAGATATTGGAGTGGTTTGCCATTTCCTTCTCCAGTTCATTTTACAGATGAGGAAACTGAGGCACACAGGGCTAAGTGATTTAATCCTTAAGTACCCAGGGTCACACAGCTAGTAAATGTATGAGGCCAGATTTGAACTCAAGAAGATGAATCTTCCTGACTAGCCCTGGCATTCTATCTACTGTGCCACCTACCAGTCCCACAATGTCATATGTTTCAAATAAAAACAGTGATCAAGATATATATGTATGTGATCTAATTTTAAGTAAAATACATATCATTAAACAGCACAAACCTGGTTAGTCATGCTAAGTTTATTCAGTGCTAGAGAGAATTTAGAATATTGCAATGTAAATATATGTCAAGGCACTATGCAAATGTCTATATGATGAAAGTATTTCAAATTGCATAAATAAATGACCTCACCTCAGGGTTGTAGCATAGGGGAGTCACAAGCTAGATAATGGACAATACCGCCTGTAAAATTCTTCTCAGCCCCCCTCCCCCACACACCCCTTTTTGGTCTATAAAAATTGCAAAAAGATTAGGCGAGGTGGGAAATCAGACTGCATTCAAGCAACATCAATATCCCCTCAGTGATTTGTATCACTTTGAATGCAAAGGTTTTGATAAAATATTTACAGGGCAAAATCTGTTTCTACATTAAAGAATTATTGTATCTCTGTTAAAAACTCACTTGTCTCCTGAAACATTTGCTGCTATTGTATAGATATAACCTAAGGAGAAAATAAGAATGTTGACAAGCTCGTTTTTTTCCCTCTTTGGCTCAGGAGCATTCATTTACTGGGCATGGAGTAGTAGTTTTTCTTTCTACCACTCCTTTCAATTTTCCTCTTTATCCAGATAGAAATGAAAGGGAAAGTTGCTCACCCGCCCAGTCTTTGAATCTACCACCAGGAAAATTGTCTAGGACCCTTTAAAAAATGGCTAAGCAACTTTTCCAGCCCGATGAGAATCCCTGGCTGTGTTTGGCTACAAATTTGGCCGAGTGTATGCTCCAGCTCCCTTTGAGGGCTACGTACCAGAACTCAGCATGATCAAGATAGTGCCCAGACAAAGCTGCACCACTTATGCACTGAAAGACTCTCTCTACTATCTATCAGCACAGACTTGTACACATTCCTTCCCTTCCTCTGTGCTGGTGATAATTGGATAGATTTGGGGGAAAGGGAAAGTGAATGGGCAGAGAGAGAATTGTCTTCAACATAGAATCACAACATCTTAGAGATGAGGTCATCTAATCCAATCCCTTCCCAAATCATAAATCTTGCCTAAAATATCCCCAGCAAATGGTCATGCAGTCTGTGTTTCAGCTTTTTAGGAAAGCAGATCTAGATCTATCTAAGACCTCAAAGAATATCTATCTGGTCAAATGTACTCATCTTACCAAAACTTCCAGGGATAGAAAGCTTATAACTCTCCATCAGTAATAATACTAATACTTGGCATTTATAAAGCATTTTAAATTTCGCTAAGCACTGTACATATGTTATCGATTTCATTTCCAAGATAGTCCATTTTAATCGGGGCCAACTTTAATTGTTAGGAAACTCTTCTTTACATTGACCTTCAAATCTAGCTTCCTATAATTGCTACCCTCTCTTCCTAGTTCTGCCCATAAAAGCCAAGCAGAACAAGTGTTCCTCATGACAACCTTTTAAATATCTGCACACAGCTATGATGCCTGCCCTAAGTCCAGAATAAATAACCAGATAGAGAGATATGCATATATAAATATGCATATGATCATACATATACTATATAAATCTATGTATAAATTTATATGTATATATTCTACATATAGAGTGTTTTATACATGCACATATACATGCACATGTATATGTATGTGTATATATACATGTATATAAAGAGACAGAGAAAGAGAAAAGAAAGAGAAAGAGAGGGGGGAGAAAGAGAGAGAAAGAATGTGAGAGATGGGGGGGGGAAGAGAGAGAGAGAGAGAAACATTTTCTTCAAATGTCCTCATTTGGTATCATTTTGAATCTCCTCACCTTTTCCACTGAGCTCCTTTAGATGGATCCGATCTATCAATTTCCCACCTAAATTGTGGCACTAGAACCGAACATCATACTCTAGATGTGGTTGGATAAGGGCAGAGTGCAGGGGGACTATCACATCCCTTGTTCTTGATTCCAAATTCTACTAATCCAGTCTAAGATTTTCATAGCTATTTTGGCTGCCATATAATATGAACTATATTGAGCTTATGGTTCACTAGAATCCCTGCTTCTTTGTCAAAGGAGAGGCTTTTTAGCTACACTTCCCTCATCTTATACTTGTGTAACTCAGTTTTTTAATCCAAGTATATGACTGATAAACCTATATCCTTATTAGTTTACCTTCTTACATTTAACTGACTTTTATCCTTTAAAGTCCAACTCAAGTGCTACGTCCTATATAAAACTTCCCCTAAATTGTTTTGTAATACTCTGATATGCTTGAGTAATATCATGTATTATAACTGTTTGACTGTATGCCTTATAACCTTTCTAAACTGTAGGGACAAAAGTCATCTATTTCTAAACTTCCTATATCCCCTAATACCTAGCACAGTGCACTGCAGACTGTAGTAGACCCTTAAATATATGTTGCCTAGGGAAATATGTCTCTGTCAGTAAGTTTTTTCTTTATATTGCCTATCCCTCTTGGCTTCATGTCATTTGTAAATGAGACATTTATCAATTTATCGATAAATTCATATAAGTCATTGATAAAATACCTGATGAAATCAGATGAGACCAATAATGGATATTATTACTACTAAAATGGCAATCCAGAAATGTATCTATTACTACTCACACATATATACTTCTGTAACTCTTACGTCTTTGTGAAAATAATCCATATAATCTATATATATAGAAAATAATCT